>JAKIJQ010000166.1:0-368627 GCA_023373905.1 Rhizoglyphus robini
ACATAAACAATTTGCCCCCTTATGGCTGTGTATTGTGTTCAGCATTGTCACATTAACCTAACTGCAAAGATTCAGGCATATTCAAGGTGTGGTCTTCGAGTAACCGGAAACCCCAATAAATAATTTGAGTTTTTTATCGAAAATTAATGTTTAATCAGCTTGAACATAAACAATTTGCCCCCTTATGGCTGTGTTTCTTGTTCAGCATTGTCACATTAACCTAACTGCAAAGATTCAGGCATATTCCGCCTGTTGTCTTCGAGATATGGTGAACCCCAATAAAAAATTTGAGTTTTTTATCGAAAATTAATGTTTAATCAGCTTGAACATAAACAATTTGCCCCCTTATGGCTATGTATCTTGTTCAGCATTGTCACATTAACCTAACTGCAAAGATTCAGTCATATTCAAGGTGTTGTCTTCGAGTAACCGGAAACCCCAATAAATAATTTGAGTTTTTTATCGAAAATTAATGTTTAGATGGCTTGAACATAAACAATTTGCCCCCTTATGGCTGTGTATCTTGTTCAGCATTGTCAAATTAACCTAACTGCAAAGATTCAGGCATATTCAAGGTGTGGTCTTCGAGTAACCGGAAACCCCAATAAATAATTTGAGTTTTTTATCGAAAATTAATGTTTATGAAGCTTGTACATAAACAATTTGCCCCCTTATGGCTGTGTTTCTTGTTCAGCATTGTCACATTAACCTAACTGCAAAGATTCAGGCATATTCAAGGTGTGGTCTTCGAGTAACCGGAAACCCCAATAAATAATTTGAGTTTTTTGTCGAAAATTAATGTTTAGATGGCTTGAACATAAACAATTTGCCCCCTTATGGCTGTGTATCTTGTTCAGCATTGTCACATTAACCTAACTGCAAAGATTCAGCCATATTCCGCCTGTTGTCTTCGAGTAACCGGAAACCCCAATAAATAATTTGAGTTTTTTATCGAAAATTAATGTTTATGAAGCTTATACATAGACAATTTGCCCCCTTATGGCTGTGTTTCTTGTTCAGCATTGTCACATTAACCTAACTGCAAAGATTCAGGCATATTCAAGGTGTTGTCTTCGAGTAACCGGAAACCCCAATAAATAATTTGAGTTTTTTGTCGAAAATTAATGTTTAATAAGCTTGAACATAAACAATTTGCCCCCTTATGGCTGTGTATCTTGTTCAGCATTGTCACATTAACCTAACTGCAAAGATTCAGGCATATTCAAGGTGTGGTCTTCGAGTAACCGGAAACCCCAATAAATAATTTGAGTTTTTTATCGAAAATTAATGTTTAGATGGCTTGAACATAAACAATTTGCCCCCTTATGGCTATGTATCTTGTTCAGCATTGTCACATTAACCTATTTGCAAAGATTCAGTCATATTCAAGGTGTTGTCTTCGAGTAACCGGAAACCCCAATAAATAATTTGATTTTTTTATCGAAAATTAATGTTTAGATGGCTTGTACATAAAACATTTTTACCTTTATTGTCGTTAATCTTGTTCAGCATTGTCACATTAAGCTAACTGCAAAAATTCAGTCATATTCAATGTGTTGTCTTCGAGTAACCGGAAACCCCAATAAATAATTTGAGTTTTTTATCGAAAATTAATGTTTAAATGGCTTGAACATAAACAATTTTCCCAATTAAGGCTATGTATCTTGTTCAGCATTGTCACATTAACCTAACTGCAAAGATTCAGGCATATTCAAGGTGTGGTCTTCGAGTAACCGGAAACCCCAATAAATAATTTGAGTTTTTTGACGAAAATTAATGTTTATGAAGCTTGTACATAAACAATTTGCCCCCTTATGGCTGTGTTTCTTGTTCAGCATTGTCACATTAACCTAACTGCAAAGATTCAGGCATATTCAAGGTGTGGTCTTCGAGTAACCGGAAACCCCAATAAATAATTTGAGTTTTTTATCGAAAATTAATGTTTAGATGGCTTGAACATAAACAATTTGCCCCCTTATGGCTGTGTATCTTGTTCAGCATTGTCACATTAACCTAACTGCAAAGATTCAGGCATATTCAAGGTGTGGTCTTCGAGTAACCGGAAACCCCAATAAATAATTTGAGTTTTTTGTCGAAAATTAATGTTTATAAGGCTTGTACATAAAATATTTGATCCTTTATGGCTGTGTATCTTGTTCAGCATTGTCAAATTAACCAAACTGCAAAGATTCAGGCATATTCAAGGTGTGGTCTTCGAGTAACCGGAAACCCCAATAAATAATTTGAGTTTTTTTATCGAAAATTAATGTTTAGATGGCTTGAACATAAACAATTTGCCCCCTTATGGCTGTGTTTCTTGTTCAGCATTGTCACATTAACCTAACTGCAAAGATTCAGCCATATTCCGCCTGTTGTCTTCGAGTAACCGGAAACCCCAATAAATAATTTGAGTTTTTTGACGAAAATTAATGTTTATGAAGCTTGTACATAAACAATTTGCCCCCTTATGGCTGTGTATCTTGTTCAGCATTGTCACATTAACCTAACTGCAAAGATTCAGGCATATTCAAGGTGTTGTCTTCGAGTAACCGGAAACCCCAATAAATAATTTGAGTTTTTTATCGAAAATTAATGTTTAGATGGCTTGTACATAAAACATTTTTACCTTTATTGTCGTTAATCTTGTTAAGCATGCCCAAATTAATCTAATTGCAAAGATTCAGCCATATTCCGCCTGTTGTCTTCGAGTAACCGGAAACCCCAATAAATAATTTGAGTTTTTTATCGAAAATTAATGTTTAATCAGCTTGAACATAAACAATTTGCCCCTTTATGGCTATGTATCTTGTTCAGCATTGTCACATTAACCTATCTGCAAAGATTCAGGCATATTCAAGGTGTGGTCTTCGAGTAACCGGAAACCCCAATAAATAATTTGAGTTTTTTATCGAAAATTAATGTTTAGATGGCTTGAACATAAACAATTTGCCCCCTTATGGCTATGTATCTTGTTCAGCATTGTCACATTAACCTAACTGCAAAGATTCAGGCATATTCAAGGTGTGGTCTTCGAGTAACCGGAAACCCCAATAAATAATTTGAGTTTTTTATCGAAAATTAATGTTTAGATGGCTTGAACATAAACAATTTGCCCCCTTATGGCTGTGTTTCTTGTTCAGCATTGTCACATTAACCTAACTGCAAAGATTCAGCCATATTCCGCCTGTTGTCTTCGAGATATGGTGAACCCCAATAAAAAATTTGAGTTTTTTATCGAAAATTAATGTTTAATCAGCTTGAACATAAACAATTTGCCCCCTTATGGCTGTGTATCTTGTTCAGCATTGTCACATTAACCTAACTGCAAAGATTCAGTCATATTCAAGGTGTTGTCTTCGAGTAACCGGAAACCCCAATAAATAATTTGAGTTTTTTGTCAAAAATTAATGTTTAATCAGCTTGAACATAAACAATTTGCCCCCTTATGGCTGTGTATCTTGTTCAGCATTGTCACATTAACCTAACTGCAAAGATTCAGGCATATTCAAGGTGTGGTCTTCGAGTAACCGGAAACCCCAATAAATAATTTGAGTTTTTTGTCGAAAATTAATGTTTATGAAGCTTGTACATAAACAATTTGCCCCCTTATGGCTGTGTTTCTTGTTCAGCATTGTCACATTAACCTAACTGCAAAGATTCAGGCATATTCAAGGTGTGGTCTTCGAGTAACCGGAAACCCCAATAAATAATTTGAGTTTTTTATCGAAAATTAATGTTTAGATAGCTTGAACATAAACAATTTGCCCCCTTATGGCTGTGTTTCTTGTTCAGCATTGTCACATTAACCTAACTGCAAAGATTCAGCCATATTCCGCCTGTTGTCTTCGAGATATGGTGAACCCCAATAAATAATTTGTGTTTTTTATCGAAAATTAATGTTTAATCAGCTCGAACATAAACAATATGCCCCATTATGGCTTTGTATCTTGTTCAGCATTGTCACATTAACTTAACTGTAAAGATTCAGTCTTATTCAAGGTGTTGTCTTCGAGTAACCGGAAACCCCAATAAATAATTTGAGTTTTTTATCGAAAATTAATGTTTAATCAGCTTGAACATAAACAATTTGCCCCCTTATGGCTGTGTATCTTGTTCAGCATTGTCACATTAACCTAACTGCAAAGATTCAGGCATATTCAAGGTGTGGTCTTCGAGTAACCGGAAACCCCAATAAATAATTTGAGTTTTTTGTCGAAAATTAATGTTTATAAGGCTTGTACATAAAATATTTGATCCTTTATGGCTGTGTATCTTGTTCAGCATTGTCAAATTAACCTAACTGCAAAGATTCAGGCATATTCAAGGTGTGGTCTTCGAGTAACCGGAAACCCCAATAAATAATTTGAGATTTTTATCGAAAATTAATGTTTAGATGGCTTGATCATAAACAATATGCCCCATTATGGCTTTGTATCTTGTTCAGCATTGTCACAATTAACCTAACTGCAAAGATTCAGGCATATTCAATGTGTTGTCTTCGAGTAACCGGAAACCCCAATAAATAATTTGAGTTTTTTGACGAAAATTAATGTTTAGATGGCTTGAACATAAACAATTTGCCCCCTTATGGCTGTGTTTCTTGTTCAGCATTGTCACATTAACCTAACTGCAAAGATTCAGCCATATTCCGCCTGTTGTCTTCGAGTAACCGGGAACCCCAATAAATAATTTGAGTTTTTTATCGAAAATTAATGTTTAATCAGCTTGAACATAAACAATTTGCCCCCTTATGGCTGTGTATCTTGTTCAGCATTGTCACATTAACCTAACTGCAAAGATTCAGTCATATTCAAGGTGTTGTCTTCGAGTAACCGGAAACCCCAATAAATAATTTGAGTTTTTTGTCGAAAATTAATGTTTAGATGGCTTGAACATAAACAATTTTCCCCCCTTATGGCTGTGTATCTTGTTCAGCATTGTCACATTAACCTAACTGCAAAGATTCAGGCATATTCAAGGTGTGGTCTTCGAGTAACCGGAAACCCCAATAAATAATTTGAGTTTTTTGACGAAAATTAATGTTTATGATAGCTTGTACATAAACAATTTGCCCCCTTATGGCTGTGTTTCTTGTTCAGCATTGTCACATTAACCTAACTGCAAAGATTCAGGCATATTCAAGCTGTGGTCTTCGAGTAACCGGAAACCCCAATAAATAATTTGAGTTTTTTATCGAAAATTAATGTTTAGATGGCTTGAACATAAACAATTTTCCCCCTTATGGCTATGTATCTTGTTCAGCATTGTCACATTAACCTAACTGCAAAGATTCAGTCATATTCAAGGTGTTGTCTTCGAGTAACCGGAAACCCCAATAAATAATTTGAGTTTTTTGTCGAAAATTAATGTTTAATCAGCTTGAACATAAACAATTTGCCCCCTTATTGCTGTGTTTCTTGTTCAGCATTGTCACATTAACCTAACTGCAAAGATTCAGCCATATTCCGCCTGTTGTCTTCGAGATATGGTGAACCCCAATAAAAAATTTGAGTTTTTTATCGAAAATTAATGTTTAATCAGCTTGAACATAAACAATTTGCCCCCCTTATGGCTGTGTATCTTGTTCAGCATTGTCACATTAACCTAACTGCAAAGATTCAGGCATATTCAAGGTGTGGTCTTCGAGTAACCGGAAACCCCAATAAATAATTTGAGTTTTTTATCGAAAATTAATGTTTAGATGGCTTGAACATAAAACATTTTTACCTTTATTGTCGTTAATCTTGTTCAGCATGCCCAAATTAATCTAATTGCAAAGATTCAGCCATATTCCGCCTGTTGTCTTCGAGTAACCGGAAACCCCAATAAATAATTTGAGTTTTTTGTCGAAAATTAATGTTTAGATGGCTTGAACATAAACAATTTGCCCCCTTATGGCTGTGTATCTTGTTCAGCATTGTCACATTAACCTAACTGCAAAGATTCAGGCATATTCAAGGTGTGGTCTTCGAGTAACCGGAAACCCCAATAAATAATTTGAGTTTTTTGACGAAAATTAATGTTTATGAAGCTTGTACATAAACAATTTGCCCCCTTATGGCTGTGTTTCTTGTTCAGCATTGTCACATTAACCTATCTGCAAAGATTCAGGCATATTCAAGGTGTGGTCTTCGAGTAACCGGAAACCCCAATAAATAATTTGAGTTTTTTATCGAAAATTAATGTTTAGATGGCTTGAACATAAACAATTTGCCCCCTTATGGCTATGTATCTTGTTCAGCATTGTCACATTAACCTAACTGCAAAGATTCAGGCATATTCAAGGTGTGGTCTTCGAGTAACCGGAAACCCCAATAAATAATTTGAGTTTTTTATCGAAAATTAATGTTTAGATGGCTTGAACATAAAACATTTTTACCTTTATTGTCGTTAATCTTGTTAAGCATGCCCAAATTAATCTAATTGCAAAGATTCAGCCATATTCCGCCTGTTGTCTTCGAGTAACCGGAAACCCCAATAATTAATTTGAGTTTTTTATCGAAAATTAATGTTTAGATGGCTTGAACATAAACAATTTTCCCAATTAAGGCTATGTATCTTGTTCAGCATTGTCACATTAACCTATCTGCAAAGATTCAGGCATATTCAAGGTGTGGTCTTCGAGTAACCGGAAACCCCAATAAATAATTTGAGTTTTTTTATCGAAAATTAATGTTTAGATGGCTTGTACATAAAATATTTGATCCTTTATGGCTGTGTATCTTGTTCAGCATTGTCAAATTAACCTAACTGCAAAGATTCAGGCATATTCAAGGTGTGGTCTTCGAGTAACCGGAAACCCCAATAAATAATTTGAGTTTTTTATCGAAAATTAATGTTTAGATGGCTTGAACATAAAACATTTTTACCTTTATTGTCGTTAATCTTGTTAAGCATGCCCAAATTAATCTAATTGCAAAGATTCAGGCATATTCCGCCTGTTGTCTTCGAGTAACCGGAAACCCCAATAATTAATTTGAGTTTTTTATCGAAAATTAATGTTTAGATGGCTTGAACATAAACAATTTTCCCAATTAAGGCTATGTATCTTGTTCAGCATTGTCACATTAACCTAACTGCAAAGATTCAGGCATATTCAAGGTGTGGTCTTCGAGTAACCGGAAACCCCAATAAATAATTTGAGTTTTTTATCGAAAATTAATGTTTATAAGGCTTGTACATAAACAATTTGCCCCCTTATGGCTATGTATCTTGTTCAGCATTGTCACATTAACCTAACTGCAAAGATTCAGGCATATTCAAGGTGTGGTCTTCGAGTAACCGGAAACCCCAATAAATAATTTGAGTTTTTTGACGAAAATTAATGTTTATGAAGCTTGTACATAAACAATTTGCCCCCTTATGGCTATGTATCTTGTTCAGCATTGTCACATTAACCTAACTGCAAAGATTCAGGCATATTCAAGGTGTGGTCTTCGAGTAACCGGAAACCCCAATAAATAATTTGAGTTTTTTGTCGAAAATTAATGTTTATAAGGCTTGTACATAAAATATTTGATCCTTTATGGCTGTGTATCTTGTTCAGCATTGTCAAATTAACCTAACTGCAAAGATTCAGGCATATTCAAGGTGTGGTCTTCGAGTAACCGGAAACCCCAATAAATAATTTGAGTTTTTTATCGAAAATTAATGTTTATGAAGCTTGTACATAAACAATTTGCCCCCTTATGGCTGTGTATCTTGTTCAGCATTGTCACATTAACCTAACTGCAAAGATTCAGGCATATTCAAGGTGTGGTCTTCGAGTAACCGGAAACCCCAATAAATAATTTGAGTTTTTTATCGAAAATTAATGTTTAGATGGCTTGAACATAAACAATTTGCCCCCTTATGGCTGTGTATCTTGTTCAGCATTGTCACATTAACCTAACTGCAAAGATTCAGTCATATTCAAGGTGTTGTCTTCGAGTAACCGGAAACCCCAATAAATAATTTGAGTTTTTTGTCGAAAATTAATGTTTAATCAGCTTGAACATAAACAATTTGCCCCCTTATGGCTGTGTTTCTTGTTCAGCATTGTCACATTAACCTAACTGCAAAGATTCAGCCATATTCCGCCTGTTGTCTTCGAGTTATGGTGAACCCCAATAAAAAATTTGAGTTTTTTATCGAAAATTAATGTTTAATCAGCTTGAACATAAACAATTTGCCCCCTTATGGCTGTGTATCTTGTTCAGCATTGTCACATTAACCTAACTGCAAAGATTCAGGCATATTCAAGGTGTGGTCTTCGAGTAACCGGAAACCCCAATAAAAAATTTGAGTTTTTTATCGAAAATTAATGTTTATGAAGCTTGTACATAAACAATTTGCCCCCTTATGGCTGTGTATCTTGTTCAGCATTGTCACATTAACCTAACTGCAAAGATTCAGTCATATTCAAGGTGTTGTCTTCGAGTAACCGGAAACCCCAATAAATAATTTGAGTTTTTTGTCGAAAATTAATGTTTATGAAGCTTGTACATAAACAATTTGCCCCCTTATGGCTGTGTTTCTTGTTCAGCATTGTCACATTAACCTAACTGCAAAGATTCAGCCATATTCCGCCTGTTGTCTTCGAGATATGGTGAACCCCAATAAAAAATTTGAGTTTTTTGTCGAAAATTAATGTTTATAAGGCTTGAACATAAACAATTTGCCCCCTTATGGCTATGTATCTTGTTCAGCATTGTCACATTAACCTAACTGCAAAGATTCAGTCATATTCAAGGTGTTGTCTTCGAGTAACCGGAAACCCCAATAAATAATTTGAGTTTTTTGTCGAAAATTAATGTTTAATCAGCTTGAACATAAACAATTTGCCCCCTTATGGCTGTGTTTCTTGTTCAGCATTGTCACATTAACCTAACTGCAAAGATTCAGCCATATTCCGCCTGTTGTCTTCGAGATATGGTGAACCCCAATAAAAAATTTGAGTTTTTTGTCGAAAATTAATGTTTATAAGGCTTGAACATAAACAATTTGCCCACTTATGGCTATGTATCTTGTTCAGCATTGTCACATTAACCTAACTGCAAAGATTCAGGCATATTCAAGGTGTGGTCTTCGAGTAACCGGAAACCCCAATAAATAATTTGAGTTTTTTGACGAAAATTAATGTTTATGAAGCTTGTACATAAACAATTTGCCCCCCTTATGGCTGTGTATCTTGTTCAGCATTGTCACATTAACCTAACTGCAAAGATTCAGCCATATTCCGCCTGTTGTCTTCGAGTAACCGGAAACCCCAATAAATAATTTGAGTTTTTTGTCGAAAATTAATGTTTATAAGGCTTGAACATAAACAATTTGCCCCCTTATGGCTGTGTATCTTGTTCAGCATTGTCACATTAACCTAACTGCAAAGATTCAGTCATATTCAAGGTGTTGTCTTCGAGTAACCGGAAACCCCAATAAATAATTTGAGTTTTTTGTCGAAAATTAATGTTTATGAAGCTTGTACATAAACAATTTGCCCCCTTATGGCTGTGTTTCTTGTTCAGCATTGTCACATTAACCTAACTGCAAAGATTCAGTCATATTCAAGGTGTTGTCTTCGAGTAACCGGAAACCCCAATAAATAATTTGAGTTTTTTATCGAAA
Source organism: Rhizoglyphus robini (assembly GCA_023373905.1). Lineage (NCBI taxonomy): Eukaryota > Metazoa > Arthropoda > Arachnida > Sarcoptiformes > Acaridae > Rhizoglyphus > Rhizoglyphus robini. The sequence goes on from JAKIJQ010000166.1 coordinate 9,604, forward strand.
ATTAATGTTTAGATGGCTTGAACATAAACAATTTTCCCCCTTATGGCTATGTATCTTGTTCAGCATTGTCACATTAACCTAACTGCAAAGATTCAGGCATATTCAAGGTGTGGTCTTCGAGTAACCGGAAACCCCAATAAATAATTTGAGTTTTTTATCGAAAATTAATGTTTAGATGGCTTGTACATAAAACATTTTTACCTTTATTGTCGTTAATCTTGTTAAGCATGCCCAAATTAATCTAATTGCAAAGATTCAGGCATATTCAAGGTGTTGTCTTCGAGTAACCGGAAACCCCAATAAATAATTTGAGTTTTTTATCGAAAATTAATGTTTATATGGCTTGAACATAAACAATTTGCCCCCTTATGGCTGTGTATCTTGTTCAGCATTGTCACATTAACCTAACTGCAAAGATTCAGGCATATTCAAGGTGTGGTCTTCGAGTAACCGGAAACCCCAATAAATAATTTGAGTTTTTTATCGAAAATTAATGTTTAGATGGCTTGAACATAAACAATTTGCCCCCTTATGGCTATGTATCTTGTTCAGCATTGTCACATTAACCTAACTGCAAAGATTCAGTCATATTCAAGGTGTTGTCTTCGAGTAACCGGAAACCCCAATAAATAATTTGAGTTTTTTATCGAAAATTAATGTTTAGATGGCTTGAACATAAACAATTTGCCCCCTTATGGCTGTGTTTCTTGTTCAGCATTGTCACATTAACCTAACTGCAAAGATTCAGGCATATTCAAGGTGTGGTCTTCGAGTAACCGGAAACCCCAATAAATAATTTGAGTTTTTTGTCGAAAATTAATGTTTATATAGGCTTGAACATAAACAATTTGCCCCCTTATGGCTGTGTATCTTGTTCAGCATTGTCACATTAACCTAACTGCAAAGATTCAGGCATATTCAAGGTGTTGTCTTCGAGTAACCGGAAACCCCAATAAATAATTTGAGTTTTTTGTCGAAAATTAATGTTTATAAAGCTTGAACATAAACAATTTGCCCCCTTATGGCTGTGTTTCTTGTTCAGCATTGTCACATTAACCTAACTGCAAAGATTCAGCCATATTCCGCCTGTTGTCTTCGAGATATGGTGAACCCCAATAAAAAATTTGAGTTTTTTGACGAAAATTAATGTTTATGAAGCTTGTACATAAACAATTTGCCCCCTTATGGCTGTGTATCTTGTTCAGCATTGTCACATTAACCTAACTGCAAAGATTCAGGCATATTCAAGGTGTTGTCTTCGAGTAACCGGAAACCCCAATAAATAATTTAAGTTTTTTGACGAAAATTAATGTTTAATCAGCTTGAACATAAACAATTTGCCCCCTTATGGCTGTGTTTCTTGTTCAGCATTGTCACATTAACCTAACTGCAAAGATTCAGGCATATTCAAGGTGTGGTCTTCGAGTAACCGGAAACCCCAATAAATAATTTGAGTTTTTTGTCGAAAATTAATGTTTATAAGGCTTGAACATAAACAATTTGCCCCCTTATGGCTATGTATCTTGTTCAGCATTGTCACATTAAGCTAACTGCAAAGATTCAGGCATATTCAAAGTGTGGTCTTCGAGTAACCGGAAACCCCAATAAATAATTTGAGTTTTTTGACGAAAATTAATGTTTATGAAGCTTGTACATAAACAATTTGCCCCCTTATGGCTGTGTTTCTTGTTCAGCATTGTCACATTAACCTAACTGCAAAGATTCAGGCATATTCAAGGTGTGGTCTTCGAGTAACCGGAAACCCCAATAAATAATTTGAGTTTTTTATCGAAAATTAATGTTTAGATAGGCTTGAACATAAACAATTTGCCCCCTTATGGCTGTGTATCTTGTTCAGCATTGTCACATTAACCTAACTGCAAAGATTCAGGCATATTCAAGGTGTTGTCTTCGAGTAACCGGAAACCCCAATAAATAATTTGAGTTTTTTGTCGAAAATTAATGTTTAATCAGCTTGAACATAAACAATTTGCCCCCTTATGGCTGTGTTTCTTGTTCAGCATTGTCACATTAACCTAACTGCAAAGATTCAGCCATATTCCGCCTGTTGTCTTCGTGATATGGTGAACCCCAATAAAAAATTTGAGTTTTTTGTTAAAAATTAATGTTTAGATCGGCTTGAACATAAAACATTTTTACCTTTATTGTCGTTAATCTTGTTCAGCATTCTCACATTAATCTAACTGCAAAGATTCAGCCATATTCCGCCTGTTGTCTTCGAGTAACCGGAAACCCCAATAAATAATTTGAGTTTTTTGTCGAAAATTAATGTTTAATCAGCTTGAACATAAACAATTTGCCCCCTTATGGCTGTGTATCTTGTTCAGCATTGTCACATTAACCTAACTGCAAAGATTCAGGCATATTCAAGGTGTGGTCTTCGAGTAACCGGAAACCCCAATAAATAATTTGAGTTTTTTGACGAAAATTAATGTTTTTGAAGCTTGTACATAAACAATTTGCCCCCTTATGGCTGTGTTTCTTGTTCAGCATTGTCACATTAACCTAACTGCAAAGATTCAGCCATATTCAAGGTGTTGTCTTCGAGTAACCGGAAACCCCAATAAATAATTTGAGTTTTTTATCGAAAATTAATGTTTAGATGGCTTGAACATAAACAATTTTCCCCCCTTATGGCTATGTATCTTGTTCAGCATTGTCACATTAACCTAACTGCAAAGATTCAGGCATATTCAAGGTGTGGTCTTCGAGTAACCGGAAACCCCAATAAATAATTTGAGTTTTTTATCGAAAATTAATGTTTAGATGGCTTGTACATAAAACATTTTTACCTTTATTGTCGTTAATCTTGTTAAGCATGCCCAAATTAATCTAATTGCAAAGATTCAGCCATATTCCGCCTGTTGTCTTCGAGTAACCGGAAACCCCAATAATTAATTTGAGTTTTTTATCGAAAATTAATGTTTAAATGGCTTGAACATAAACAATTTGCCCCCTTATGGCTGTGTTTCTTGTTCAGCATTGTCACATTAACCTAACTGCAAAGATTCAGCCATATTCAAGGTGTTGTCTTCGAGTAACCGGAAACCCCAATAAATAATTTGAGTTTTTTGTCGAAAATTAATGTTTAAACGGCTTGAACATAAACAATTTGCCCCCTTATGGCTGTGTATCTTGTTCAGCATTGTCACATTAACCTAACTGCAAAGATTCAGGCATATTCAAGGTGTTGTCTTCGAGTAACCGGAAACCCCAATAAATAATTTGAGTTTTTTGTCAAAAATTAATGTTTAATCAGCTTGAACATAAACAATTTGCCCCCTTATGGCTGTGTTTCTTGTTCAGCATTGTCACATTAACCTAACTGCAAAGATTCAGGCATATTCAAGGTGTGGTCTTCGAGTAACCGGAAACCCCAATAAATAATTTGAGTTTTTTATCGAAAATTAATGTTTAGATGGCTTGAACATAAAACATTTTTACCTTTATTGTCGTTAATCTTGTTAAGCATGCCCAAATTAATCTAATTGCAAAGATTCAGCCATATTCCGCCTGTTGTCTTCGAGTAACCGGAAACCCCAATAAATAATTTGAGTTTTTTATCGAAAATTAATGTTTATAAATGGCTTGAACATAAACAATTTTCCCCATTATGGCTATGTATCTTGTTCAGCATTGTCACATTAACCTAACTGCAAAGATTCAGGCATATTCAAGGTGTGGTCTTCGAGTAACCGGAAACCCCAATAAATAATTTGAGTTTTTTATCGAAAATTAATGTTTAGATGGCTTGAACATAAACAATTTGCCCCCTTATGGCTGTGTATCTTGTTCAGCATTGTCACATTAACCTAACTGCAAAGATTCAGGCATATTCAAGGTGTGGTCTTCGAGTAACCGGAAACCCCAATAAATAATTTGAGTTTTTTATCGAAAATTAATGTTTATAAGGCTTGAACATAAACAATTTGCCCCCTTATGGCTGTGTTTCTTGTTCAGCATTGTCACATTAACCTAACTGCAAAGATTCAGGCATATTCAAGGTGTTGTCTTCGAGTAACCGGAAACCCCAATAAATAATTTGAGTTTTTTATCGAAAATTAATGTTTAGATGGCTTGTACATAAAACATTTTTACCTTTATTGTCGTTAATCTTGTTAAGCATGCCCAAATTAATCTAATTGCAAAGATTCAGCCATATTCCGCCTGTTGTCTTCGAGTAACCGGAAACCCCAATAAATAATTTGAGTTTTTTATCGAAAATTAATGTTTAGATGGCTTGAACATAAACAATTTGCCCCCTTATGGCTATGTATCTTGTTCAGCATTGTCACATTAACCTAACTGCAAAGATTCAGGCATATTCAAGGTGTGGTCTTCGAGTAACCGGAAACCCCAATAAATAATTTGAGTTTTTTATCGAAAATTAATGTTTAGATAGCTTGAACATAAAATATTTGATCCTTTATGGCTGTGTATCTTGTTCAGCATTGTCAAATTAACCTAACTGCAAAGATTCAGGCATATTCAAGGTGTGGTCTTCGAGTAACCGGAAACCCCAATAAATAATTTGAGTTTTTTATCGAAAATTAATGTTTATGAAGCTTATACATAGACAATTTGCCCCCTTATGGCTGTGTTTCTTGTTCAGCATTGTCACATTAACCTAACTGCAAAGATTCAGGCATATTCAAGGTGTGGTCTTCGAGTAACCGGAAACCCCAATAAATAATTTGAGTTTTTTATCGAAAATTAATGTTTAGATGGCTTGAACATAAACAATTTGCCCCCTTATGGCTGTGTTTCTTGTTCAGCATTGTCAAATTAACCTAACTGCAAAGATTCAGGCATATTCAAGGTGTGGTCTTCGAGTAACCGGAAACCCCAATAAATAATTTGAGTTTTTTGTCGAAAATTAATGTTTATGAAGCTTGTACATAGACCAGGTGTGGGGAAACTTTTGGACGCGATGGCCACAAAAGTGGCCATCGAATGATCCAAATGGCCACTAATTTTAAAGTCTATAAATCGTCTATTTTTGTTCAAAAACACGCTGGGGTATCATTATTGATTTGACTGCCAGCAAACAGGTTATGAAAATATGTAATGAATTGGAGTTGGAGATAGAGGATTACAGAGGTAGCTTGGTTTTAATAAATCATCTATTTTGGCAAATTCGCATTCTCCAATTGGTTCCTGTGGCATTACCGTTCGCAAAGTTACTTAGTAATAATTTAATCAATTTACTTAGCGATTTTAAACGTAACAGTATTGATAAATTTGGCTTGATTTCACATAAAAGTAACACACGAAAGAAAAGGTTCGTTTGACAAAACTCCCAAACTGGTATTGGTCAAGCTTTTGGTTTCGGTTAGTTGTAGTTTCGGTACTTGCTTGCTACTGGTTTGTATTTGCCAACTTTTCCTACTACGAAGGCTAGTTGATGTGTAAATGGGTAAATGTAATTCTGCATTAGTCCTCAAAATCTATCAATCTGTAAGTTCGAGCAGTTGTAGTTGCCAATATCGGATATTGGTCGCCTGACTGACGACTGTTCTAATCCCAAATCAAATCCCAAATCCGATAACTCAATAAGGAATTCTTTCCAACCCAATTTAATAGAATCCTTTTAAACATAGAAACTACTCATTGCCCGAATCACTGACTACCCATCAGTCTTACACGGCAAAATAAATTCCCCGATCATGTTTAAAATTGCAATATGACGAATTATATTTGCCGAATTTGCTTAACAAGAGGTTAAATGAGAGAAACCTTTACTAGAGAATATCACGCCATTGATGTGATCCAAGTGATACTGGTAGTAACTTTTGGATTGATTGGTTAAAATTGGTATGAAAATGTCCATGCACAATGTTGAATGATATAGTGGTCAGTCAAACACATTCCACCTATGCTCCAGTTGTTTCCCGCCATTAGACAATAAAATCTCTCAGATAATGAGCGTACATGCAGGCTCCAGTACAGCAGTTCTGAGACAGAACACCAACAATCAGTTGAGTGTTAATATGCTCAAAAAACTCTTCTTTTGCACAATTGAAACATTGCACTATTGAGAAGAATCCCCACAATCAAAAGCAAAGCACTTAATAACTTCATTGGGAAATTATTACAACAGTTATGAACTACTTGAGGGAAAAAGTAAAAACAAAAAGTAGAAACATACTTAAAGCTTGTCTTTTAGATTAATCACGCACTAACTGTTTGAAGTTTAACACTAATTTATGTATTCAATAAATAGTATTTACATTACAATTGCCTAATTATTTTTTATGACAATCATTGAGTCAAATGGCCACTTCTGGCCATTGGCATATCCTGAATGGCCAAAGTGGCCATTTGGCCAGAGTTTCCCCCACGCCTGACCTAGACAATTTGCCCCCCTTATGGCTGTGTTTCTTGTTCAGCATTCTCACATTATGATTCTTGATTTCCTCAATCGTCCGGAGATCATCAGCGAATATTAGTATGTCATCGACATATACCAACAAATAGCTTAGTTTTTCCCCATCCTTTCGAACGTAGATGCATCGCTCTGATTTAGTCGGAAAGAAACCCATTTTAGCGAAAATTGAATTCATTTTCTTAAACCAGCACTTCGGTGCTTGTTTCAGGCCGTAAAGTGATTTCTTTAATTTCCACACCTTCTGTGATTCGACATAACCAGGTGGTGGTTTGACGTAGATTTCCTTGTCGATATCCCCATTCAGAAACGCCGTCTTGATATCTACTTGATGTACATGAAGTTTGAGTAGTCCAGCGAGTGTCAATAATGTTCTGATTGAAGCAAATGAGACCACCGGTGAAAAGGTTTCCTCGTAATCGATTCCTTTCTTCTGACAAAAACCTCGAGCAACTAGTCTGGCCTTGAATCTCTCAATCAGACCATTTGCTTTTCTCTTTATATCGAAAACCCACTTCGTGGTAATCGGCTTCTTTGCTGGATCCTCATCTACGATCTCAAAGACTTGGTGTTCCATGAGTGACTTGATCTCCTCGTTAGTTGCATCTTGCCAGTACTTGGAAAAACGAATATCACTTATTGCTTCATCGTATGTTGTTGGTACTTTAACTTCTCTTGAGTGGAGTTGTTTCAGGTCAGTGGCAAGTTTAGCCCACTCGCCATACCTTTGGGGTGGCACACCAAAATTTTCTCTAGTTGACCGGCGTACAGTTTGGGGTTCACTGGAATTTGTGTTATTTTCGTTAGTTCCATTCTCAGATGGCTTCTCCTCAGTTTCCAGTGGTATATTAAGAGATTCAGTGGGACTGGTAGCGCTTGTGCTGGCTCCTGGTTCAATTTTATTTGGCAAGTTGAGAACTGTTTCGGCATCAAAGTATACGTCCTCATCATCATCATCTTCAAACGACGATTCTTCGGATGATTCCGATTCCGTTATTGATGTTTCTTCATTTGAAATGCTCTTGGGAATGGTCTGCTCTTGTACTTGTTCGGTTAGTTCGGGTTCAGGAGTGATTGTAATAGTGGTGGCAGAACGTGATCGTACCAATGATTCAGTAGTCGTAGGTTGTGGTTCCAGGATTGGTACACCAGTCGGTTCAACACTGGACTGGTTTGTTGGATAAAATGGCTCGTTATTCGGAATTACTTCACCACTCTGGTTGTCATCGGGGTAGTTTCCATCGGGAATTCCAGAAGATGATTCAGTGGGAAGACTCACACCCCCTGTTGATTGAATCATAATTTCAGGTGGTTGATGGTTAGTGATCAATTCTTCAGGAAAGACGCATGTCGATCTGCAGTCTTCCCCCTCCTTGCAGAAGCAGTCATCACTTCGAATTCTCTCACAGAAGGGAAAGACCCCATCAATTATCTTGACATTTCTCTCGTGAATGATGTTACCAGTGTCGGGGTTCAGGAGAAGATACGCATCTGCGTCCGGGGCATATCCCACAAAAACCATTTTCTCCGAGGTAGGGTCGAACTTGTCTCTTGTTCTCTTCTCATGATGGATCCATCTGTAGGCCACCGATCCGAACACATGAAGTTTCCCAAGTTCAGCATCCTTGAGTGGAAATAGCACTTTGAATGGAATCTGGTCATTCAATGACGCATGTGGCCATCGATTGGAGAGATACACTGCGGTCTTCAGCGCTAGTGGCCAGTAACGTGCTGGAATGCAGCTGTCAAACATCAGAGCACGAGCGATGGTGACCACCTTTTGAATTGCTCTCTCAGCTGAGCCATTCTGTTGATGACAGAAGGGAACGGAGTGCTGAATTTGTATTCCTTGTTCATTGAGGTATTCGCCAAAGTAGCCAGAGAATTCACCTCCGTTATCACTGCGAACATGCTTGATTCTCTTGTCGAGTTCATTTTCAAAACGTGACTTGAATCTCTTAAATACTTCAAGCACTTCAAGAGATGATTTTCCTTTCAGCAGAAAAACTTCAATGTACTTTGAGAATCCGTCCACAAAAATAACAAAGTATCCGCTTCCATCATATCCACGAGTTCTCATTCGTCCACAAAGATCAGTGTGGATGAGTTCGAGTGGTTCGGTTTGACAATTATTCGATTGATGATAGGGCAACTGGTGAAGCTTTGTTCTTAAACAAGTTTCACAATTCTCAGGATGGGTTAAGTCGAGTTCAGGAAAGATTTTCTTAAGGGAGGCCATTTTCTCAGCACCAGGATGTCCGAGCTTACTGTGCCAGTCTGGTTTGTTTACTATCAAAGCTGATTCATTACCACCATTTGCTGGAGCACTGGGTTCTATGTATTCGGTGAGTTTATCTGGGACGGCTTTTAGAATCTTAGACATGGCCTGACGATTGGCGGGATGATCCTGGGGATAGGCACGGTTGACTGCATCCATAAGCCCCTCTCTTTCAAGGGCAGTTGAAAACAAAAAGAACCAGGTGTTAAAGTTAAACTGGTCAAGCAGAGGAATAGAATTGTCACCAATGACACGGATCTGATTAACGGGCGGATTACGTGAATTTTCGTGGACGGGATACTGGTTTGCCATAGTCCAGTCAGGGTAACGGGCGGAAGCGGGAACAGGGCTGGAACGAAGGTAATAGATATACAGGACCAGGACAGTGATGATTATGATGGCGATCATAGTTGACACTTCTGGTAGGAACGGACGGATGAGTCCCAACAGGGCACTGGCGAGGTACTGGAGAGGCATCGTGCTGATAACGTGTTACGTTAAAAGCTTTATTCGTGATGAAGTAAAATACAACGATAAAATTAGTGGTGAGGTCCAATCAGTTAAGGTAAGATCCACCAGTTCAGGAGGGTAAGGGTCGAGACCCAATTACAAGAGAGAGAAAGAGTGAGGCCACCTTGTAGAGAAACTTGATATCCAGCTACGAGTAGTACCACCAGACCTTGAGGATCGAGATCCAATAACAGGTAAGGAAAGTAACAAGACACAGAGTCTATCAAAGAAAGAAACTAGTTAACACAAGTCAAACAGACAACCAGTCAGTAGACATACGAGACATGCGATGATTGTGCAGTTCAGCAACACTTGCTTATATAGGCAGTTGAGTCGGCTATGTTCACACTACGTGACTGTCAGTGGAGTGACTTGCACATGACTCAGCATAAACGTGACAGGGAAGGGAGAGGGAGCCACTTTTCATCACACACCTAATCACCTATTTCAACAACATTAACCTAACTGCAAAGATTCAGGCATATTCAAGGTGTTGTCTTCGAGTAACCGGAAACCCCAATAAATAATTTGAGTTTTTTGTCAAAAATTAATGTTTAATCAGCTTGAACATAAACAATTTGCCCCCTTATGGCTGTGTTTCTTGTTCAGCATTGTCACATTAACCTAACTGCAAAGATTCAGCCATATTCCGCCTGTTGTCTTCGAGTAACCGGAAACCCCAATAAATAATTTGAGTTTTTTATCGAAAATTAATGTTTAGATGGCTTGTACATAAAACATTTTTACCTTTATTGTCGTTAATCTTGTTAAGCATGCCCAAATTAATCTAATTGCAAAGATTCAGCCATATTCCGCCTGTTGTCTTCGAGATATGGTGAACCCCAATAAAAAAAATTTGAGTTTTTTATCGAAAATTAATGTTTAATAAGCTTGAACATAAACAATTTGCCCACTTATGGCTGTGTATCATGTTCAGCATTGTCACATTAACCTAACTGCAAAGATTCAGCCATATTCCGCCTGTTGTCTTCGAGATATGGTGAACCCCAATAAAAAATTTAAGTTTTTTATCGAAAATTAATGTTTAGATGGCTTGAACATAAACAATTTGCCCCCTTATGGCTATGTATCTTGTTCAGCATTGTCACATTAACCTAACTGTAAAGATTCAGTCATATTTAAGGTGTTGTCTTCGAGTAACCGGAAACCCCAATAAATAATTTGAGTTTTTTGACGAAAATTAATGTTTATGAAGCTTGTACATAAACAATTTGCCCCCTTATGGCTGTGTTTCTTGTTCAGCATTGTCACATTAACCTAACTGCAAAGATTCAGGCATATTCAAGGTGTGGTCTTCGAGTAACCGGAAACCCCAATAAATAATTTGAGTTTTTTATCGAAAATTAATGTTTAAACGGCTTGAACATAAACAATTTGCCCCCTTATGGCTGTGTTTCTTGTTCAGCATTGTCACATTAACCTAACTGCAAAGATTCAGGCATATTCAAGGTGTGGTCTTCGAGTAACCGGAAACCCCAATAAATAATTTGAGTTTTTTGACGAAAATTAATGTTTAGATGGCTTGTACATAAAACATTTTTACCTTTATTGTCGTTAATCTTGTTAAGCATGCCCAAATTAATCTAATTGCAAAGATTCAGCCATATTCCGCCTGTTGTCTTCGAGTAACCGTGAACTCCAATAAAAAATTTAAGTTTTTAATCGAAAATTAATGTATAAATGGCTTGAACATAAACAATTTGCCCCTTTATGGCTATGTATCTTGTTCAGCATTGTCACATTAACCTATCTGCAAAGATTCAGGCATATTCAAGGTGTGGTCTTCGAGTAACCGGAAACCCCAATAAATAATTTGAGTTTTTTTTATCGAAAATTAATGTTTAGATGGCTTGAACATAAACAATTTGCCCCCTTATGGCTGTGTTTCTTGTTCAGCATTGTCACATTAACCTAACTGCAAAGATTCAGGCATATACAAGGTGTGGTCTTCGAGTAACCGGAAACCCCAATAAATAATTTGAGTTTTTATCGAAAATTAATGTTTAGATGGCTTGAACATAAAACATTTTTACCTTTATTGTCGTTAATCTTGTTAAGCATGCCCAAATTAATCTAATTGCAAAGATTCAGCCATATTCCGCCTGTTGTCTTCGAGTAACCGGAAACCCCAATAAATAATTTGAGTTTTTTATCACATAATACTGGAGACACCTCTCGCCATTTTTTACGTCGCATTCTGAAACCTAATTTAAGCATGTGTCAATTTTTACAAAAAAAATCGACAATCCGAAGTATTTTTTATAAAGAAGTTTTACTCAAGCTATACAACGTGTGAGTCCGGTAATTGGATTCCTCACATTCTGAAACCTAATTTAAGCATGTCAATTTTTACAAAAAAAATCGACAATCGGAAGTATTTTTTTATAAAGAAGTTTTACTCAAGCTAGGTAACGTGGGAGTTCTACGATTGGATTCCGCACATTCTGAAACACAATTTATGTATTTGATAGTTTTTACAAAAAATTCGAGAATCGGAATTATTTTTTATAAAGCAGTTTTACTCAAGCTGGCTAACGTGGGAGTTCTACGATTGGATTCCTCACATTCTGAAACCTAATTTAAGCATGTCAATTTTTACAAAAAAAATCGACAATCAGAACTATTTTTTATAAAGAAGTTTTACTCAAGCTGGCTAACGTGGGAGTTCTACGATTGGATTCCTCACATTCTGAAACACAATTTAAGCATGTGTTAATTTTTACAAAAAATTCGTTCTTCTTGGTGGCAGGTCTGCACTCGGCACCGAATAAGGCTGTGGGTTTTACTACAGTTTTGTAGTTCTTGGCATTTAGACGAGTCGGGATGCGTTTATCACATAGTACTGGAGACACCTCTCGCCATTTTTTACGTCGCATTCTGAAACACAATTTAAGCATGTGTCAATTTTTACAAAAAATTTCGTCAATCCGAAGTATTTTTTATAAAGAAGTTTTACTCAAGCTATACAACGTGTGAGTCCGGTAATTGGATTCCTCACATTCTGAAACACAATTTAAACATGTGTTAATTTTTACAAAAAATTCTTCCTTCTTGGTGGCAGGTCTGCACTCGGCACCGAATAAGGCTGTGGGTCTTACTACAGTTTTGTAGTTCTTGGCATTTAGACGAGTCGGGATGCGTTTATCACATAATACTGGAGACACCTCTCGCCATTTTTTACGTCGCATTCTGAAACCTTATTTAAACGTGTAAATTTTTACAAAAAATTTATCTTGTTCAGCATTGTCACATTAACCTAATTGCAAAGATTCAGCCATATTCCGCCTGTTGTCTTCGAGTAACCGGAAACCCCAATAAATAATTTGAGTTTTTTGACGACAATTAATGTTTATGAAGCTTATACATAGACAATTTGCCCCCTTATGGCTGTGTTTCTTGTTCAGCATTGTCACATTAACCTAACTGCAAAGATTCGGGCATATTCAAGGTGTGGTCTTCGAGTAACCGGAAACCCTAATAAATAATTTGAGTTTTTTATCGAAAATTAATGTTTAGATGGCTTGTACATAAAATATTTGATCCTTTATGGCTGTGTATCTTGTTCAGCATTGTCAAATTAACCAAACTGCAAAGATTCAGGCATATTCAAGGTGTGGTCTTCGAGTAACCGGAAACCCCAATAAATAATTTGAGTTTTTTATCGAAAATTAATGTTTAGATGGCTTGAACATAAACAATTTGCCTCCTTATGGCTATATTTCTTGTTCAGCATTGTCACATTAATCTAATTGCAAAGATTCAGGCATATACAAGGTGTGGTCTTCGGTTTACTCAAGCTGGCTAACGTGGGAGTTCTACGATTGGATTCCGCACATTCTGAAACACAATTTAAGCATGTGTTAATTTTTACAAAAAATTCGAGAATCGGAATTATTTTTTATAAAGCAGTTTTACTCAAGCTGGCTAACGTGGGAGTTCTACGATTGGATTCCTCACATTCTGAAACACAATTTAAGCATGTGTTAATTTTTACAAAAAATTCGAGAATCGGAATTATTTTTTATAAAGCAGTTTTACTCAAGCTGGCTAACGTGGGAGTTCTACGATTGGATTCCTCACATTCTGAAACACAATTTAAGCTTGTTTTAATTTTTACAAAAAATTCGTCCTTCTTGGTGGCAGGTCTGCACTCGGCACCGAATAAGGCTGTGGGTCTTACTACAGTTTTGTAGTTCTTGGCATTTAGACGAGTCGGGATGCGTTTATCACATAATACTGGAGACACCTCTCGCCATTTTTTACGTCGCATTCTGAAACCTTATTTAAGCATGTGTCAATTTTTACAAAAAAAATCGACAATCCGAACTATTTTTATAAAGAAGTTTTACTCAAGCTAGCTAACGTGGGAGTTCTACGATTGGATTCCTCACATTCTGAAACCTAATTTAAGCATGTCAATTTTTACAAAAAAAATCGACAATCCGAACTATTTTTTATAAAGAAGTTTTACTCCAAGCTGGCTAACGTGTGAGTCCGGTAATTGGATTCCTCACATTCTGAAACCTAATTTAAGCATGTCAATTTTTACAAAAAATTCGTCCTTCTTGGTGGCAGGTCTGCACTCGGCACCGAATAAGGCTGTGGGTCTTACTACAGTTTTGTAGTTCTTGGCATTTAGACGAGTCGGGATGCGTTTATCACATAATACTGGAGACACCTCTCGCCATTTTTTACGTCGCATTCTGAAACCTTATTTAAACATGTGTTAATTTTTACAAAAAATTCGAGAATACGGAATCGGAAGTATTTTTTTTATAAAGAAGTTTTACTCAAGCTAGGTAACGTGGGAGTTCTACGATTGGATTCCTCACATACTGAAACTTAATTTAAACATGTCAATTTTTACAAAAAAAATCGACAATCCGAAGTATTTTTTATAAAGAAGTTTTACTCAAGCTGGCTAACGTGGGAGTTCTACGATTGGATTCCTCACATTCTGAAACACAATTTAAGCATGTGTTAATTTTTTACAAAAAATTCGTTCTTCTTGGTGGCAGGTCTGCACTCGGCACCGAATAAGGCTGTGGGTCTTACTACAGTTTTGTAGTTCTTGGCATTTAGACGAGTCGGGATGCGTTTATCTCATAGTACTGGAGACACCTCTCGCCATTTTTTACGTCGCATTCTGAAACACAATTTAAGCATGTGTTAATTTTTACAAATAATTCGAGAATTGGAAGTATTTTTTATAAAGCAGTTTTACTCAAGCTATACAACGTGTGAGTCCGGTAATTGGATTCCTAACATTCTGAAACACAATTTAAACATGTGTGAAATTTTTTAAAACTGAACTTTGAATTATGAACTTTGACCCAAGCTGTACAACGTGAGATTTCGGTGAATGGATTCCTCACATACTGAAACTTAATTTAAACATGTCAATTTTTACAAAAAAAATCGACAATCCGAAGTATTTTTTATAAAGAAGTTTTACTCAAGCTGGCTAACGTGGGAGTTCTACGATTGGATTCCTCACATTCTGAAACACAATTTAAGCATGTGTTAATTTTTACAAATAATTCGAGAATTGGAAGTATTTTTTATAAAGCAGTTTTACTCAAGCTATACAACGTGTGAGTCCGGTAATTGGATTCCTCACATTCTGAAACACAATTTATACATGTGTTAATTTTTAAAAAAAAATTTGTCCTTCTTGGTGGCAGGTCTGCACTTGGCACCGAATAAGGCTGTGGGTTTTACTACAGTTTTGTAGTTCTTGGCATTTAGACGAGTCGGGATGCGTTTATCACATAGTACTGGAGACACCTCTCGCCATTTTTTACGTCGCATTCTGAAACACAATTTAAGCATGTGTTAATTTTTACAAAAAATTCGAGAATTGGAAGTATTTTTTATAAAGCAGTTTTACTCAAGCTATACAACGTGTGAGTCCGGTAATTGGATTCCTAACATTCTGAAACACAATTTAAACATGTGTGAAATTTTTTAAAACTGAACTTTGAATTATGAACTTTGACCCAAGCTGTACAACGTGAGATTTCGGTGAATGGATTCCTCACATACTGAAACTTAATTTAAACATGTCAATTTTTACAAAAAAAATCGACAATCCGAAGTATTTTTTATAAAGAAGTTTTACTCAAGCTGGCTAACGTGGGAGTTCTACGATTGGATTCCTCACATTCTGAAACACAATTTAAGCATGTGTTAATTTTTACAAAAAATTCGTCCTTTTTGGTGGCAGGTCTGCACTCGGCACCGAATAAAGCTGTGGGTCTTACTACAGTTTTGTAGTTCTTGGCATTTAGACGAGTCGGGATGCGTTTATCACATAGTACTGGAGACACCTCTCGCCATTTTTTACGTCGCATTCTGAAACCTTGTTTAAGCATGTGTTAATTTTTACAAAAAATTCGAGAATTGGAAGTATTTTTTATAAAGCAGTTTTACTCAAGCTATACAACGTGTGAGTCCGGTAATTGGATTCCTCACATTCTGAAACACAATTTAAACATGTCAATTTTTACAAAAAAAATCGACAATCCGAATTATTTTTTATAAAGAAGTTTTACTCAAGCTGGCTAACGTGGGAGTTCTACGATTGGATTCCTCACATTCTGAAACACAATTTAAGCATGTGTTAATTTTTACAAAAAATTCGTCCTTCTTGGTGGCAGGTCTGCACTCGGCACCGAATAAGGCTGTGGGTCTTACTACAGTTTTGTAGTTCTTGGCATTTAGACGAGTCGGGATGCGTTTATCTCATAGTACTGGAGACACCTCTCGCCATTTTTTACGTCGCATTCTGAAACCTTGTTTAAGCATGTGTCAATTTTTACAAAAATTTCGACAATCGGAAGTATTTTTTATAAAGAAGTTTTACTCAAGCTATACAACGTGTGAGTCCGGTAATTGGATTCCTCATATTCTGAAACCTAACTAAAGCATGTGCAAAATTTCTTAAAACTGAACTTTGAATTATGAACTTTGACCCAATCTGTACAACGTGGGAGTTTAGTGAATGGATTCCTCACATACTTAAACTTAATTTAAACATGTCAATTTTTACAAAAAAATCGACAATCCGAAGTATTTTTTATAAAGAAGTTTTACTCAAGCTGGCTAACGTGGGAGTTCTACGATTGGATTCCTCACATTCTGAAACACAATTTAAGCATGTGTTAATTTTTACAAAAAATTCGAGAATCGGAAGTATTTTTTATAAAGCAGTTTTACTCAAGCTGGCTAACGTGGGAGTTCTACGATTGGATTCCTCACATTCTGAAACACAATTTAAGCTTGTGTTAATTTTTACAAAAAATTCGTCCTTCTTGGTGGCAGGTCTGCACTCGGCACCGAATAATGCTGTGGGCCTTACTACAGTTTTGTAGTTCTTGGCATTTAGACGAGTCGGGATGCGTTTATCACATAATACTGGAGACACCTCTCGCCATTTTTTACGTCGCATTCTGAAACCTTATTTAAGCATGTGTCAATTTTTACAAAAAAAAATCGACAATCCGAACTATTTTTATAAAGAAGTTTTACTCAAGCTATACAACGTGTGAGTCCGGTAATTGGATTCCTCACATACTGAAACACAATTTAAACGTGTGAAATTTTTTAAAACTGAACTTTGAATTATGAACTTTGACCCAATCTGTACAACGTGGGATTTCGGTGAATGGATTCCTCACATACTGAAACTTAATTTAAACATGTCAATTTTTACAAAAAAAATCGTCAATCCGAAGTATTTTTTATAAAGAAGTTTTACTCAAGCTATACAACGTGTGAGTCCGGTAATTGGATTCCTCACATTCTGAAACACAATTTATACATGTGTTAATTTTTAAAAAAAATTTGTCTTTCTTGGTGGCAGGTCTGCACTTGGCACCGAATAAGGCTGTGGGTTTTACTACAGTTTTGTAGTTCTTGGCATTTAGACGAGTCGGGATGCGTTTATCACATAATACTGGAGACACCTCTCGCCATTTTTTACGTCGCATTCTGAAACCTTATTTAAGCATGTGTTAATTTTTACAAAAAAATTCGAGAATCGGAAGTATTTTTATAAAGAAGTTTTACTCATGCTATACAACGTGTGAGTCCGGTAATTGGATTCCTAACATTCTGAAACACAATTTAAACATGTGTAAAATTTTTTAAAACTGAACTTTGAATTATGAACTTTGACCCAAGCTGTACAACGTGGGATTTCGGTGAATGGATTCCTCACATACTGAAACTTAATTTAAACATGTCAATTTTTACAAAAAAAATCGTCAATCCGAAGTATTTTTTATTAAAAAGTTTTACTCAAGCTATACAACGTGTGAGTCCGGTAATTGGATTCCTAACATTCTGAAACACAATTTAAACATGTGTAAAATTTTTTAAAACTGAACTTTGAATTATGAACTTTGACCCAAGCTATACAACGTGGGATTTCGGTGAATGGATTCCTCACATACTGAAACTTAATTTAAACATGTCAATTTTTTACAAAAAAAATCGACAATCCGAAGTATTTTTTATAAAGAAGTTTTACTCAAGCTATACAACGTGTGAGTCCGGTAATTGGATTCCTCACATTCTGAAACCTAATTTAAGCATGTCAATTTTTACAAAAAAAATCGACAATCGGAAGTATTTTTTTTTATAAAGAAGTTTTACTCAAGCTAGGTAACGTGGGAGTTCTACGATTGGATTCCGCACATTCTGAAACACAATTTAAGCATGTGTTAATTTTTTACAAAAAATTCGAGAATCAGAATTATTTTTTTATAAAGAAGTTTTACTCAAGCTGGCTAACGTGGGAGTTCTACGATTGGATTCCTCACATTCTGAAACACAATTTAAGCATGTGTTAATTTTTACAAAAAACTCGAGAATCGGAATTATTTTTTATAAAGCAGTTTTACTCAAGCTGGCTAACGTGGGAGTTCTACGATTGGATTCCTCACATTCTGAAACACAATTTAGGCTTGTGTTAATTTTTACAAAAATTCGTTCTTCTTGGTGGCAGGTCTGCACTCGGCACCGAATAAAGCTGTGGGTCTTACTACAGTTTTGTAGTTCTTGGCATTTAGACGAGTCGGGATGCGTTTATCACATAATACTGGAGACACCTCTCGCCATTTTTTACGTCGCATTCTGAAACCTTATTTAAGCATGTGTCAATTTTTACAAAAAAAATCGACAATCCGAACTATTTTTATAAAGAAGTTTTACTCAAGTTATACAACGTGTGAGTCCGGTAATTGGATTCCTAACATTCTGAAACACAATTTAAACATGTGTAAAATTTTTTAAAACTGAACTTTGAATTATGAACTTTGACCCAAGCTGTACAACGTGGGATTTCGGTGAATGGATTCCTCACATACTGAAACTTAATTTAAACATGTCAATTTTTACAAAAAAAATCGACAATCGGAAGTATTTTTTATAAAGAAGTTTTACTCAAGCTATACAACGTGTGAGGCCGGTAATTGGATTCCTCACATTCTGAAACACAATTTAAGCATGTGTTAATTTTTACAAAAAATTCGCTTTTCTTGGTGGCAGGTCTGCACTCGGCACCAAATAAGGCTGTGGGTCTTACTACAGTTTTGTAGTTCTTGGCATTTAGACGAGTCGGGATGCGTTTATCACATAGTACTGGAGACACCTCTTGCCATTTTTTACGTCGCATTCTGAAACCTTATTTAAGCATGTGTCAATTTTTACAAAAATTTCGACAATCAGAAGTATTTTTTTATAAAGCAGTTTTACTCAAGCTATACAACGTGTGAGTCCGGTAATTGGATTCCTCACATTCTGAAACACAATTTAAGCATGTGTTAATTTTTTACAAAAAATTCGTCCTTCTTGGTGGCAGGTCTGCACTCGGCACCGAATAAGGCTGTGGGTCTTACTACAGTTTTGTAGTTCTTGGCATTTAGACGAGTCGGGATGCGTTTATCACATAATACTGGAGACACCTCTCGCCATTTTTTACGTCGCATTCTGAAACCTTATTTAAACGTGTAAATTTTTACAAAAAATTTATCTTGTTCAGCATTGTCACATTAACCTAACTGCAAAGATTCAGGCATATTCAAGGTGTGGTCTTCGAGTAACCGGAAACCCCAATAAATAATTTGAGTTTTTTATCGAAAATTAATGTTTATGAAGCTTGTACATAAACAATTTGCCCCCTTATGGCTGTGTTTCTTGTTCAGCATTGTCACATTAACCTAACTGCAAAGATTCAGGCATATTCAAGGTGTGGTCTTCGAGTAACCGGAAACCCCAATAAATAATTTGAGTTTTTTATCGAAAATTAATGTTTAGATGGCTTGTACATAAAATATTTGATCCTTTATGGCTGTGTATCTTGTTCAGCATTGTCAAATTAACCAAACTGCAAAGATTCAGGCATATTCAAGGTGTGGTCTTCGAGTAACCGGAAACCCCAATAAATAATTTGAGTTTTTTATCGAAAATTAATGTTTAGATGGCTTGAACATAAACAATTTGCCCCCTTATGGCTATATTTCTTGTTCAGCATTGTCACATTAACCTATTTGCAAAGATTCAGGCATATACAAGGTGTGGTCTTCGGTTTACTCAAGCTGGCTAACGTGGGAGTTCTACGATTGGATTCCGCAAATTCTGAAACACAATTTAAGCATGTGTTAATTTTTACAAAAAATTCGAGAATCGGAATTATTTTTTTATAAAGCAGTTTTACTCAAGCTGGCTAACGTGGGAGTTCTACGATTGGATTCCTCACATTCTGAAACACAATTTAAGCATGTGTTAATTTTTACAAAAAACTCGAGAATCGGAATTATTTTTTTATAAAGCAGTTTTACTCAAGCTGGCTAACGTGGGAGTTCTACGATTGGATTCCTCACATTCTGAAACACAATTTAAGCTTGTTTTAATTTTTACAAAAAATTCGTCCTTCTTGGTGGCAGGTCTGCACTCGGCACCGAATAAGGCTGTGGGTCTTACTACAGTTTTGTAGTTCTTGGCATTTAGACGAGTCGGGATGCGTTTATCACATAATACTGGAGACACCTCTCGCCATTTTTTACGTTGAATTCTGAAACCTTATTTAAGCATGTGTCAATTTTTACAAAAAAAATCGACAATCCGAACTATTTTTATAAAGAAGTTTTACTCAAGCTGGCTAACGTGGGAGTTCTACGATTGGATTCCTCACATTCTGAAACACAATTTAAGCATGTGTTAATTTTTACAAAAAATTCGTCCTTCTTGGTGGCAGGTCTGCACTCGGAACCGAATAAGGCTGTGGGTCTTACTACAGTTTTGTAGTTCTTGGCATTTAGACGAGTCGGGATGCGTTTATCTCATAGTACTGGAGACACCTCTCGCCATTTTTTACGTCGCATTCTGAAACCTTATTTAAGCATGTGTCAATTTTTACAAAAATTTCGACAATCGGAAGTATTTTTTATAAAGCAGTTTTACCCAAGCTATACAACGTGTGAGTCCGGTAATTGGATTCCTAACATTCTGAAACCTAACTAAAGCATGTGCGAAATTTCTTAAAACTGAACTTTGAATTATGAACTTTGACCCAATCTGTACAACGTGGGAGTTCGGTGAATGGATTCCTCACATACTGAAACTTAATTTAAACATGTCAATTTTTACAAAAAAAAATCGACAATCCGAATTATTTTTTATAAAGAAGTTTTACTCAAGCTGGCTAACGTGGGAGTTCTACGATTGGATTCCTCACATTCTGAAACACAATTTAAGCATGTGTTAATTTTTACAAAAAAATTCGAGAATCGGAATTATTTTTTATAAAGAAGTTTTACTCAAGCTGGCTAACGTGGGAGTTCTACGATTGGATTCCTCACATTCTGAAACACAATTTAAGCGTGTGTTAATTTTTACAAAAAATTCGTCCTTCTTGGTGGCAGCTCTGCACTCGGCACCGAATAAGGCTGTGGGTCTTACTACAGTTTTGTAGTTCTTGGCATTTAGACGAGTCGGGATGCGTTTATCACATAGTACTGGAGACACCTCTCGCCATTTTTTACGTCGCATTCTGAAACCTTATTTAACCATTTGTCAATTTTTACAAAAATTTCGACAATCGGAAGTATTTTTTATAAAGAAGTTTTACTCAAGCTATACAACGTGTGAGTCCGGTAATTGGATTCCTCACATTCTGAAACCTAACTTAAGCATGTGCGAAATTTCTTAAAACTGAACTTTGAATTATGAACTTTGACCCAATCTGTACAACGTGGGAGTTCGGTGAATGGATTCCTCACATACTGAAACTTAATTTAAACATGTCAATTTTTACAAAAAAATCGACAATCCGAAGTATTTTTTATAAAGAAGTTTTGCTCAAGCTATACAACGTGTGAGTCCGGTAATTGGATTCCTCACATTCTGAAACCTAACTTAAGCATGTGAAATTTCTTAAAACTGAACTTTGAATTATGAACTTTGACCCAATCTGTACAACGTGGGATTTCGGTGAATGGATTCCTCACATTCTGAAACACAATTTAAGCATGTGTTAATTTTTACAAAAAATTCGAGAATTGGAAGTATTTTTTTATAAAGCAGTTTTACTCAAGCTATACAACGTGTGAGTCCGGTAATTGGATTCCTCACATTCTGAAACTTAATTTAAACATGTCAATTTTTACAAAAAAATCGACAATCCGAAGTATTTTTTATAAAGAAGTTTTGCTCAAGCTACCTAACGTGGGAGTTCTACGATTCGATTCCTCACATACTGAAACTTAATTTAAGCATGTGTTAATTTTTACAAAAAATTCGAGAATCCGAAGTATTTTTTATAAAGAAGTTTTGCTCAAGCTACCTAACGTGGGAGTTCTACGATTCGATTCCTCACATACTGAAACTTAATTTAAGCATGTGTTAATTTTTACAAAAAATTCGTTTTTCTTGGTGGCAGGTCTGCACTCGGCACCGAATAATGCTGTGGATCTACAGTTTTGTAGTTCTTGGCATTTAGACGAGTCGGGATGCGTTTATCACATAGTACTGGAGACACGTCTTGCCATTTTTTACGTCGCATTCTGAAACCTTATTTAAGCATGTGTCAATTTTTACAAAAATTTCGACAATCAGAAGTATTTTTTATAAAGCAGTTTTACTCAAGCTATACAACGTGTGAGTCCGGTAATTGGATTCCTCACATTCTGAAACTTAATTTAAACATGTCAATTTTTACAAAAAAATCGACAATCCGAAGTATTTTTTATAAAGAAGTTTTACTCAAGCTATACAACGTGTGAGTCCGGTAATTGGATTCCTCACATTCTGAAACCTAATTTAAGCATGTCAATTTTTACAAAAAAAATCGACAATCGGAAGTATTTTTTTATAAAGAAGTTTTACTCAAGCTAGGTAACGTGGGAGTTCTACGATTGGATTCCGCACATTCTGGAAACACAATTTAAGCATGTGTCAATTTTTACAAAAATTTCGACAATCAGAAGTATTTTTTATAAAGCAGTTTTGCTCAAGCTGGCTAACGTGGGAGTTCTACGATTCGATTCCTCACATACTGAAACTTAATTTAAACATGTCAATTTTTATTTTAAAAAAATCGACAATCAGAAGTATTTTTTATAAAGGAGTTTTGCTCAAGCTGGCTAACGTGAGAGTTCTACGATTCGATTCCTAACATTCTGAAACACAATTTAAGCATGTGTTAATTTTTACAAAAAATTCGTTCTTCTTGGTGGCAGGTCTGCACTCGGCACCGAATAAGGCTGTGGGTCTTACTACAGTTTTGTAGTTCTTGGCATTTAGACGAGTCGGGATGCGTTTATCACATAATACTGGAGACACCTCTCGCCATTTTTTACGTCGCATTCTGAAACCTTATTTAAGCATGTGTCAAATTTTACAAAAATTTCGACAATCCGAAGTATTTTTTATAAAGCAGTTTTACTCAAGCTATACAACGTGTGAGTCCGGTAATTGGATTCCTCACATTCTGAAACCTAACTAAAACATGTGCGAAATTTCTTAAAACTGAACTTTGAATTATGAACTTTGACCCAATCTGTACAACGTGGGAGTTCGGTGAATGGATTCCTCACATACTTAAACTTAATTTAAACATGTCAATTTTTACAAAAAAAATCGACAATCCGAATTATTTTTTATAAAGAAGTTTTACTCAAGCTGGCTAACGTGGGAGTTCTACGATTGGATTCCTCACATTCTGAAACACAATTTAAGCATGTGTTAATTTTTACAAAAAATTCGAGAATCGGAATTATTTTTTATAAAGAAGTTTTACTCAAGCTGGCTAACGTGGGAGTTCTACGATTGGATTCCTCACATTCTGAAACACAATTTAAGCATGTGTTAATTTTTACAAAAAATTCGTCCTTCTTGGTGGCAGGTCTGCACTCGGCACCGAATAATGCTGTGGGTCTTACTACAGTTTTGTAGTTCTTGGCATTTAGACGAGTCGGGATGCGTTTATCACATAATACTGGAGACACCTCTCGCCATTTTTTACGTCGCATTCTGAAACCTTATTTAAGCATGTGTCAATTTTTACAAAAAAATCGACAATCCGAACTATTTTTATAAAGAAGTTTTACTCAAGCTATACAACGTGTGAGTCCGGTAATTGGATTCCTAACATTCTGAAACACAATTTAAACATGTGTGAAATTTTTTTTAAAACTGAACTTTGAATTATGAACTTTGACCCAAGCTGTACAACGTGGGATTTCGGTGAATGGATTCCTCACATACTGAAACTTAATTTAAACATGTCAATTTTTACAAAAAAATCGACAATCCGAAGTATTTTTTTATAAAGAAGTTTTACTCAAGCTATACAACTTGTGAGTCCGGTAATTGGATTCCTAACATTCTGAAACACAATTTAAACATGTGTGAAATTTTTTAAAACTGAACTTTGAATTATGAACATTGACCCAACCTGTACAACGTGGGATTTCGGTGAATGGATTCCTCACATACTGAAACTTAATTTAAACATGTCAATTTTTACAAAAAAAAATCGACAATCCGAAGTATTTTTTATAAAGAAGTTTTACTCAAGCTATACAACGTGTGAGTCCGTTAATTGGATTCCTCACATTCTGAAACCTAATTTAAGCATGTCAATTTTTACAAAAAAAATCGACAATCGGAAGTATTTTTTTTATAAAGAAGTTTTACTCAAGCTAGCTAACGTGGGAGTTCTACGATTGGATTCCGCACATTCTGAAACACAATTTAAGCATGTGTTAATTTTTACAAAAAATTCGAGAATCGGAATTATTTTTTATAAAGCAGTTTTACTCAAGCTGGCTAACGTGGGAGTTCTACGATTGGATTCCTCACATTCTGAAACACAATTTAAGCATGTCAATTTTTACAAAAAAAATCGACAATCCGAACTATTTTTTATAAAGCAGTTTTACTCAAGCTGGCTAACGTGGGAGTTCTACGATTGGATTCCTCACATTCTGAAACACAATTTAAGCATGTGTTAATTTTTACAAAAAATTCGTTCTTCTTGGTGGCAGGTCTGCACTCGGCACCGAATAAGGCTGTGGGTCTTACTACAGTTTTGTAGTTCTTGGCATTTAGACGAGTCGGGATGCGTTTATCACATAATACTGGAGACACTTCTCGTCATTTTTACGTCGAAATCTGAAACCTTATTGGAGGAGCGACCGCAATCACTCACGCTGAGCGAGCGAAGCGAGCGAGGTGTGAGTGATTGCGGGAGGGACGATATATACCCGAGAAAAATGTAACTTCAGTCATTTCTTGTGAGCAAAAATCTGGGAAAACTACCATATGGATCGGTCTGAAAATTTAACACAGTGTTCTGGTTGGGGTCTAGATGTGCTGTATAGTTTTGGGGCCATATAGGTCAAAGGTCAAAGGAGTAGTGATTTTAAGAAAAATGCCAAATTTTGTATTGAAATGTGTTGTGACCGAGAGTCAACATTGTGTGTGCTCCAGTGTGACACAGCCAAGCACACGCTTTCCCCCTCACGCCCGCTGTGCGAATTAAAGATGCGCAGTAGCAAGCACACTTAAAGGACTCTAAGGGTCGGATGCGGACCATTTGACTTGAGTGTTGGTGTCTGTTGGTGCTTGTTTACATTTTTAGACATATTTGACAATTATCGCCACAAATAATTAGTCCAAAAATTTTAAACCTAAAACAATTTATTTCAAATAATGCGGTGATGCTCAAATAACCATTGACGTGTTTGGGAGCAAAGGTTGCAATTTGTTCTATTTGCAGACCAAAATGTCTTGCTGAACTACTTTGATAATGTATTAGATTTATGGAAAGTGTTCCATAATAAACCTCCTGTATTGGCCACTACACTTAACTATGAGACGGAACATGAAGATAAACCCATGGCAATGATAATTGCATAAAATTTAGATTCTAAATAATCGTAATCTATCTATCTTCTTATATTTAAACCCCTCCTTGCCGATGGTTGAATTTTGATTTTGATTTGTGAACCGAATACCAATTTTTGATTTTTTCTTTATTAGATTTTTTGTTGAGTTCTTTCTTTGTCTTGCATTATCATCATGGGTTTTCTGAACAAATACAGTTGCTGTACATGGAAATAAGGTGATTCAAGAACATATGGATGGAGAAACAATTAGAGTTGCAGACAGTGAGCATATTTGAAGAAGGCAATGTTCACGATCCACATTCTATTATGTTAATCGAGAATTTTTATGTTATCTCAATTGGTCTTAACTAAATGCGATGATCTGCATACATACGTAGGTACATTGTTTGAATTTCAGATTGATGATGAAGAAACAAATTAGATTAAATTAGTTTAAGACAAATTAGTGATCTCATAAAGCAAAAGTAAACTATCAAAAATGACGATATGTTAGAATTAGAAAAGCTGAGCAGTTCAACCTTTATCTAAGATGAATAACACTTTCTTTACAACAATTCAAATCAAACCGTAGTTTTTTAAAGGTTACTTTTACTTTATGAGAGGACTAAATTTTATTGATTCGTTAAACTTTTAATTGCCAAACGAAAGTTTAAATGAATCGCAACCGATTTGGGCGGGAACGAATCTTCGATCATATTTGCATTGAATGTTACTAAATGACTTCGATGTTTCACACACTCTCGCTCCGACTTTCACGCCAATGGCGTTACCTATTTTTATTTATGATAAATATAATGTCTCAAAATGCCAGCAGCTGGTTCAAAGACTAGTTTAAGCATGTGTCAATTTTTACAAAAAAATTCGAGAATCGGAAGTATTTTTTTATAAAGAAGTTTTACTCAAGCTATACAACGTGTGAGTCCGGTAATTGGATTCCTAACATTCTGAAACACAATTTAAACATGTGTGAAATTTTTTCAAACTGAACTTTGAATTATGAACTTTGACCCAAGCTGTACAACGTGGGATTTCGGTGAATGGATTCCTCACATACTGAAACTTAATTTAAACATGTCAATTTTTACAAAAAAAATCGACAATCCGAAGTATTTTTTATAAAGCAGTTTTACTCAAGCTGGCTAACGTGGGAGTTCTACGATTGGATTCCTCACATTCTGAAACACAATTTAAGCTTGTGTTAATTTTTACAAAAAATTCGTCCTTCTTGGTGGCAGGTCTGCACTCGGCACCGAATAAGGCTGTGGGTCTTACTACAGTTTTGTAGTTCTTGGCATTTAGACGAGTCGGGATGCGTTTATCTCATAGTACTGGAGACACCTCTCGCCATTTTTTACGTCGCATTCTGAAACCTTATTTAAGCATGTGTCAATTTTTACAAAAATTTCGACAATCCGAAGTATTTTTTATAAAGCAGTTTTACTCAAGCTATACAACGTGTGAGTCCGGTAATTGGATTCCTCACATTCTGAAACCTAACTAAAGCATGTGCGAAATTTCTTAAAACTGAACTTTGAATTATGAACTTTGACCCAATCTGTACAACGTGGGAGTTCGGTGAATGGATTCCTCACATACTTAAACTTAATTTAAACATGTAAATTTTTACAAAAAAAAATCGACAATCCGAATTATTTTTTATAAAGAAGTTTTACTCAAGCTGGCTAACGTGGGAGTTCTACGATTGGATTCCTCACATTCTGAAACACAATTTAAGCATGTGTTAATTTTTACAAAAAACTCGAGAATCGGAATTATTTTTTATAAAGCAGTTTTACTCAAGCTGGCTAACGTGGGAGTTCTACGATTGGATTCCTCACATTCTGAAACACAATTTAGGCTTGTGTTAATTTTTACAAAAAATTCGTCCTTCTTGGTGGCAGGTCTGCACTCGGCACCGAATAAAGCTGTGGGTCTTACTACAGTTTTGTAGTTCTTGGCATTTAGACGAGTCGGGATGCGTTTATCACATAATACTGGAGACACCTCTCGCCATTTTTTACGTCGCATTCTGAAACCTTATTTAAGCATGTGTCAATTTTTACAAAAAAATCGACAATCCGAAGTATTTTTATAAAGAAGTTTTTACTCAAGCTATACAACGTGTGAGTCCGGTAATTGGATTCCTCACATTCTGAAATCTAATTTAAACATGTGTGAAATTTTTTAAAACTGAACTTTGAATTATGAACTTTGACCCAAGCTGTACAACGTGGGATTTCGGTAAATGGATTCCTCACATACTGAAACTTAATTTAAACATGTCAATTTTTACAAAAAAATCGACAATCCGAAGTATTTTTTTATAAAGAAGTTTTACTCAAGCTGGCTAACGTGGGAGTTCTACGATTGGATTCCTCACATTCTGAAACACAATTTAAGCATGTGTTAATTTTTACAAAAAATTCGTCCTTCTTGGTGGCAGGTCTGCACTCGGCACCGAATAAGGCTGTGGGTCTTACTACAGTTTTGTAGTTCTTGGCATTTAGACGAGTCGGGATGCGTTTATCACATAATACTGGAGACACCTCTCGCCATTTTTTACGTCGCATTCTGAAACCTTATTTAAACATGTGTTAATTTTTACAAAAAATTCGAGAATACGGAATCGGAAGTATTTTTTTTATAAAGAAGTTTTACTCAAGCTAGCTAACGTGGGAGTTCTACGATTGGATTCCTCACATACTGAAACTTAATTTAAACATGTCAATTTTTAAAAAAAAAATCGACAATCCGAAGTATTTTTTTATAAAGAAGTTTTACTCAAGCTGGCTAACGTGGGAGTTCTACGATTGGATTCCTCACATTCTGAAACACAATTTAAGCATGTGTTAATTTTTACAAAAAATTCGTTCTTCTTGGTGGCAGGTCTGCACTCGGCACCGAATAAGGCTGTGGGTCTTACTACAGTTTTGTAGTTCTTGGCATTTAGACGAGTCGGGATGCGTTTATCTCATAGTACTGGAGACACCTCTCGCCATTTTTTACGTCGCATTCTGAAACCTTATTTAAGCATGTGTCAATTTTTACAAAAATTTCGACAATCCGAAGTATTTTTTATAAAGCAGTTTTACTCAAGCTATACAACGTGTGAGTCCGGTAATTGGATTCCTCACATTCTGAAACCTAACTAAAGCATGTGCGAAATTTCTTAAAACTGAACTTTGAATTATGAACTTTGACCCAATCTGTACAACGTGGGAGTTCGGTGAATGGATTCCTCACATACTTAAACTTAATTTAAACATGTAAATTTTTACAAAAAAAAATCGACAATCCGAAGTATTTTTTATAAAAGAAGTTTTTACTCAAGCTGGCTAACGTGGGAGTTCTACGATTGGATTCCTCACATTCTGAAACACAATTTAAGCATGTGTTAATTTTTACAAAAAACTCGAGAATCGGAATTATTTTTTATAAAGCAGTTTTACTCAAGCTGGCTAACGTGGGAGTTCTACGATTGGATTCCTCACATTCTGAAACACAATTTAGGCTTGTGTTAATTTTTACAAAAAATTCGTCCTTCTTGGTGGCAGGTCTGCACTCGGCACCGAATAAAGCTGTGGGTCTTACTACAGTTTTGTAGTTCTTGGCATTTAGACGAGTCGGGATGCGTTTATCACATAATACTGGAGACACCTCTCGCCATTTTTTACGTCGCATTCTGAAACCTTATTTAAGCATGTGTCAATTTTTACAAAAAAATCGACAATCCGAACTATTTTTATAAAGCAGTTTTACTCAAGCTATACAACGTGTGAGTCCGGTAATTGGATTCCTAACATTCTGAAACACAATTTAAACATGTGTGAAATTTTTTAAAACTGAACTTTGAATTATGAACTTTGACCCAATCTGTACAACGTGGGAGTTCGGTGAATGGATTCCTCACATTCTGAAACACAATTTAAGCATGTGTTAATTTTTACAAAAAAATTCGAGAATCGGAAGTATTTTTTATAAAGAAGTTTTACTCAAGCTATCTAACGTGGGAGTTCTACGATTGGATTCCTCACATTCTGAAACACAATTTAAGCGTGTGTTAATTTTTACAAAAAATTCGTCCTTCTTGGTGGCAGCTCTGCACTCGGCACCGAATAAGGCTGTGGGTCTTACTACAGTTTTGTAGTTCTTGGCATTTAGACGAGTCGGGATGCGTTTATCACATAATACTGGAGACACCTCTCGCCATTTTTTACGTCGCATTCTGAAACCTTATTTAAGCATGTGTCAATTTTTACAAAAAAATCGACAATCCGAACTATTTTTATAAAGAAGTTTTACTCAAGCTATACAACGTGTGAGTCCGGTAATTGGATTCCTAACATTCTGAAACACAATTTAAACATGTGTAAAATTTTTTAAAACTGAACTTTGAATTATGAACTTTGACCCAAGCTGTACAACGTGGGATTTCGGTGAATGGATTCCTCACATACTGAAACTTAATTTAAACATGTCAATTTTTACAAAAAAATCGACAATCCGAAGTATTTTTTATAAAGAAGTTTTACTCAAGCTATACAACGTGTGAGTCCGGTAATTGGATTCCTCACATTCTGAAACACAATTTAAACATGTGTAAAAATTTTTTAAAACTGAACTTTGAATTATGAACTTTGACCCAAGCTATACAACGTGGGATTTCGGTGAATGGATTCCTCACATACTGAAACTTAATTTAAACATGTCAATTTTTACAAAAAAAATCGACAATCCGAAGTATTTTTTATAAAGAAGTTTTACTCAAGCTATACAACGTGTGAGTCCGGTAATTGGATTCCTCACATTCTGAAACCTAATTTAAGCATGTGTCAATTTTTACAAAAAAAATCGACAATCGGAAGTATTTTTTTTATAAAGAAGTTTTACTCAAGCTAGGTAACGTGGGAGTTCTACGATTGGATTCCGCACATTCTGAAACACAATTTAAGCATGTGTTAATTTTTACAAAAAATTCGAGAATCCGAAGTATTTTTTATAAAGAAGTTTTACTCAAGCTGGCTAACGTGGGAGTTCTACGATTGGATTCCTCACATTCTGAAACACAATTTAAGCATGTGTTAATTTTTACAAAAAAATCGAGAATCGGAATTATTTTTTATAAAGCAGTTTTACTCAAGCTGGCTAACGTGGGAGTTCTACGATTGGATTCCTCACATTCTGAAACACAATTTAAGCATGTGTTAATTTTTACAAAATATTCGTCCTTCTTGGTGGCAGGTCTGCACTCGGCACCGTATAAGGCTGTGGGTCTTACTACAGTTTTGTAGTTCTTGGCATTTAGACGAGTCGGGATGCGTTTATCACATAGTACTGGAGACACCTCTCGCCATTTTTTACGTCGCATTCTGAAACCTTATTTAACCATTTGTCAATTTTTACAAAAATTTCGACAATCGGAAGTATTTTTATAAAGAAGTTTTACTCAAGTTATACAACGTGTGAGTCCGGTAATTGGATTCCTAACATTCTGAAACACAATTTAAACATGTGTAAAATTTTTTAAAACTGAACTTTGAATTATGAACTTTGACCCAATCTGTACAACGTGGGATTTCGGTGAATGGATTCCTCACATACTGAAACTTAATTTAAACATGTCAATTTTTACAAAAAATTCGAGAATCGGAATTATTTTTTATAAAGAAGTTTTACTCAAGCTGGCTAACGTGGGAGTTCTACGATTGGATTCCTCACATTCTGAAACACAATTTAAGCATGTGTTAATTTTTACAAAAATTCGTCCTTCTTGGTGGCAGGTCTGCACTCGGCACCGTATAAGGCTGTGGGTCTTACTACAGTTTTGTAGTTCTTGGCATTTAGACGAGTCGGGATGCGTTTATCACATAGTACTAGAGACACCTCTCGCCATTTTTTACGTCGCATTCTGAAACCTTATTTAACCATTTGTCAATTTTTACAAAAATTTCGACAATCGGAAGTATTTTTTATAAAGAAGTTTTACTCAAGCTATACAACGTGTGAGTCCGGTAATTGGATTCCTCACATTCTGAAACACAATTTAAGCATGTGTTAATTTTTACAAAATATTCGTCCTTCTTGGTGGCAGGTCTGCACTCGGCACCGAATAAGGCTGTGGGTCTTACTACAGTTTTGTAGTTCTTGGCATTTAGACGAGTCGGGATGCGTTTATCACATAGTACTGGAGACACCTCTCGCCATTTTTTACGTCGCATTCTGAAACCTTATTTAACCATTTGTCAATTTTTACAAAAAAATTTATCTTGTTCAGCATTGTCACATTAACCTAACTGCAAAGATTCAGCCATATTCCGCCTGTTGTCTTCGAGTAACCGGAAACCCCAATAAATAATTTGAGTTTTTTGACGACAATTAATGTTTATGAAGCTTATACATAGACAATTTGCCCCCTTATGGCTGTGTATCTTGTTCAGCATTGTCACATTAACCTAACTGCAAAGATTCGGGCATATTCAAGGTGTGGTCTTCGAGTAACCGGAAACCCCAATAAATAATTTGAGTTTTTTATCGAAAATTAATGTTTAGATGGCTTGTACATAAAATATTTGATCCTTTATGGCTGTGTATTTTGTTCAACATTGTCAAATTAACCTAACTGCAAAGATTCAGGCATATTCAAGGTGTGGTCTTCGAGTAACCGGAAACCCCAATAAATAATTTGTGTTTTTTATCGAAAATTAATGTTTAGATGGCTTGAACATAAACAATTTGCCCCCTTATGGCTATGTATCTTGTTCAGCATTGTCACATTAACCTAACTGCAAAGATTCAGGCATATTCAAGGTGTGGTCTTCGGTTTACTCAAGCTGGCTAACGTGGGAGTTCTACGATTGGATTCCGCAAATTCTGAAACACAATTTAAGCATGTGTTAATTTTTACAAA
The DNA here is from genome assembly GCA_023373905.1 of Rhizoglyphus robini. Taxonomy (NCBI): domain Eukaryota; kingdom Metazoa; phylum Arthropoda; class Arachnida; order Sarcoptiformes; family Acaridae; genus Rhizoglyphus; species Rhizoglyphus robini. The sequence goes on from JAKIJQ010000166.1 coordinate 42,141, forward strand.
AAAATCGAGAATCGGAATTATTTTTTATAAAGCAGTTTTACTCAAGCTGGCTAACGTTGGAGTTCTACGATTGGATTCCTCACATTCTGAAACACAATTTAAGCATGTGTTAATTTTTACAAAAAACTCGAGAATCGGAATTATTTTTTATAAAGCAGTTTTACTCAAGCTGGCTAACGTGGGAGTTCTACGATTGGATTCCTCACATTCTGAAACACAATTTAAGCCTGTGTTAATTTTTACAAAAAATTCGTCCTTCTTGGTGGCAGATCTGCACTCGGCACCGAATAAGGCTGTGGGTCTTACTACAGTTTTGTAGTTCTTGGCATTTAGACGAGTCGGGATGCGTTTATCACAAGTACTGGAGACACCTCTCGCCATTTTTTACGTCGCATTCTGAAACCTTATTTAAGCATGTGTCAATTTTTACAAAAAAAATCGACAATCCGAACTATTTTTATAAAGAAGTTTTACTCAAGCTGGCTAACGTGGGAGTTCTACGATTGGATTCCGCACATTCTGAAACACAATTTATACATGTGTTAATTTTTACAAAAAATGCGTCCTTCTTGGTGGCAGGTCTGCACTCGGCACCGAATAAGGCTGTGGGTCTTACTACAGTTTTGTAGTTCTTGGCATTTAGACGAGTCGGGATGCGTTTATCACATAGTACTGGAGACACCTCTCGCCATTTTTTACGTCGCATTCTGAAACCTTATTTAAGCATGTGTCAATTTTTACAAAAAAAATCGACAATCCGAAGTATTTTTTATAAAGCAGTTTTACTCAAGCTATACAACGTGTGAGTCCGGTAATTGGATTCCTAACATTCTGAAACACAACTAAAGCATGTGCGAAATTTCTTAAAACTGAACTTTGAATTATGAACTTTGACCCAATCTGTACAACGTGGGAGTTCGGTGAATGGATTCCTCACATACTTAAACTTAATTTAAACATGTAAATTTTTACAAAAAAAAATCGACAATCCGAATTATTTTTTATAAAGAAGTTTTACTCAAGCTGGCTAACGTGGGAGTTCTACGATTGGATTCCTCACATTCTGAAACACAATTTAAGCATGTGTTAATTTTTACAAAAAATTCGAGAATCGGAATTATTTTTTATAAAGCAGTTTTACTCAAGCTGGCTAACGTGGGAGTTCTACGATTGGATTCCTCACATTCTGAAACACAATTTAGGCTTGTGTTAATTTTTACAAAAATTCGTCCTTCTTGGTGGCAGGTCTGCACTCGGCACCGAATAATGCTGTGGGTCTTACTACAGTTTTGTAGTTCTTGGCATTTAGACGAGTCGGGATGCGTTTATCACATAATACTGGAGACACCTCTCGCCATTTTTTACGTCGCATTCTGAAACCTTATTTAAGCATGTGTCAATTTTTACAAAAAAAATCGACAATCCGAACTATTTTTATAAAGAAGTTTTACTCATGCTATACAACGTGTGAGTCCGGTAATTGGATTCCTAACATTCTGAAACACAATTTAAACATGTGTGAAATTTTTTTAAAACTGAACTTTGAATTATGAACATTGACCCAACCTGTACAACGTGGGATTTCGGTGAATGGATTCCTCACATACTGAAACTTAATTTAAACATGTCAATTTTTACAAAAAAAATCGACAATCCGAAGTATTTTTTATAAAGAAGTTTTACTCAAGCTATACAACGTGTGAGTCCGGTAATTGGATTCCTAACATTCTGAAACACAATTTAAACATGTGTAAAAATTTTTTAAAACTGAACTTTGAATTATGAACTTTGACCCAAGCTATACAACGTGGGATTTCGGTGAATGGATTCCTCACATACTGAAACTTAATTTAAACATGTCAATTTTTACAAAAAAAATCGACAATCCGAAGTATTTTTTATAAAGAAGTTTTACTCAAGCTATACAACGTGTGAGTCCGGTAATTGGATTCCTCACATTCTGAAACCTAATTTAAGCATGTCAATTTTTACAAAAAAAATCGACAATCGGAAGTATTTTTTTTATAAAGAAGTTTTACTCAAGCTAGGTAACGTGGGAGTTCTACGATTGGATTCCGCACATTCTGAAACACAATTTAAGCATGTGTTAATTTTTACAAAAAATTCGAGAATCAGAATTATTTTTTATAAAGCAGTTTTACTCAAGCTGGCTAACGTGGGAGTTCTACGATTGGATTCCTCACATTCTGAAACACAATTTAAGCATGTGTTAATTTTTACAAAAAATTCGTTCTTCTTGGTGGCAGGTCTGCACTCGGCCCCGAATAAGGCTGTGGGTCTTACTACAGTTTTGTAGTTCTTGGCATTTAGACGAGTCGGGATGCGTTTATCACATAGTACTGGAGACACCTGTCGCCATTTTTTACGTCGCATTCTGAAACCTTATTTAAGCATGTGTCAATTTTTACAAAAATTTCGTCAATCCGAAGTATTTTTTATAAAGCAGTTTTACTCAAGCTATACAACGTGTGAGTCCGGTAATTGGATTCCTCACATACTGAAACTTAATTTAAACATGTCAATTTTTACAAAAAAAATCGACAATCCGAAGTATTTTTTATAAAGAAGTTTTTACTCAAGCTATACAACGTGTGAGTCCGGTAATTGGATTCCTCACATTCTGAAACCTAATTTAAGCATGTCAATTTTTACAAAAAAATCGACAATCGGAAGTATTTTTTTATAAAGAAGTTTTACTCAAGCTAGGTAACGTGGGAGTTCTACGATTGGATTCCGCACATTCTGAAACACAATTTAAGCATGTGTTAATTTTTACAAAAAATTCGAGAATCAGAATTATTTTTTATAAAGCAGTTTTACTCAAGCTGGCTAACGTGGGAGTTCTACGATTGGATTCCTCACATTTTGAAACCTAATTTAAGCATGTCAATTTTTACAAAAAAATCGACAATCAGAATTATTTTTTATAAAGAAGTTTTACTCAAGCTGGCTAACGTGGGAGTTCTACGATTGGATTCCTCACATTCTGAAACACAATTTAAGCATGTGTTAATTTTTACAAAAATTTGTTCTTCTTGGTGGCAGGTCTGCACTCGGCACCGAATAAGGCTGTGGGTCTTACTACAGTTTTGTAGTTCTTGGCATTTAGACGAGTCGGGATGCGTTTATCTCATAGTACTGGAGACACCTCTCGCCATTTTTTACGTCGCATTCTGAAACCTTATTTAAGCATGTGTCAATTTTTACAAAAATTTCGACAATCCGAAGTATTTTTTATAAAGCAGTTTTACTCAAGCTATTCAACGTGTGAGTCCGGTAATTGGATTCCTCACATTCTGAAACCTAACTAAAGCATGTGCGAAATTTCTTAAAACTGAACTTTGAATTATGAACTTTGACCCAATCTGTACAACGTGGGAGTTCGGTGAATGGATTCCTCACATTCTGAAACCTAATTTAAGCATGTCAATTTTTACAAAAAAAATCGACAATCCGAATTATTTTTTATAAAGAAGTTTTACTCAAGCTGGCTAACGTGGGAGTTCTACGATTGGATTCCGCACATTCTGAAACACAATTTAAGCATGTGTTAATTTTTACAAAAAATTCGAGAATCGGAATTATTTTTTATAAAGCAGTTTTACTCAAGCTGGCTAACGTGGGAGTTCTACGATTGGATTCCTCACATTCTGAAACACAATTTAAGCATGTGTTAATTTTTACAAAAAATTCGTCCTTCTTGGTGGCAGGTCTGCACTCGGCACCGAATAATGCTGTGGGCTTTACTACAGTTTTGTAGTTCTTGGCATTTAGACGAGTCGGGATGCGTTTATCACATAATACTGGAGACACTTCTCGCCATTTTTTACGTCGCAATCTGAAACCTTATTTAAGCATGTGTCAATTTTTACAAAAAAAATCGACAATCCGAACTATTTTTATAAAGAAGTTTTACTCAAGCTATACAACGTGTGAGTCCGTTAATTGGATTCCTCACATTCTGAAACACAATTTAAACATGTGTAAAATTTTTTAAAACTGAACTTTGAATTATGAACTTTGACCCAAGCTGTACAACGTGGGATTTCGGTGAATGGATTCCTCACATACTGAAACTTAATTTAAACATGTCAATTTTTACAAAAAAAAATTGACAATCCGAAGTATTTTTTTATAAAGAAGTTTTACTCAAGCTATACAACGTGTGAGTCCGGTAATTGGATTCCTAACATTCTGAAACACAATTTAAACATGTGTAAAATTTTTTAAAACTGAACTTTGAATTATGAACTTTGACCCAAGCTGTACAACGTGGGATTTCGGTGAATGGATTCCTCACATTCTGAAACCTAATTTAAACATGTCAATTTTTACAAAAAAAATCGACAATCCGAACTATTTTTATAAAGAAGTTTTACTCAAGCTATACAACGTGTGAGTCCGTTAATTGGATTCCTCACATTCTGAAACCTAATTTAAACATGTCAATTTTTACAAAAAAAATTGACAATCCGAAGTATTTTTTATAAAGAAGTTTTACTCAAGCTAGGTAACGTGGGAGTTCTACGATTGGATTCCGCACATTCTGAAACACAATTTAAGCATGTGTTAATTTTTACAAAAAATTCGAGAATCAGAATTATTTTTTATAAAGCAGTTTTACTCAAGCTGGCTAACGTGGGAGTTCTACGATTGGATTCCGCACATTCTGAAACCTAATTTAAGCATGTCAATTTTTACAAAAAAAATCGACAATCCGAACTATTTTTTATAAAGAAGTTTTACTCAAGCTGGCTAACGTGGGAGTTCTACGATTGGATTCCTCACATTCTGAAACACAATTTAAGCATGTGTTAATTTTTTACAAAAAATTCGTCCTTCTTGGTGGCAGGTCTGCACTCGGCACCGAATAAGGCTGTGGGTCTTACTACAGTTTTGTAGTTCTTGGCATTTAGACGAGTCGGGATGCGTTTATCACATAATACTGGAGACACTTCTCGTCATTTTTTACGTCGAAATCTGAAACCTTATTGGAGGAGCGACCGCAATCACTCACGCTGAGCGAGCGAAGCGAGCGAGGTGTGAGTGATTGCGGGAGCGACGATATATACCCGAGAAAAATGTAACTTCAGTCATTTCTTGTGAGCAAAAATCCGGGAAAACTACCATATGGATCGGTCTGAAAATTTAACACAGTGTTCTGGTTGGGGTCTAGATGTGCTGTATAGTTTTGGGGCCATATAGGTCAAAGGTCAAAGGAGTAGTGATTTTGAGAAAAATGCCAAATTTTGTATTGAAATGTGTTGTGACCGAGAGTCAACATTGTGTGTGCTCAAGTGTGACACAGCCAAGCACACGCTTTCCCCCTCACGCCCGCTGTGCGCATTAAAGATGCGCAGTAGCAAGCACACTTAAAAGTGACTCTAAGGGTCGGATGCGGACCATTTGACTTGAGTGTTGGTGTCTGTTGGTGCGTGTTTACATTTTTAGACATATTCGACAATTATCGCCACAAATAATTGGTCCAAAAATTTTAAACCTAAAACAATTTATTTCAAATAATGCGGTGATGCTCAAATAACCATTGACGTGTTTGGGAGCAAAGGTTGCAATTTGTTCTATTTGCAGACCAAAATGTCTTGCTGAACTACTTTGATAATGTATTAGATTTATGGAAAGTGTTCCATAATAAACCTCCTGTATTGGCCACTACACTTAACTATGAGACGGAACATGAAGATAAACCCATGGCAATGATAATTGCATAAAATTTAGATTCTAAATAATCGTAATCTATCTATCTTCTTATATTTAAACCCCTCCTTGCCGATGGTTGAATTTTGATTTGGATTTGTGAACCGAATACCAATTTTTGATTTTTTTCTTTATTAGATTTTTTGTTGAGTTCTTTCTTTGTCTTGCATTATCATCATGGGTTTTCTGAACAAATACATTTGCTGTACATGGAAATAAGGTGATTCAAGAACATATGAATGGAGAAACAATTAGAGTTGCAGACAGTGAGCATATTTGAAGAAGGCAATGTTCACAAATCGTGAATCACGATCCACATTCTATTATGTTAATCGAGAATTTTTATGTTATCTCAATTGATCTTAACTAAATGCGATGATCTGCATACATTGTTTGAATTTCAGATTGATGATGAAGAAACAAATTAGATTAAATTAGATTAAAACAAATTAGTGATCTCATAAAGCAAAAGTAAACTATCAAAAATGACGATGTGTTAGAATTAGAAAAGCTGAGCAGTTCAACCTTTATCTAAGATGAATAACACTTTCTTTACAACAAACCGTAGTTTTTTTAAAGGTTATTTTTACTTTATGAGATTACTAAATTTGATTGATTCGTTAAACTTTTAATTGCCAAACGAAAGTTTAAATGAATCGCAACCGATTTGGGGGGAACGAATCTTCGATCATATTTGCATTGAATGTGACTAAATGACTTCGATGTTTCACACACTCTCGCTCCGACTTTCACGCCAATGGCGTTACCTATTTTTATTTATGATAAATATAATGTCTCAAAATGCCAGCAGCTGGTTCAAAGACTAGTTTAAGCATGTGTTAATTTTTACAAAAAAATTCGAGAATCGTAAGTATTTTTTATAAAGAAGTTTTACTCAAGCTATACAACGTGTGAGTCCGGTAATTGGATTCCTAACATTCTGAAACACAATTTAAACATGTGTGAAATTTTTTAAAACTGAACTTTGAATTATGAACTTTGACCCAATCTGTACAACGTGGGATTTCGGTGAATGGATTCCTCACATACTGAAACTTAATTTAAACATGTCAATTTTTACAAAAATTTCGACAATCGGAAGTATTTTTTATAAAGAAGTTTTGCTCAAGCTGGCTAACGTGGGAGTTCTACGATTCGATTCCTCACATACTGAAATCTAATTTAAACATGTGTTAATTTTTACAAAAATTCGTTCTTCTTGGTGGCAGGTCTGCACTCGGCACCGAATAAGGCTGTGGGTCTTACTACAGTTTTGTAGTTCTTGGCATTTAGACGAGTCGGGATGCGTTTATCACATAGTACTGGAGACACCTCTCGCCATTTTTTACGTCGCATTCTGAAACCTTATTTAAGCATGTGTCAATTTTTACAAAAAATTTCGACAATCGGAAGTATTTTTTATAAAGCAGTTTTACTCAAGCTATACAACGTGTGAGTCCGGTAATTGGATTCCTCACATTCTGAAACACAATTTAAGCATGTGTTAATTTTTACAAAAAATTCGAGAATCGGAAGTATTTTTTATAAAGAAGTTTTACTCAAGCTATACAACGTGTGACTCCGTTAATTGGATTCCTCACATTCTGAAACCTAATTTAAGCATGTCAATTTTTACAAAAAAAAATCGACAATCCGAAGTATTTTTTATAAAGAAGTTTTTACTCAAGCTGTACAACGTGGGATTTCGGTGAATGGATTCCTCACATACTGAAACTTAATTTAAACATGTCAATTTTTACAAAAAAAATCGACAATCCGAAGTATTTTTTATAAAGAAGTTTTACTCAAGCTGGCTAACGTGGGAGTTCTACGATTGGATTCCTCACATTCTGAAACACAATTTAAGCATGTGTTAATTTTTACAAAAAATTCGAGAATCGGAAGTATTTTTTATAAAGAAGTTTTACTCAAGCTATACAACGTGTGAGTCCGGTAATTGGATTCCTCACATTCTGAAACCTAATTTAAGCATGTCAATTTTTACAAAAAAAAATCGACAATCCGAATTATTTTTTATAAAGAAGTTTTACTCAAGCTGGCTAACGTGGGAGTTCTACGATTCGATTCCTCACATACTGAAATCTAATTTAAACATGTCAATTTTTACAAAAAAAATCGACAATCGGAAGTATTTTTTTTTATAAAGAAGTTTTACTCAAGCTATACAACTTGTGAATCCGGTAAATGGATTCCTCACATTCTGAAACTTAATTTAAACATGTCAATTTTTACAAAAAAAATTGACAATCCGAAGTATTTTTTTATAAAGAAGTTTTACTCAAGCTGGCTAACGTGGGAGTTCTACGATTGGATTCCTCACATTCTGAAACACAATTTAAGCATGTGTTAATTTTTACAAAAAAATTCGAGAATCGGAAGTATTTTTTATAAAGAAGTTTTACTCAAGCTATACAACGTGTGAGTCCGGTAATTGGATTCCTCACATTCTGAAACACAATTTAAGCATGTTAATTTTTACAAAAAAAATCGACAATCGGAAGTATTTTTATAAAGAAGTTTTACTCAAGCTGGCTAACGTGGGAGTTCTACGATTGGATTCCTCACATTCTGAAACCTAACTTAAGCATGTGCGAAATTTCTTAAAACTGAACTTTGAATTATGAACTTTGACCCAATCTGTACAACGTGGGAGTTCGGTGAATGGATTCCTCACATACTGAAACTTAATTTAAACATGTCAATTTTTACCAAAAAAATCGACAATCCGAAGTATTTTTTATAAAGAAGTTTTACTCAAGCTGGCTAACGTGGGAGTTCTACGATTGGATTCCTCACATTCTGAAACACAATTTATACATGTGTTAATTTTTAAAAAAAATTTGTCTTTCTTGGTGGCAGGTCTGCACTTGGCACCGAATAAGGCTGTGGGTTTTACTACAGTTTTGTAGTTCTTGGCATTTAGACGAGTCGGGATGCGTTTATCTCATGTGTTAATTTTTACAAAAAATTCGAGAATTGGAAGTATTTTTTATAAAGCAGTTTTACTCAAGCTATACAACGTGTGAGTCCGGTAATTGGATTCCTCACATTCTGAAACCTAACTTAAGCATGTGCGAAATTTCTTAAAACTGAACTTTGAATTATGAACTTTGACCCAATCTGTACAACGTGGGAGTTCGGTGAATGGATTCCTCACATACTGAAACTTAATTTAAACATGTCAATTTTTACAAAAAAAATCGACAATCCGAAGTATTTTTTATAAAGAAGTTTTACTCAAGCTGGCTAACGTGGGAGTTCTACGATTGGATTCCTCACATTCTGAAACACAATTTAAGCATGTCAATTTTTACAAAAAAAAAATCGACAATCCGAACTATTTTTTATAAAGCAGTTTTACTCAAGCTATACAACGTGTGAGTCCGGTAATTGGATTCCTCACATTCTGAAACACAATTTAAGCATGTCAATTTTTACAAAAAAAATCGACAATCGGAAGTATTTTTTTTAATAAAGAAGTTTTACTCAAGCTATACAACGTGTGAGTCCGTTAATTGGATTCCTCACATTCTGAAACCTAATTTAAGCATGTCAATTTTTACAAAAAAAAATCGACAATCGGAAGTATTTTTTTTATAAAGAAGTTTTACTCAAGCTGGCTAACGTGGGAGTCCGGTAATTGGATTCCTCACATTCTGAAACACAATTTAAGCATGTGTTAATTTTTACAAAAAAATTCGAGAATCGGAAGTATTTTTTATAAAGAAGTTTTACTCAAGCTATACAACGTGTGAGTCCGGTAATTGGATTCCTCACATTCTGAAACACAATTTAAGCATGTGTTAATTTTTACAAAAAATTCGTCCTTCTTGGTGGCAGGTCTGCACTTGGCACCGAATAAGGCTGTGGGTCTTACTACAGTTTTGTAGTTCTTGGCATTTAGACGAGTCGGGATGCGTTTATCACATAGTACTGGAGACACCTCTCGCCATTTTTTACGTCGCATTCTGAAACCTTATTTAAGCATGTGTCAATTTTTACAAAAAAAATCGACAATCCGAAGTATTTTTTATAAAGAAGTTTTACTCAAGCTGGCTAACGTGGGAGTTCTACGATTGGATTCCTCACATTCTGAAACACAATTTAAGCATGTGTTAATTTTTACAAAAAATTCGAGAATTGGAAGTATTTTTTATAAAGCAGTTTTACTCAAGCTATACAACGTGTGAGTCCGGTAATTGGATTCCTCACATTCTGAAACCTTATTTAAGCATGTCAATTTTTACAAAAAAATCGACAATCGGAAGTATTTTTTTTAATAAAGAAGTTTTACTCAAGCTATACAACGTTTGAGTCCGATAATTTTATTCCTCACATTCTGAAACACAATTTAAGCATGTGTTAATTTTTACAAAAAATTCGTCCTTCTTGGTGGCAGGTCTGCACTCGGCACCGAATAAGGCTGTGGGTCTTACTACAGTTTTGTAGTTCTTGGCATTTAGACGAGTCGGGATGCGTTTATCACATAATACTGGAGACACCTCTCGCCATTTTTTACGTCGAATTCTGAAACCTTATTTAAGCATGTGTCAATTTTTACAAAAAAAAATCGACAATCCGAAGTATTTTTTATAAAGAAGTTTTACTCAAGCTGGCTAACGTGGGAGTTCTACGATTGGATTCCTCACATTCTGAAACACAATTTAAACATGTGTTAATTTTTACAAAAAATTCGAGAATCGGAATTATTTTTTATAAAGCAGTTTTACTCAAGCTATACAACGTTTGAGTCCGATAATTGGATTCCTCACATTCTGAAACACAATTTAAGCATGTGTTAATTTTTACAAAAAATTCGTCCTTCTTGGTGGCAGGTCTGCACTCGGCACCGAATAAGGCTGTGGGTCTTACTACAGTTTTGTAGTTCTTGGCATTTAGACGAGTCGGGATGCGTTTATCTCATAGTACTGGAGACACCTCTCGTCATTTTTTACGTCGCATTCTGAAACCTTATTTAAGCATGTGTCAATTTTTACAAAAAAAATCGACAATCCGAACTATTTTTATAAAGAAGTTTTACTCAAGCTGGCTAACGTGGGAGTTCTACGATTGGATTCCTCACATTCTGAAACACAATTTAAGCATGTCAATTTTTACAAAAAAAATCGACAATCCGAAGTATTTTTTATAAAGAAGTTTTACTCAAGCTATACAACGTGTGAGTCCGTTAATTGGATTCCTCACATACTGAAACTTAATTTAAACATGTCAATTTTTACAAAAAAAATTGACAATCCGAAGTATTTTTTATAAAGAAGTTTTACTCAAGCTATACAACGTGTGAGTCCGTTAATTGGATTCCTCACATTCTGAAACACAATTTAAGCATGTGTTAATTTTTACAAAAATTCGTCCTTCTTGGTGGCAGGTCTGCACTCGGCACCGAATAAGGCTGTGGGTCTTACTACAGTTTTGTAGTTCTTGGCATTTAGACGAGTCGGGATGCGTTTATCTCATAGTACTGGAGACACCTCTCGCCATTTTTTACGTCGCATTCTGAAACCTTATTTAAGCATGTGTCAATTTTTACAAAAAAAATCGACAATCCGAACTATTTTTTATAAAGAAGTTTTACTCAAGCTAGCTAACGTGGGAGTTCTACGATTGGATTCCGCACATTCTGAAACACAATTTAAACATGTGTTAATTTTTACAAAAAATTCGAGAGTCGGAATTATTTTTTATAAAGCAGTTTTACTCAAGCTATACAACGTTTGAGTCCGATAATTGGATTCCTCACATTCTGAAACACAATTTAAGCATGTGTTAATTTTTACAAAAAATTCGTCCTTCTTGGTGGCAGGTCTGCACTCGGCACCGAATAAGGCTGTGGGTCTTACTACAGTTTTGTAGTTCTTGGCATTTAGACGAGTCGGGATGCGTTTATCACATAATACTGGAGACACTTCTCGTCATTTTTTACGTCGCAATCTGAAACCTTATTTAAGCATGTGTCAATTTTTACAAAAAAAAATCGACAATCCGAACTATTTTTATAAAGAAGTTTTACTCAAGCTGGCTAACGTGGGAGTTCTACGATTGGATTCCTCACATTCTGAAACACAATTTAAGCATGTCAATTTTTACAAAAAAAATCGACAATCCGAACTATTTTTTATAAAGAAGTTTTACTCAAGCTATACAACGTTTGAGTCCGGTAATTGGATTCCTCACATTCTGAAACCTAACTAAAGCATGTGCGAAATTTCTTAAAACTGAACTTTGAATTATGAACTTTGACCCAAGCTGTACAACGTGGGATTTCGGTTAATGGATTCCTCACATACTTAAACTTAATTTAAACATGTCAATTTTTACAAAAAAAATCGACAATCCGAATTATTTTTTATAAAGAAGTTTTACTCAAGCTGGCTAACGTGGGAGTTCTACGATTGGATTCCTCACATTCTGAAACCTAATTTAAGCATGTCAATTTTTACAAAAAAAATCGACAATCCGAACTATTTTTTATAAAGAAGTTTTACTCAAGCTATACAACGTGTGAGTCCGTTAATTGGATTCCTCACATTCTGAAACCTAATTTAAGCATGTCAATTTTTACAAAAAAAATCGACAATCGGAAGTATTTTTTATAAAGAAGTTTTACTCAAGCTGGCTAACGTGGGAGTTCTACGATTGGATTCCTCACATTCTGAAACACAATTTAAGCATGTGTTAATTTTTACAAAAAATTCGAGAATCGGAATTATTTTTTATAAAGCAGTTTTACTCAAGCTATACAACGTTTGAGTCCGGTAATTGGATTCCTCACATTCTGAAACACAATTTAAGCATGTGTTAATTTTTACAAAAAATTCGTCCTTCTTGGTGGCAGGTCTGCACTCGGCACCGAATAAGGCTGTGGGTCTTACTACAGTTTTGTAGTTCTTGGCATTTAGACGAGTCGGGATGCGTTTATCACAAGTACTGGAGACACCTCTCGCCATTTTTTACGTCGCATTCTGAAACCTTATTTAAGCATGTGTCAATTTTTACAAAAAAAAATCGACAATCCGAACTATTTTTATAAAGAAGTTTTACTCAAGCTATACAACGTGTGAGTCCGTTAATTGGATTCCTCACATTCTGAAACCTAATTTAAGCATGTCAATTTTTACAAAAAAAATCGACAATCCGAACTATTTTTTATAAAGAAGTTTTACTCAAGCTGGCTAACGTGGGAGTTCTACGATTGGATTCCTCACATTCTGAAACACAATTTAAGCATGTGTTAATTTTTACAAAAAATTCGTTCTTCTTGGTGGCAGGTCTGCACTCGGCACCGAATAAGGCTGTGGGTCTTACTACAGTTTTGTAGTTCTTGGCATTTAGACGAGTCGGGATGCGTTTATCACATAGTACTGGAGACACCTCTCGCCATTTTTTACGTCGCATTCTGAAACCTTATTTAAGCATGTGTCAATTTTTACAAAAATTTCGACAATCCGAAGTATTTTTTATAAAGCAGTTTTACTCAAGCTATTCAACGTGTGAGTCCGGTAATTGGATTCCTCACATTCTGAAACCTAACTAAAGCATGTGCGAAATTTCTTAAAACTGAACTTTGAATTATGAACTTTGACCCAATCTGTACAACGTGTAACTCCGTTAATTGGATTCCTCACATTCTGAAACCTAATTTAAGCATGTCAATTTTTACAAAAAAAATCGACAATCCGAATTATTTTTTATAAAGAAGTTTTACTCAAGCTGGCTAACGTGGGAGTTCTACGATTGGATTCCTCACATTCTGAAACACAATTTAAGCATGTGTTAATTTTTACAAAAAATTCGTCCTTCTTGGTGGCAGGTCTGCACTCGGCACCGAATAATGCTGTGGGCCTTACTACAGTTTTGTAGTTCTTGGCATTTAGACGAGTCGGGATGCGTTTATCACATAATACTGGAGACACTTCTCGTCATTTTTTACGTCGCAATCTGAAACCTTATTTAAGCATGTGTTAATTTTTACAAAAAATTCGAGAATCGGAATTATTTTTTATAAAGCAGTTTTACTCAAGCTGGCTAACGTGGGAGTTCTACGATTGGATTCCTCACATTCTGAAACACAATTTAAGCATGTCAATTTTTACAAAAAAAATCGACAATCCGAACTATTTTTATAAAGAAGTTTTACTCAAGCTATACAACGTGTGAGTCCGGTAATTGGATTCCTCACATTCTGAAACACAATTTATACATGTGTTAATTTTTTAAAAAAATTTGTCTTTCTTGGTGGCAGGTCTGCACTTGGCACCGAATAAGGCTGTGGGTTTTACTACAGTTTTGTAGTTCTTGGCATTTAGACGAGTCGGGATGCGTTTATCACATAGTACTGGAGACACCTCTCGCCATTTTTTACGTCGCATTCTGAAACACAATTTAAGCATGTGTTAATTTTTACAAAAAATTCGAGAATTGGAAGTATTTTTTATAAAGCAGTTTTACTCAAGCTATACAACGTGTGAGTCCGGTAATTGGATTCCTCACATACTGAAATCTAATTTAAACATGTGTGAAATTTTTTAAAACTGAACTTTGAATTATGAACTTTGACCCAAGCTGTACAACGTGGGATTTCGGTGAATGGATTCCTCACATACTGAAACTTAATTTAAACATGTCAATTTTTACAAAAAAAATCGACAATCCGAAGTATTTTTTTATAAAGAAGTTTTACTCAAGCTGGCTAACGTGGAAGTTCTAGATGTGGATTACTCACATTCTGAAACACAATTTAAGCATGTGTTAATTTTTACAAAAAATTCGAGAATTGGAAGTATTTTTTATAAAGCAGTTTTACTCAAGCTATACAACGTGTGAGTCCGGTAATTGGATTCCTCACATTCTGAAACCTAATTTAAGCATGTCAATTTTTACAAAAAAAAATCGACAATCGGAAGTATTTTTTTTATAAAGATGTTTTACTCAAGCTGGCTAACGTGGGAGTTCTACGATTGGATTCCTCACATTCTGAAACCCAATTTAAGCATGTGTTAATTTTTACAAAAAATTCGAGAATTGGAAGTATTTTTTATAAAGAAGTTTTACTCAAGCTATACAACGTGTGAGTCCGGTAATTGGATTCCTCACATTCTGAAACACAATTTAAGCATGTGTTAATTTTTACAAAAAATTCGTCCTTCTTGGTGGCAGGTCTGCACTCGGCACCGAATAAAGCTGTGGGTCTTACTACAGTTTTGTAGTTCTTGGCATTTAGACGAGTCGGGATGCGTTTATCACATAGTACTGGAGACACCTCTCGCCATTTTTTACGTCGCATTCTGAAACCTTATTTAAGCATGTGTCAATTTTTACAAAAAAAAATCGACAATCGGAAGTATTTTTTATAAAGATGTTTTACTCAAGCTGGCTAACGTGGGAGTTCTACGATTGGATTCCTCACATTCTGAAACCCAATTTAAGCATGTCAATTTTTACAAAAAAAATTGACAATCCGAACTATTTTTATAAAGAAGTTTTACTCAAGCTATACAACGTGTAACTCCGTTAATTGGATTTTTATTGAGTTGAGTTTTTATGGTCTAAAATCTACTAAAACACATTCTAATCGTAATATTATCAATATTGCAAGTTAGTCAATTATAAAAACATCCATACATTTGTCAAAATCCTCATTTTAATTCCTCTTTCAATGTGGATTTAGCAAAGTGACACTCTATGGCAAAACCAACCCATGCAACGTATTAGTCGCACCGGCGTATAAGTCGCAGTCTTGAAAATTCTTATCTAAATGGTGCGACTTATCTGACGGAAAATACGGTAATTGCTTAATAGATTACACAAATTAGGTCGGTATGTCACTATTTCTTGACAATTGACCTACAGAATACACAAATCAGGTCGGTATGTCACTGTTTCTTGATAATTGACCCACAGAATACACAAATCAGGTCGGTATGTCACTGTTTCTTGATAATTGACCCACAGAATACACAAATCAGGTCGGTATGTCACTGTTTCTTGATAATTGACCCACAGAATACACAAATCAGGTCGGTATATCACTGTTTCTTGATAATAGACTCACAGAATACACAAATCAGGTCGGTATGTCACTGTTTCTTGATAATTGACCCACAGAATACACAAATCAGGTCGGTATGTCACTGTTTCTTTATAATTGCTTAATAGATTACACAAATCAGGTCGGTATGTCACTGTTTCTTTATAATTGCTTAATAGATTACACAAATCAGGTCGGTATGTCACTGTTTCTTGATAACTGATCCACAGAATACACAAATCAGGTCGGTATGTCACTGTTTCTTTATAATTGCTTAATAGATTACACAAATCAGGTCGGTATGTCACTGTTTCTTAATAATTTCCTAATAGATTACACAAATCAGGTCGGTATGTCACTGTTTCTTTATAATTGACTCACAGAATACACAAATCAGGTCGGTATATCACTGTTTCTTGATAATAGACTCACAGAATACACAAATCAGGTAGGTATGTCACTGTTTCTTGATAATTGACTCACAGAATACACAAATCAGGTCGGTATGTCACTGTTTCTTGATAATTGCTTAATAGATTACACAAATCAGGTCGGTATGTCACTGTTTCTTGATAATTGACCCACAGAATACACAAATCAGGTCGGTATGTCACTGTTTCTTGATAATTGCTTAATAGAATACACAAATCAGGTCGGTATGTCACTGTTTCTTAATAATTTCCTAATAGAATACACAAATCAGGTCGGTATGTCACTGTTTTTTATAATTGACTCACAGAATACACAAATCAGGTCGGTATGTCACTGTTTTTTATAATTGACTCACAGAATACACAAATCAGGTCGGTATGTCACTGTTTCTTGATAATTGACTCACAGAATACACAAATCAGGTCGGTATGTCACTGTTTCTTGATAATTGCTTAATAGATTACACAAATCATGTCGGTATGTCACGGTTTCTTGATAATTGACCCACAGAATACACAAATCAGGTAAGTATGACACTGTTTCTTGATAATTGCTTAATAGATTACACAAATCAGGTCGGTATGTCACTGTTTCTTTATAATTGCTTAATAGATTACACAAATCAGGTCGGTATGTCACTGTTTCTTTATAATTGCTTAATAGATTACACAAATCAGGTCGGTATGTCACTGTTTCTTGATAATTGACTCACAGAATACACAAATCAGGTCGGTATGTCACTGTTTCTTGATAATTGACCCACAGAATACACAAATCAGGTCGGTATGTCACTGTTTCTTGATAATTGATCCACAGTATACACAAATCAGGTTGGTATGTCACTGTTTCTTGATATTTGATCCACAGAATACACAAATCAGGTCGGTATGTCACTGTGTCTTGATAATTGATTAATAGATTACACAAATCAGGTCGGTATGTCACTGTTCCTTGATAATTGATCCTCAGAATACACAAATCAGGTCGGTATGTCACTGTTTCTTGATAATTGACTCACAGAATACACAAATCAGGTCGGTATGTCACTGTTTCTTTATAATTGCTTAATAGATTACACAAATCAGGTCGGTATGTCACTGTTTCTTGATAATTGACTCACAGAATACACAAATCAGGTCGGTATGTCACTGTTTCTTGATAATTGACCCACAGAATACACAAATCAGGTCGGTATGTCACTGTTTCTTGATATTTGATCCACAGTATACACAAATCAGGTCGGTATGTCACTGTTTCTTGATAATTGACCCACAGAATACACAAATCAGGTCGGTATGTCACTGTTTCTTGATAATTGCTTAATAGATTACACAAATCAGGTCGGTATGTCACTGTTTCTTGATAATTGACCCACAGAATACACAAATCAGGTCGGTATGTCACTGTTTCTTGATAATTGACTCACAGAATACACAAATCAGGTCGGTATGTCATTGTTTCTTTATAATTGCTTAATAGATTACACAAATCAGGTCGGTATGTCACTGTTTCTTAATAATTTCCTAATAGAATAAACAAATCAGGTCGGTATGTCACTGTTTCTTGATAACTGATCCACAGAATACACAAATCAGGTCGGTATGTCACTGTTTTTTATAATTGACTCACAGAATACACAAATCAGGTCGGTATGTCACTGTTTCTTGATAATTGCTTAATAGATTACACAAATCAGGTCGGTATGTCACTGTTTCTTGATAATTGCTTAATAGATTACACAAATCAGGTCGGTATGTCACTGTTTCTTGATAATTGACCCACAGAATACACAAATCAGGTCGGTATGTCACTGTTTTTTATAATTGACTCACAGAATACACAAATCAGGTCGGTATGTCATTGTTTCTTTATAATTGCTTAATAGATTACACAAATCAGGTCGGTATGTCACTGTTTCTTAATAATTTCCTAATAGAATAAACAAATCAGGTCGGTATGTCACTGTTTTTTATAATTGACTCACAGAATAGACAAATCAGGTCGGTATATCACTGTTTCTTGATAATAGACTCACAGAATACACAAATCAGGTAGGTATGTCACTGTTTCTTGATAATTGACTCACAGAATACACAAATCAGGTCGGTATGTCACTGTTTCTTGATAATTGCTTAATAGATTACACAAATCATGTCGGTATGTCACGGTTTCTTGATAATTGACCCACAGAATACACAAATCAGGTAAGTATGACACTGTTTCTTGATAATTGCTTAATAGATTACACAAATCAGGTCGGTATGTCACTGTTTCTTTATAATTGCTTAATAGATTACACAAATCAGGTCGGTATGTCACTGTTTTTTATAATTGACTCACAGAATACACAAATCAGGTCGGTATGTCACTGTTTCTTGATAATTGACTCACAGAATACACAAATCAGGTAGGTATGTCACTGTTTCTTGATAATTGACTCACAGAATACACAAATCAGGTCGGTATGTCACTGTTTCTTGATAATTGCTTAATAGATTACACAAATCAGGTCGGTATGTCACTGTTTCTTTATAATTGCTTAATAGATTACACAAATCAGGTCGGTATGTCACTGTTTCTTGATAATTGACTCACAGAATACACAAATCAGGTCGGTATGTCACTGTTTCTTGATAATTGACTCACAGAATACACAAATCAGGTCGGTATGTCACTGTTTCTTGATATTTGATCCACAGTATACACAAATCAGGTTGGTATGTCACTGTTTCTTGATATTTGATCCACAGAATACACAAATCAGGTCGGTATGTCACTGTTTCGTGATAATTGCTTAATAGATTACACAAATCAGGTCGGTATGTCACTGTTTCTTGATAATTGACCCACAGAATACACAAATCAGGTCGGTATGTCACTGTTTCTTGATAATTGACTCACAGAATACACAAATCAGGTCGGTATGTCACTGTTTCTTTATAATTGCTTAATAGATTACACAAATCAGGTCGGTATGTCACTGTTTCTTGATAATTGACTCACAGAATACACAAATCAGGTCGGTATGTCACTGTTTCTTTATAATTGCTTAATAGATTACACAAATCAGGTCGGTATGTCAGTTTCTTGATAATTGCTTAATAGATTACACAAATCAGGTCGGTATGTCACTGTTTCTTGATAACTGATCCACAGAATACACAAATCAGGTCGGTATGTCACTGTTTTTTATAATTGACTCACAGAATACACAAATCAGGTCGGTATGTCATTGTTTCTTTATAATTGCTTAATAGATTACACAAATCAGGTCGGTATGTCACTGTTTCTTTATAATTGACTCACAGAATACACAAATCAGGTCGGTATGTCACTGTTTCTTGATAATTGACTCACAGAATACACAAATCAGGTCGGTATGTCACTGTTTCTTGATAATTGACTCACAGAATACACAAATCAGGTCGGTATGTCACTGTTTCTTGATAATTGCTTAATAGATTACACAAATCAGGTCGGTATGTCACTGTTTCTTGATAATTGACCCACAGAATACACAAATCAGGTAAGTATGACACTGTTTCTTGATAATTGCTTAATAGATTACACAAATCAGGTCGGTATGTCACTGTTTCTTTATAATTGCTTAATAGATTACACAAATCAGGTCGGTATGTCACTGTTTCTTTATAATTGCTTAATAGATTACACAAATCAGGTCGGTATGTCACTGTTTCTTGATAATTGACTCACAGAATACACAAATCAGGTCGGTATGTCACTGTTTCTTGATAATTGACCCACAGAATACACAAATCAGGTCGGTATGTCACTGTTTCTTGATAATTGACTCACAGAATACACAAATCAGGTCGGTATGTCACTGTTTCTTGATATTTGATCCACAGAATACACAAATCAGGTCGGTATGTCACTGTTTCGTGATAATTGATTAATAGATTACACAAATCAGGTCGGTATGTCACTGTTTCTTGATAATTGACCCACAGAATACACAAATCAGGTCGGTATGTCACTGTTTCTTGATAATTGACTCACAGAATACACAAATCAGGTCGGTATGTCACTGTTTCTTTATAATTGCTTAATAGATTACACAAATCAGGTCGGTATGTCACTGTTTCTTGATAATTGACTCACAGAATACACAAATCAGGTCGGTATGTCACTGTTTCTTTATAATTGCTTAATAGATTACACAAATCAGGTCGGTATGTCAGTTTCTTGATAATTGCTTAATAGATTACACAAATCAGGTCGGTATGTCACTGTTTCTTGATAATTGACCCACAGAATACACAAATCAGGTCGGTATGTCACTGTTTTTTATAATTGACTCACAGAATACACAAATCAGGTCGGTATGTCACTGTTTCTTTATAATTGCTTAATAGATTACACAAATCAGGTCGGTATGTCACTGTTTCTTAATAATTTCCTAATAGAATACACAAATCAGGTCGGTATGTCACTGTTTCTTGATAATTGACCCACAGAATACACAAATCAGGTCGGTATGTCACTGTTTCTTGATAATTGACTCACAGAATACACAAATCAGGTCGGTATGTCACTGTTTCTTGATAATTGCTTAATAGATTACACAAATCAGGTCGGTATGTCAGTTTCTTGATAATTGCTTAATAGATTACACAAATCAGGTCGGTATGTCACTGTTTCTTGATAATTGACTCACAGAATACACAAATCAGGTCGGTATGTCACTGTTTCTTGATAATTGACTCACAGAATACACAAATCAGGTCGGTATTTCACTGTTTCTTTATAATTGCTTAATAGATTACACAAATCAGGTCGGTATGTCACTGTTTCTTGATAATTGCTTAATAGATTACACAAATCAGGTCGGTATGTCACTGTTTCTTGATAATTGACTCACAGAATACACAAATCAGGTCGGTATGTCACTGTTTCTTGATAATAGACTCACAGAATACACAAATCAGGTAGGTATGTCACTGTTTCTTGATAATTGACTCACAGAATACACAAATCAGGTCGGTATGTCACTGTTTCTTTATAATTGCTTAATAGATTACACAAATCATGTCGGTATGTCACGGTTTCTTGATAATTGACCCACAGAATACACAAATCAGGTAAGTATGACACTGTTTCTTGATAATTGCTTAATAGAATAAACAAATCTGGTCGGTATGTCACTGTTTCTTAATAATTTCCTAATAGAATACACAAATCAGGTCGGTATGTCACTGTTTTTTATAATTGACTCACAGAATACACAAATCAGGTCGGTATGTCACTGTTTCTTGATAATTGACTCACAGAATACACAAATCAGGTCGGTATGTCACTGTTTCTTGATAATTGACCCACAGAATACACAAATCAGGTCGGTATGTCACTGTTTCTTGATAATTGCTTAATAGATTACACAAATCAGGTCGGTATGTCACTGTTTCTTGATAATTGCTTAATAGATTAAACAAATCAGGTCGGTATGTCACTGTTTCTTTATAATTGACTCACAGAATACACAAATCAGGTCGGTATGTCACTGTTTTTTATAATTGACTCACAGAATACACAAATCAGGTAGGTATGTCACTGTTTCTTGATAATTGACTCACAGAATACACAAATCAGGTCGGTATGTCACTGTTTCTTGATAATTGCTTAATAGATTACACAAATCAGGTCGGTATGTCACGGTTTCTTGATAATTGACCCACAGAATACACAAATCAGGTAAGTATGACACTGTTTCTTGATAATTGCTTAATAGATTACACAAATCAGGTCGGTATGTCACTGTTTCTTTATAATTGCTTAATAGATTACACAAATCAGGTCGGTATGTCACTGTTTCTTTATAATTGCTTAATAGATTACACAAATCAGGTCGGTATGTCACTGTTTCTTGATAATTGACTCACAGAATACACAAATCAGGTCGGTATGTCACTGTTTCTTGATAATTGACCCACAGAATACACAAATCAGGTCGGTATGTCACTGTTTCTTGATATTTGATCCACAGTATACACAAATCAGGTTGGTATGTCACTGTTTCTTGATATTTGATCCACAGAATACACAAATCAGGTCGGTATGTCACTGTTTCGTGATAATTGATTAATAGATTACACAAATCAGGTCGGTATGTCACTGTTCCTTGATAATTGATCCACAGAATACACAAATCAGGTCGGTATGTCACTGTTTCTTGATAATTGATCCACAGAATACACAAATCAGGTTGGTATGTCACTGTTTTTTTATAATTGCTTAATAGATTACACAAATCAGGTCGGTATGTCACTGTTTCTTGATAATTGCTTAATAGATTACACAAATCAGGTCGGTATGTCACTGTTTCTTTATAATTGACTCACAGAATACACAAATCAGGTCGGTATGTCACTGTTTCTTGATAATTGATCCACAGAATACACAAATCAGGTCGGTATGTCACTGTATTTCGGTATTTTATTCACGGTATTTCACTTCTAATAAAGTTATCTTCATGTGTTGTGTTTATTGTTTGGCAGCACTCAGGTCACAACGATCGCTCATTGCGACTAATCGTGAACACAGATATATCATTCGATTAGCTGTTTTCGAATGAGTGTTATGTTTTGTGGAACATTATCACATTCTACCATTCATTGCCGTTAAAGTTAGACCCATTTGGCCAATCTTTTACAGACTAATCTTACTATTAATTGGCAGATTGTACCTTCTCGGAACACTGTAATGCAATACATACTGCACCATCACTAGCACTATCGTCCATGGGCAAGCACCTTTCTAGATTTAGTGTATTGCTCCAGAATAGTCACCAGCACCATCGACCATACACTAAACTGACATCACTATCCATTGGCAAATTGTACCTGCCCAAGACGGACTATCTATATTTCCTCGACAAACACTGTGGATTGTAGATCATGCTCATTATTACAATATTTAGTTTAGTATTAGTATTATGCAAAAGAACGCACAACGAGACAATCATGATTAAATTAGTAAAATCATTTTTGTGAAAAAATCAAAAACTTAAATTGTTTAAACTAGCTATTTTTACATTCATACTGATTACATCTCTTAATACATTTCTGTAATTAAAATTGAATAAAAGTTGATTATAACCAAAAAAAAAACACATTAGCTGGTGTCTTTGAGTTTGAATTTCATAAATAAAAATGATGTTAGAGATACCTTTCGGTTGTGACTTGATTTAGCATACAGCAGTTGAGAGTTTTATTTGTTGGCTGTCGCAATTTGCCTGCCTGCTTGCTTGATTCGTCGTGTGCCGGCCAATCTTCGAGTGTATGCTAATCGAGCTGTGCTGCGGTGTCTTGTTTTGTGCCTCTATTTTCTCGTTCGTCTCTCTCGCTCTGTCTGAACGCGAATGCCACCGACCGACCAAGTGAACACACACACACACACAACTCCTCACTGGCACTGGCCACAAAACGACCATTCGAAATAGTCTGTTGTTGGTGTTTAGCCAACTGCTGTCGCACGAAGTTCGGGTGCACTGTTGACCTCAAATAAAGCCATACACATGCAAAAATGGCATGATACATCGGGCCAATCTTATTTTAATTTGTTACTAATTAAATTACAAGTTAGATTGCCGCATTTGATGTGTGATGTGTGTGCTTTCTGTACAGAGTTGTCTAAAGCTCTGCCTGTCCGCCAGCGGCTTACTTGCACGCTAAGCTTTATCAATAATAATCAATCATTTATTGAGATAAAGTTAATACAAAAAATCAGACTAGTGAAAAATGAACAAACCCAACAACAAACCCAATACTTAGGTTGAAAAAGACAAGTCAATTTGATTAGTTCTTAGTCTGTACACGAGTAGACGGGTATACCAGTTCGCTTTGCATTTGAAGACTTTGTTCTGTTTTTGTGTGTTCACTCTCCTGTTAAGTTCCTTCAGTGTCTGAGATAATCGGCTCCAGCGTAGATCGTTCTGAATCAAAATTCATTCTTAAACCATCTTCACCATCTTCATTAGTAAGTTTGCCAATCTGAAGGTTAGCGGGGTTCAGTTGCGCCAACAAGTCGGCATTAGCTTGCTCAAGTTCGCATCCTCTAATCGAGCCTTTTCCGATTCGTTCGTTTCGTTTTTGTTGTGCTGAGTAAGTAGAACGCTGGTTGATGTTCCAATTCGGCCCTTCACCAAATTCCCGGCTGACAATCTTGATTGCGCTCGGGCTGTAATCAAATATGACCATTGGGTGATTACTATTTTAAAAAAGTCACACATTAAGTGTACATATAGAGTTTTCACTTTGACCCAGTCCTAGGTTTTCAGGGAAATTTCTACGGACCCAATTGCTCACTCGTCGTGCACGATTCCACGAGTCAAGCTATCGATTGACGATCACCAATCAATAAAGAACACACTCGAATACCAATTCAACTCAAAGGTTTATTCACAAAATAATTTTGATCACAGCAAACATGGCACTGCTAACCGAGAGATCGACCAACTTTCATTAATACACCATTCGCGACAAACAGTCGAAGGGAGAAT
Source organism: Rhizoglyphus robini (assembly GCA_023373905.1). Lineage (NCBI taxonomy): Eukaryota > Metazoa > Arthropoda > Arachnida > Sarcoptiformes > Acaridae > Rhizoglyphus > Rhizoglyphus robini. Next base: position 66,896 of record JAKIJQ010000166.1, read on the forward strand.
AGCTATAAACGTCAATCTGATGGTAATAACGAGAGCCCCGAAGAGCAGTTGATGCAGTCATATTTATAGACTTTACTCACTCTCTCCATTTGTTTTTCTCTTCTGCGCGTACATCCATCCGCTTATCACTCGATGGCTTCTTATCTCACTCTCAAATCAGCAGTTTACAAAATTTCAATTAAAAATATTGCAAAGTTACAAGAATTAAATTTCCAATGAAAAACACTTTTTGGATCACTTGAGGACAAATTCAATAAAATAACCGTTTAAAATAGAACGTTTGGGTTCAAAGATGTGCGTGCATGTGTGTACGTGTATGTGTGTGTGTGTACCTGTGACAGTTTTTATTACTTCTTGATTGATGAATGTTTTCGATTGATAAGCATCTTTTTGCGTCAATGTGTCTTAAACGATGTTTCTTCTTGTTAATTAAAATCTCAAAAACATAAGTTGTGTAAAATAAGTATTAATTTGATTAGTTCGACCGATTGTCCTAATTATCGTGTTCAATGTAAAATTAGTCGAACATGTGAGCACACATCAATTTCACTGAAATTTTAGTTAGATCTTTTGGTTCGATAAGAAAAGCGAAGTAATTTCGAAATAAAATTAAATGAGTTGTTCAGAAAGTTTCTCTCCGTAGAGCAAGAAAAATTACTTTTCTACATACATAACTATTAGTAATTTATAAATGACAATTGTCAATTGTCCATCAAAAACTTTATTTCACTTATTACCTTGCTCATAAATGTAACTTTATAAGTTGATATCTTCAATTGTAAAGTAATTAGTGTTCAATGTAATATTATAAATTAACAAAATATTTTTGGTATAGTTATAATTGTACATTAACTTTTTGTAGCATTATAACATCACACAATTAGGTTTGTAATGTAATAATGTTACCATGTACACTTATAACTTTACATTTGGCTATGTTAAGTTATAAAAATACACTAATGTTAAGAGTGTACATGCCAGTGTTGCTATACACACCAATATGTTTACTTTATTTGTGGGTCTGTAGTTGTCCAATGTGAGCATTCAAGGATAGTTTATCATTTTTCCGATTGGGCACTCGAATTTGGAACAATATTTTCGAATTTAATTTGTTTCGACTAAACTCAATATTATATTACTATTCAAACATTTCAGTTAAAGTGGGCAATTTTCGTCAACACACCGACTTATATGCCTGCCCAACTCGTTCTTTTATCATCAATAAACTGAAAGTAGCGACATTCGTCTTTGGATCTCGTCGTAGGCTGTTGTCTCTCATCTCCACTATTCTATTCATCCTTCACACCTGGATGGTTCCATCTCGTCCCCCGTCATTATCCATCGTCGGTGCTGTCCTGTTCACCACGATTGGTGAACGTCTCTACGAGGTACTATTCTAACGTATCTCGCACTGTCTCTCTGTTGGGGGACTGGAATGATGCTGGCAAAGATGACGTATCGGAAATGGCTGAGGTTGATACAGAGGTTTTGGCGGTGGATGAGGATATGGTGGATTCAAGCTTCTCGAAATTCTGGGATGGTACGGTCAACTTTGACTTTTCAGGTGATCATATATGTGCCTTGCTTCCGTCGCAAGCCTGATTAACTCCGGAAATCAAGATGCGTGAAATGAGACGAATGGTACGGTCAACTTTGACCTTTTAGGTGATCATCTACGTGCCTTACCCCCGTCGCAAGCCTCATTAACTCCGGAAATCAAGATGCGTTAAATGAGACGAATGGTACGGTCAACTTTGACCTTTTAGGTGATCATCTACGTGCCTTACCCCCCGTCGCAAGCCTCATTAACTCCGGAAATCAAGATGCGTTAAATGAGACGAATGGTACGGTCAACTTTGACCTTTTAGGTGATCATCTACGTGCCTTACCCCCGTCGCAAGCCTCATTAACTCCGGAAATCAAGATGCGTTAAATGAGACGAATGGTACGGTCAACTTTGACTGGTCAATAGGAACCATCGAATCTTCATATAGTCTCGAATTTTTTGCTGCTTCATCGAATAAGAGTTACATTTTCATATAGAGATAACTATTCTTAATTCTCATGGTTCTAGAATAACGGCTAGGTGTCTCTAAAAATGCACTTGTGAAAGTTACAGATATTGAATTTCTACTATTAGCCATTCATTTTTTAATTTTGTTTAATAAATAATAAATTTTATAATAAATTTTTATTATTGATTAATATATATAAAATAGTCGTTTCTGAAATTGTGGATTGGATTGACCATTGTGTAACGCGCAATTGCTAGCAACTACTTTCGTGATGTTTGCCTGATTTCGAAATGACCAATCGGTCATGATGACTCTGACTCCTGTCTTGGTTCAACTTGCCCGACATACATACTACCTTGGTGGCCTTCTCCGTCTACAGTACAGCTTGCGCAAAAAGATAGCTAACTTCTTTTAATACAAGACGAAATGGCTTAGGTCAAACTGAAGAGAAGACAAAAAGACAAGTTTTCAGTTTGTTGGGTCGATGGTTAAATATAGGTTGTGTGTAGTGATGATTTGAGATCGAGTACTTAGAGTCAAAGTTACCCTAAACTTCTCTGAACTTAGGAACAATTTCTGCGTATCCGGAAGGACTTCTCTCGACTCGTCAATGGGCACAAAATTCAGGCGTCAGAGTTGTATTCTGTTGATTTCCAGTGTATTCAGGAAATTAATCCCCAATTCAAATGATTCAAAAGCCAACTAGGACTTTACATATATTGCTGGTGACCTCTCTGGTTTGGCGAATCGTTAAATGCCAGCAATATGTAGGTGATCTTAGTTGCCGTCTTTGTGATTGCACTCAATAAGCAACTTGGCCAGTCACATTGAAGATGTTCGCATGGCCAACACTTGATTGGTGTTGCGTTCAAACTCCATAGATCATGTTTGTAGAAGTCGATGCCAGCAATATGTAAGACATCTTTGTTGCCGTCGTTGTGATTGCACTCAAAGAGCAACTAAAACAGTCACATTGAAGATGTTCGCATGGCCAACACTTGATTGGTGTTGCGTTCAAACTCTATACATCATGTTTGTAGAAGTCGATGCCAGCAATATATAGGTGATCTTCGTTGCCGCCGTTGTGATTGCACTCAAAGGGTCACTGGCAGACAACCAAATGGTCCGAATTATCAACACTTCAGTAATGTTGCTTTGCAATGTGCATGTAAGCTTCCTGGCGGCATCAGTACATCGAAAGCAATCTCCGAAATACATTTTCAGTGATGAAAGCCCACTGGACAATTCCTACGAAATACATTTTCAGTGATGTAAGCCAACTGAACAATTCCTCCGAAATACATGTCAATAGAATGAGAATGAACCAGAGATTTTTGAATACCGAAACTTGAATTTGAACCACATTTATTTACGAAATGAAAACCGAGACATAACTTTACATAGACAAAACGTGTGTCTTGTTTGACTAACCGAACATGAATGGTTTACTGTGTAACTGTGTGTGTGTGCGTGTGTGTGTGGACCTAGGGACGGAGGAAAACGAGTTTGAGAGGAGTAGTGGTACACGAGTTGTGTGGGCCAAGGAAGAGAGAGAGAGAGAGAGAGAGAGAGAGAGAGAGAGAGAGAGAGAGAGAGAGAGAGAGAGAGAGAGAGAGAGAGAGAGAGAGAGAGAGAGAGAGAGAGAGAGAGAGAGAGAGAGAGAGAGAGAGAGAGAAAGAGAGAGAGAGAGAAGAGAGAGAGAGAGAGAGAGAGAGAGAGAGAGAGAGAGAGAGAGGAGAAAGACAACAGAAGCGAAAAGATTACAAAAAGAGGAAAGAAGAAAGAATTCAGAAATGGATGATAGGAGTGGCATCTAGGATTCGCCGGCCGAACGAACTCAAAACGCCCCCAAAATCCGCCATTATCCATTAAACCAACGCTTAGTTGACATATATTTTCAGTGATGTAAGCCCACTGGGCAATTCTTCCGAAATGCATTTTCAGTGAAGTAAGCCAACTGAACAATTCCTCCTAAATGCATTTTCAGTGAAGTAAGCCAACTGAACAATTCCTCTGAAATACATTTTCAGTGATGTAAGCCCACTGGACAATTCCTCCTAAATGCATTTTCAGTGAAGTAAGCCAACTGAACAATTCCTCCGAAATACATTTTCAGTGAAGTAAGCCAACTGAACAATTCCTCTGAAATACATTTTCAGTGATGTAAGCTCACTGAACAATTCCTCTGAAATACATTTTCAGTGATGTAAGCCCACTGGACAATTCCTCCGAAATACATTTTCAGTGATGTAAGCTCACTTAACAATTCCTCTGAAATACATTTTCAGTGATGTAAGCCCACTGAACAATTCCTCTGAAATACATTTTCAGTGAAGTAAGCCAACTGAACAATTCCTCCGAAATACATTTTCAGTGATGTAAGCCCACTGGACAATTCCTCCTAAATGCATTTTCAGTGAAGTAAGCCAACTGAACAATTCTTCCGAAATTCATTTTCAGTGAAGTAAGCCAACTGAACAATTCCTCCGAAATACATTTTCAGTGATGTAAGCTCACTTAACAATTCCTCTGAAATTCATTTTCAGTGAAGTAAGCCAACTGAACAATTCCTCTGAAATACATTTTCAGTGATGTAAGCCCACTGGACAATTCCTCCTAAATGCATTTTCAGTGAAGTAAGCCAACTGAACAATTCTTCCTAAATGCATTTTCAGTGAAGTAAGCCCACTGGACAATTCCTCCGAAATACATTTTCAGTGATGTAAGCCCACTGGACAATTCCTCCGAAATACAATTTCAGTGATGTAAGCCCACTGGACAATTCCTCCTAAATGCATTTTCAGTGATGTAAGCTCACTGAACAATTCCTCTGAAATACATTTTCAGTGATGTAAGCCCACTGGAGAATTCCTCTGAAATACATTTTCAGTGAAGTAAGCCAACTGAACAATTCCTCCGAAATACATTTTCAGTGATGTAAGCCCACTGGACAATTCCTCCGAAATACATTTTCAGTGATGTAAGCTCACTTAACAATTCCTCTGAAATTCATTTTCAGTGAAGTAAGCCAACTGAACAATTCCTCTGAAATACATTTTCAGTGATGTAAGCCCACTGGACAATTCCTCCGAAACACATATTCAGTGATGTAAGCTCACTTAACAATTCCTCTGAAATTCATTTTCAGTGAAGTAAGCCAACTGAACAATTCCTCTGAAATACATTTTCAGTAATGTAAGCCCACTGGACAATTCCTCCGAAACACATTTTCAGTGATGTAAGCTCACTTAACAATTCCTCTGAAATTCATTTTCAGTGAAGTAAGCCAACTGAACAATTCCTCTGAAATACATTTTCAGTGATGTAAGCCCACTGGACAATTCCTCCGAAATACATTTTCAGTGATGTAAGCTCACTTAACAATTCCTCCTAAATGCATTTTCAGTGAAGTAAGCCAACTGAACAATTCCTCTGAAATACATTTTCAGTGATGTAAGCCCACTGGACAATTCCTCCGAAATACATTTTCAGTGATGTAAGCTCACTTAACAATTCCTCCTAAATGCATTTTCAGTGAAGTAAGCCAACTGAACAATTCCTCAGAAATACATTTTCAGTGAAGTAAGCCAACTGAACAATTCCTCTGAAATACATTTTCAGTGATGTAAGCTCACTAAACAATTCCTCTGAAATACATTTTCAGTAATGTAAGCCAACTGAACAATTCCTCAGAAATACATTTTCAGTGAAGTAAGCCAACTGAACAATTCCTCTGAAATACATTTTCAGTGATGTAAGCCAACTGAACAATTCCTCTGAAATACATTTTCAGTGATGTAAGCTCACTGAACAATTCCTCTGAAATACATTTTCAGTGAAGTAAGCCAACTGGACAATTCCTCCGAAATACATTTTCAGTGATGTAAGCCCACTGGACAATTCCTCCTAAATACATTTTCAGTGAAGTAAGCCAACTGAACAATTCCTCTGAAATTCATTTTCAGTGATGTAAGCCAACTGAACAATTCCTCCGAAACGCATTTTCAGTGATGTAAGCTCACTGAACAATTCCTCTGAAATACATTTTCAGTGAAGTAAGCCAACTGAACAATTCCTCTGAAATACATTTTCAGTGATGTAAGCCCACTGGACAATTCCTCCGAAACACATTTTCAGTGAAGTAAGCCAACTGAACAATTCCTCTGAAATACATTTTCAGTGATGTAAGCCCACTGGACAATTCCTCCGAAATACATTTTCAGTGATGTAAGCTCACTTAACAATTCCTCTGAAATTCATTTTCAGTGAAGTAAGCCAACTGAACAATTCCTCCGAAATACATTTTCAGTGATGTAAGCCCACTGGACAATTCCTCCGAAATACATTTTCAGTGATGTAAGCCCACTGGACAATTCCTCTGAAATACATTTTAAGTGAAGTAAGCCAACTGAACAATTCCTCCGAAATACATTTTCAGTGAAGTAAGCCAACTGAACAATTCCTCTGAAATACATTTTCAGTGATGTAAGCTCACTGAACTATTCCTCTGAAATACATTTTCAGTGATGTAAGCCCACTGGACAATTCCTCCGAAATACATTTTCAGTGATGTAAGCTCACTTAACAATTCCTCTGAAATTCATTTTCAGTGATGTAAGCCCACTGGACAATTCCTCTGAAATACATTTTCAGTGAAGTAAGCCAACTGAACAATTCCTCCGAAATACATTTTCAGTGAAGTAAGCCAACTGAACAATTCCTCTGAAATACATTTTCAGTGATGTAAGCCCACTGGACAATTCCCCCGAAATACATTTTCAGTGATGTAAGCTCACTGAACAATTCCTCTGAAATACATTTTCAGTGATGTAAGCTCACTGAACAATTCCTCTGAAATACATTTTCAGTGATGTAAGCCCACTGGACAATTCCTCCGAAATACATTTTCAGTGATGTAAGCTCACTGAACAATTCCTCTGAAATACATTTTCAGTGATGTAAGCCCACTGGACAATTCCTCTGAAATACATTTTCAGTGAAGTAAGCCAACTGAACAATTCCTCCGAAATACATTTTCAGTGATGTAAGCCCACTGGACAATTCCTCCGAAATACATTTTCAGTGATGTAAGCTCACTTAACAATTCCTCTGAAATTCATTTTCAGTGAAGTAAGCCAACTGAACAATTCCTCTGAAATACATTTTCAGTGATGTAAGCCCACTGGACAATTCCTCCGAAACACATATTCAGTGATGTAAGCTCACTTAACAATTCCTCTGAAATTCATTTTCAGTGAAGTAAGCCAACTGAACAATTCCTCTGAAATACATTTTCAGTGATGTAAGCCCACTGGACAATTCCTCCGAAATACAATTTCAGTGATGTAAGCCCACTGGACAATTCCTCCTAAATGCATTTTCAGTGAAGTAAGCCAACTGAACAATTCCTCTGAAATACATTTTCAGTGAAGTAAGCCAACTGAACAATTCCTCCGAAATACATTTTCAGTGATGTAAGCTCACTAAACAATTCCTCCGAAATACATTTTAAGTGATGTAAGCCAACTGAACAATTCCTCTGAAATACATTTTCAGTGAAGTAAGCCAACTGAACAATTCCTCTGAAATACATTTTCAGTGATGTAAGCCAACTGAACAATTCCTCCGAAATACATTTTCAGTGATGTAAGCTCACTGAACAATTCCTCTGAAATACATTTTCAGTGATGTAAGCCAACTGGACAATTCCTCCGAAATACATTTTCAGTGATGTAAGCCCACTGGACAATTCCTCCTAAATGCATTTTCAGTGAAGTAAGCCAACTGAACAATTCCTCTGAAATTCATTTTCAGTGATGTAAGCCAACTGAACAATTCCTCCGAAACGCATTTTCAGTGATGTAAGCTCACTGAACAATTCCTCTGAAATACATTTTCAGTGAAGTAAGCCAACTGAACAATTCCTCTGAAATACATTTTCAGTGATGTAAGCCCACTGGACAATTCCTCCGAAATACATTTTCAGTGAAGTAAGCCAACTGAACAATTCCTCTGAAATACATTTTCAGTGATGTAAGCCCACTGGACAATTCCTCTGAAATACATTTTCAGTGATGTAAGCTCACTGAACAATTTCTCTGAAATACATTTTCAGTGAAGTAAGCCAACTGAACAATTCCTCCGAAATACATTTTCAGTGATGTAAGCCCACTGGACAATTCCTCCGAAATACATTTTCAGTGATGTAAGCCCACTGAACAATTCCTCTGAAATACATTTTCAGTGAAGTAAGCCAACTGAACAATTCCTCCGAAATACATTTTCAGTGAAGTAAGCCAACTGAACAATTCCTCTGAAATACATTTTCAGTGATGTAAGCTCACTGAACTATTCCTCTGAAATACATTTTCAGTGATGTAAGCTCACTAAACAATTCCTCTGAAATACATTTTCAGTAATGTAAGCCAACTGAACAATTCCTCTGAAATACATTTTCAGTGATGTAAGCCCACTGAACAATTCCTCTGAAATACATTTTCAGTGATGTAAGCCAACTGAACAATTCCTCTGAAATACATTTTCAGTGATGTAAGCTCACTGAACAATTCCTCTGAAATACATTTTCAGTGATGTAAGCCCACTGGACAATTCCTCCGAAATACATTTTCAGTGATGTAAGCCCACTGGACAATTCCTCCGAAATACATTTTCAGTGAAGTAAGCCAACTGAACAATTCTTCTGAAATGCATTTTCAGTGAAGTAAGCCAACTGAACAATTCCTCCGAAATACATTTTCAGTGATGTAAGCTCACTAAACAATTCCTCTGAAATACATTTTCAGTGAAGTAAGCCAACTGAACAATTCCTCTGAAATACATTTTCAGTGATGTAAGCCCACTGGACAATTCCTCCGAAACACATTTTCAGTGATGTAAGCCCACTGGACAATTCCTCCGAAATACATTTTCAGTGATGTAAGCCCACTGGACAATTCCTCCGAAATACATTTTCAGTGATGTAAGCTCACTTAACAATTCCTCTGAAATTCATTTTCAGTGAAGTAAGCCAACTGAACAATTCCTCCGAAATACATTTTCAGTGATGTAAGCCCACTGAACAATTCCTCCGAAATACATTTTCAGTGATGTAAGCCCACTGGACAATTCCTCTGAAATACATTTTCAGTGAAGTAAGCCAACTGAACAATTCCTCTGAAATACATTTTCAGTGATGTAAGCCAACTGAACAATTCCTCCGAAATACATTTTCAGTGATGTAAGCTCACTGAACAATTCCTCTGAAATACATTTTCAGTGATGTAAGCCCACTGGACAATTCCTCCGAAAATCATTTTCAGTGATGTAAGCCAACTGAACAATTCCTCTGAAATACATTTTCAGTGATGTAAGCCCACTGGACAATTCCTCCGAAATACATTTTCAGTGAAGTAAGCCCACTGAACAATTCCTCCGAAATACATTTTCAGTGAAGTAAGCCAACTGAACAATTCCTCTGAAATACATTTTCAGTGATGTAAGCCCACTGGACAATTCCTCCGAAATACATTTTCAGTGATGTAAGCTCACTTAACAATTCCTCTGAAATTCATTTTCAGTGAAGTAAGCCAACTGAACAATTCCTCTGAAATACATTTTCAGTGATGTAAGCCAACTGAACAATTCCTCCGAAATACATTTTCAGTGAAGTAAGCCAACTGAACAATTCCTCTGAAATACATTTTCAGTGATGTAAGCCCACTGAACAATTCCTCCGAAATACATTTTCAGTGATGTAAGCCCACTGAACAATTCCTCTGAAATACATTTTCAGTGATGTAAGCCCACTGGACAATTCCTCCTAAATGCATTTTCAGTGAAGTAAGCCAACTGAACAATTCCTCTGAAATACATTTTCAGTGATGTAAGCCCACTGGACAATTCCTCCGAAATACATTTTCAGTGATGTAAGCTCACTGAACAATTCCTCTGAAATACATTTTCAGTGAAGTAAGCCAACTGAACAATTCCTCCGAAATACATTTTCAGTGATGTAAGCTCACTGAACAATTCCTCTGAAATACATTTTCAGTGATGTAAGCCCACTGGACAATTCCTCCGAAAAACATTTTCAGTGATGTAAGCCAACTGAACAATTCCTCCTAAATACATTTTCAGTGATGTAAGCCCACTGGACAATTCCTCCGAAATACATTTTCAGTGATGTAAGCTCACTTAACAATTCCTCTGAAATTCATTTTCAGTGAAGTAAGCCAACTGAACAATTCCTCTGAAATACATTTTCAGTGATGTAAGCCAACTGAACAATTCCTCCGAAATACATTTTCAGTGATGTAAGCTCACTGAACAATTCCTCTGAAATACATTTTCAGTGATGTAAGCTCACTGAACAATTCCTCTGAAATACATTTTCAGTGATGTAAGCCCACTGGACAATTCCTCCGAAAATCATTTTCAGTGATGTAAGCCAACTGAACAATTCCTCTGAAATACATTTTCAGTGATGTAAGCCCACTGGACAATTCCTCCTAAATGCATTTTCAGTAAAGTAAGCCAACTGAACAATTCCTCTGAAATACATTTTCAGTGATGTAAGCCCACTGAACAATTCCTCTGAAATACATTTTCAGTGATGTAAGCCCACTGGACAATTCCTCCGAAATACATTTTCAGTGATGTAAGCTCACTTAACAATTCCTCTGAAATTCATTTTCAGTGAAGTAAGCCAACTGAACAATTCCTCTGAAATACATTTTCAGTGATGTAAGCCCACTGAACAATTCCTCCGAAATACATTTTCAGTGAAGTAAGCCAACTGAACAATTCCTCTGAAATTCATTTTCAGTGATGAAAGCCAACTGAACAATTCCTCTGAAATACATTTTCAGTGATGTAAGCCCACTGGACAATTCCTCCGAAATACATTTTCAGTGATGTAAGCCCACTGGACAATTCCTCCTAAATGCATTTTCAGTGAAGTAAGCCAACTGAACAATTCCTCTGAAATACATTTTCAGTGATGTAAGCCCACTGGACAATTCCTCCGAAACACATTTTCAGTGATGTAAGCCCACTGAACAATTCCTCTGAAATACATTTTCAGTGATGTAAGCCCACTGGACAATTCCTCTGAAATACATTTTCAGTGAAGTAAGCCCACTGGGCAATTCCTCCTAAATGCATTTTCAGTGAAGTAAGCCAACTGAACAATTCCTCTGAAATACATTTTCAGTGATGTAAGCCAACTGAACAATTCCTCCGAAATACATTTTCAGTGATGTAAGCTCACTGAACAATTCCTCTGAAATACATTTTCAGTGATGTAAGCCCACTGGGCAATTCCTCCTAAATGCATTTTCAGTGAAGTAAGCCAACTGAACAATTCCTCTGAAATACATTTTCAGTGATGTAAGCCAACTGAACAATTCCTCCGAAATACATTTTCAGTGATGTAAGCTCACTGAACAATTCCTCTGAAATACATTTTCAGTGATGTAAGCCCACTGGACAATTCCTCCGAAATACATTTTCAGTGATGTAAGCTCACTTAACAATTCCTCCGAAATACATTTTCAGTGAAGTAAGCCAACTGAACAATTCTTCTGAAATACATTTTCAGTGATGTAAGCCCACTGGACAATTCCTCTGAAATACATTTTCAGTGAAGTAAGCCCACTGGGCAATTCCTCCTAAATGCATTTTCAGTGAAGTAAGCCAACTGAACAATTCCTCTCAAATACATTTTCAGTGAAGTAAGCCAACTGAACAATTCCTCCGAAATACATTTTCAGTGATGTAAGCTCACTAAACAATTCCTCCGAAATACATTTTAAGTGATGTAAGCCAACTGAACAATTCCTCTGAAATACATTTTCAGTGATGTAAGCTCACTGAACAATTTCTCTGAAATACATTTTCAGTGAAGTAAGCCAACTGAACAATTCCTCCGAAATACATTTTCAGTGATGTAAGCTCACTTAACAATTCCTCTGAAATACATTTTCAGTGAAGTAAGCCAACTGAACAATTCCTCCGAAATACATTTTCAGTGATGTAAGCTCACTGAACAATTCCTCTGAAATACATTTTCAGTGATGTAAGCCCACTGGACAATTCCTCCGAAATACATTTTCAGTGATGTAAGCTCACTTAACAATTCCTCTGAAATTCATTTTCAGTGGAGTAAGCCAACTGAACAATTCCTCTGAAATACATTTTCAGTGATGTAAGTAAACTGAACAATTCCTCCGAAATACATGAAAGGTTGATCAAATTATATTTTGATGCCTTTGCTGATTTATTGGAATTTCGGAAATTAATGTAGAAAATATTACAAAATAATCAAAATAAAAATAAAGAAATTGTGTTGATGAGGCGAGTTGAGATTCAGGCGTGTAGTTGACCAATAAAACCCGGAAGAAAAAAATGGGAGAGAGAGAGAGAGAGAGAGAGAGAAATTGAGATTTCCGGTGCTGTCTTCTTTCGAGTACGTTCGCTGGATTCTTCAACAAAAAGGTCACAGGTCGAATATGTCGGACGCCCAAAGTAAGGAGGCAGAGTGGCGATCAAGTGAATTGTTCAGTTTACGTTGGAGAAAGATAGACGAGGATTCTTGACTAGGATCCAAGAACAGTTGCACTTGACTAGGCAGACCGATCAGCGCGAGGAGTCGAGACACAATGTAAGGAAGAGGAAGGTGATTTCTCAGTGTAGTTGTTTTGAGTTGAAGGTAGGTAAGGTAGAAGTAGGGGTCAGAGGGCAGCACAGGTAAGCTAGCGTTACAGGTAAGAAGGTATTGAGTGTGTGTGTGTGTGTGAAATAACTAAACTAAGGGACTGTTCACAAAAGTCAGGTCAAAACAACAAATCAATTTCAAATCTAAAGTGGGGAGAGGGGACCCCACTTACATCACACCCTCTTTACATCATTTTGAGAACAAATTTGTAAAATTTGGGCGAAAAATGACAATGGAAAGAATTTGGCAATTGTGTACAAAAATAAAATAAAATGTCTGGCAACTAAGATTGTATCTCATTCGGTCAATTTGTGGCATTAGAATTGGATATTAGTAAATAGAATTTTTATGTTAGTTTAGAGAAAGTTACTAATGGCTTATTCAATCTGGGACTTTAATAAACAAATTGATTAAAAAAAACCAATCAGTTTACTGAACCACCCAGTTTTGGAACCACCACTAGATTTAGAAAGATTAAGGTTATAATTTTGTGTATCATAGAGTAAAGTAAATTTTAGATAATAATCATTTACAGAATGACACTTTGTACAAAAATCGAGAGGATCCAGTAATGCCCCACGATGGAGTGTTACCAACTCGTTGTACAATCGAAATATTTTCACAGAATAATTTCTATTTCCTGATTCAATATACTTATTCACCATATCAATGAATTGAGATTTGGTTTCTAAGTAAATTGACTTTGAATCTCCCAAGTGTTCATCATCTACGGACTCGGTTAAGGGAGTATCGTAGAGTTCAGAATCACAACTGGGATCATCAGAGTGAAATTCAGTTCCAGAATCAACCGAAGAAGAACAGATTGATTTGGGTACTGTTTGAATGGAAACAAGTGGGTTATCTGAGGATTTAGGGAATGAATTTATTGCACCAATAACTATACTCTCAGTACTATGAGTCATAGTGGAACTATTCTCATTAGGAACGGCACTACTGGAAACAGATTCGAAATTAGGGATTCGAGCCTGATCTCCTGCAGGTGCTTGCTCATTGTTATGAAAACAATTCTCGATTCGGTGTTTACCCCTGCAAATCTTGCATCGGATGTTGGAGTTGCATTGTTCACTTGTGTGACCAGAATGGAAACACAGTTCACAATTCGAGCCAATTTTCCGAATCCGCTGCCAAGGTATTGTACGATCACAACGACTACTGGTGTGAGACGAATCTCCACAGTACCAGCAATCTTTGTGGTCACACCCTGCAGGTGGCTTTGGTGATTTACGGGATGAACAAGACCGAAACGTAGAAGCTCTCATTTGCACTGAAGATACGTTTTGGTACAATTTAGAAATTTTGTTAAGAAATGGTAATTTGGAAAATGAACTTATGGATAAATTAGCAATATATTGGGTTAGTAGATTTAGACATTTGTAGATTAGTTTCAGAAGTTTAGTATTAGGGTTAGTAATGAAACTAATGATTTGGGAAGAAATGTAACCCTGTTGGTTACCGAAATATTGTCTAATGTGATTTGGGATAGAGGAAACGGAAGAATAAAAGTTGGGACTGTGATTAACATCACACCCTGTATTCGTCACACCCTGTCGACCGACAGAGGGAGAATTTAGAGAAATATTAGGATGGGAATATGCCATTAGTGAACCGAAATGAGAATACAACTTACAGAATAAGGGAAAAATTCAATTTTCAAGTTCGGATTTTTGAAGTTAAATTTTGCAGTCAGGATTTTCAGATTGGCCGAGGGGAACAGGTGAGGATTCACTCCTGTCCTGCTGACTTGAAAGGTTGATCAAATTATATTTTGATGCCTTTGCTGATTTATTGGAATTTCGGAAATTAATGTAGAAAATATTACAAAATAATCAAAATAAAAATAAAGAAATTGTGTTGATGAGGCGAGTTGAGATTCAGGCGTGTAGTTGACCAATAAAACCCGGAAGAAAAAAATGGGAGAGAGAGAGAGAGAGAGAGAGAGAGAGAGAGAGAAAAAAAAATTGAGATTTCCGGTGCTGTCTTCTTTCGAGTACGTTCGCTGGATTCTTCAACAAAAAGGTCACAGGTCGAATATGTCGGACGCCCAAAGTAAGGAGGCAGAGTGGCGATCAAGAGAATTGTTCAGTTTACGTTGGAGAAGGATAGACGAGGATTCTTGACTAGGATCCAAGATCAGTTGCACTTGACTAGGCAGACCGATCAGCGCGAGGAATCGAGACACAATGTAAGGAAGAGGAAAGTGATTTCTCAGTGTAGTTGTTTTGAGGTAAGGCAGGTAAATGCAGAAGTAGGGGTCAGAGGGCAGCACAGGTAAGCTAGCGTTACTGGTAAGAAGGTATTGAGTGTGTGTGAAATAACTAAACTACAGGACTGTTCACAAAAGTCAGGTCAAAACAACAACAAAATTTCAAATCTAAAGTGGGGTGAGGGAACCCCACTTACATACATTTTAAGTGATGTAAGCCAACTGAACAATTCCTCTGAAATACATTTTCAGTGATGTAAGCCCACTGGGCAATTCCTCCTAAATGCATTTTCAGTGAAGTAAGCCAACTGAACAGTTCCTCTGAATTCATTTTCAGTGATGTAAGCCCACTGGACAATTCCTCTGAAATACATTTTCACTGAAGTAAGCCAACTGAACAATTCCTCCTAAATGCATTTTCAGTGAAGTAAGCCAACTGAACAATTCCTCCGAAATACATTTTCAGTGAAGTAAGCCAACTGAACAATTCCTCTGATATACATTTTCAGTGATGTAAGTAAACTGAACAATTCCTCCGAAATACATTTTAAGTGATGTAAGCCAACTGAACAATTCCTCTGAAATGCATTTTCAGTGAAGTAAGCCAACTGAACAATTCCTCCGAAATACATTTTCAGTGATGTAAGCTCACTGAACAATTCCTCTGAAATACATTTTCAGTGATGTAAGCCCACTGGACAATTCCTCCGAAATACATTTTCAGTGATGTAAGCTCACTTAACAATTCCTCTGAAATTCATTTTCAGTGAAGTAAGCCAACTGAACAATTCCTCTGAAATACATTTTCAGTGATGTAAGCCCACTGGACAATTCCTCCGAAATACAATTTCAGTGATGTAAGCCCACTGGACAATTCCTCCTAAATGCATTTTAAGTGAAACAAGCTCACTGAACAATTCCTCTGAAATACATTTTCAGTGAAGTAAGCCAACTGAACAATTCCTCTGAAATACATTTTCAGTGATGTAAGCCCACTGGACAATTCCTCCGAAATACATTTTCAGTGATGTAAGCTCACTTAACAATTCCTCTGAAATACATTTTCAGTGATGTAAGCCCACTGGACAATTCCTCCTAAATGCATTTTCAGTGAAGTAAGCCAACTGAACAATTCCTCCGAAATACATTTTCAGTGAAGTAAGCCAACTGAACAATTCCTCTGAAATACATTTTCAGTGATGTAAGCTCACTGAACAATTCCTCTGAAATACATTTTCAGTGATGTAAGCCAACTGAACAATTCCTCCGAAATACATTTTAAGTGATGTAAGCCAACTGAACAATTCCTCTGAATTACATTTTCAGTGATGTAAGCCCACTGGGCAATTCCTCCTAAATGCATTTTCAGTGAAGTAAGCCAACTGAACAATTCCTCCGAAATACATTTTCAGTGATGTAAGCTCACTGAACAATTCCTCTGAAATACATTTTCAGTGAAGTAAGCCAACTGAACAATTCCTCCGAAATACATTTTCAGTGATGTAAGCTCACTGAACAATTCCTCTGAAATACATTTTCAGTGATGTAAGCCAACTGGACAATTCCTCCGAAATACATTTTCAGTGATGTAAGCTCACTGAACAATTCCTCTGAAATACATTTTCAGTGATGTAAGCCAACTGGACAATTCCTCCGAAATACATTTTCAGTGATGTAAGCCCACTGGACAATTCCTCTGAAATACATTTTCAGTGATGTAAGCCAACTGGACAATTCCTCCGAAATACATTTTCAGTGATGTAAGCCCACTGGACAATTCCTCCGAAATACAATTTCAGTGATGTAAGCCCACTGGACAATTCCTCCTAAATGCATTTTAAGTGAAACAAGCTCACTGAACAATTCCTCCGAAATACATTTTAAGTGATGTAAGCCAACTGAACAATTCCTCTGAATTACATTTTCAGTGATGTAAGCCCACTGGGCAATTCCTCCTAAATGCATTTTCAGTGAAGTAAGCCAACTGAACAGTTCCTCTGAATTCATTTTCAGTGATGTAAGCCCACTGGGCAATTCCTCCTAAATGCATTTTCAGTGAAGTAAGCCAACTGAACAATTCCTCCGAAATACATTTTCAGTGAAGTAAGCCAACTGAACAATTCCTCTGAAATACATTTTCAGTGATGTAAGCTCACTTAACAATTCCTCTGAAATTCATTTTCAGTGAAGTAAGCCAACTGAACAATTCCTCTGAAATACATTTTCAGTGATGTAAGCCAACTGAACAGTTCCTCTGAATTACATTTTCAGTGATGTAAGCCCACTGGGCAATTCCTCCTAAATGCATTTTCAGTGAAGTAAGCCAACTGAACAATTCCTCCGAAATACATTTTCAGTGATGTAAGCTCACTGAACAATTCCTCTGAAATACATTTTCAGTGAAGTAAGCCAACTGAACAATTCCTCCGAAATACATTTTCAGTGATGTAAGCTCACTGAACAATTCCTCTGAAATACATTTTCAGTGATGTAAGCCAACTGGACAATTCCTCCGAAATACATTTTCAGTGATGTAAGCTCACTGAACAATTCCTCTGAAATACATTTTCAGTGATGTAAGCCAACTGAACAATTCCTCCGAAATACATTTTCAGTGATGTAAGCCCACTGGACAATTCCTCTGAAATACATTTTCAGTGATGTAAGCCCACTGGACAATTCCTCCGAAATACATTTTCAGTGATGTAAGCCCACTGGACAATTCCTCCGAAATACAATTTCAGTGATGTAAGCCCACTGGACAATTCCTCCTAAATGCATTTTAAGTGAAACAAGCTCACTGAACAATTCCTCTGAAATACATTTTCAGTGAAGTAAGCCAACTGAACAATTCCTCTGAAATACATTTTCAGTGATGTAAGCCCACTGGACAATTCCTCCGAAATACATTTTCAGTGATGTAAGCTCACTTAACAATTCCTCTGAAATACATTTTCAGTGATGTAAGCCCACTGGACAATTCCTCCTAAATGCATTTTCAGTGAAGTAAGCCAACTGAACAATTCCTCCGAAATACATTTTCAGTGAAGTAAGCCAACTGAACAATTCCTCTGAAATACATTTTCAGTGATGTAAGCTCACTGAACAATTCCTCTGAAATACATTTTCAGTGATGTAAGTAAACTGAACAATTCCTCCGAAATACATTTTCAGTGATGTAAGCCAACTGAACAGTTCCTCTGAATTCATTTTCAGTGATGTAAGCCCACTGGGCAATTCCTCCTAAATGCATTTTCAGTGAAGTAAGCCAACTGAACAATTCCTCCGAAATACATTTTCAGTGATGTAAGCTCACTGAACAATTCCTCTGAAATACATTTTCAGTGAAGTAAGCCAACTGAACAATTCCTCCGAAATACATTTTCAGTGATGTAAGCTCACTGAACAATTCCTCTGAAATACATTTTCAGTGATGTAAGCCAACTGGACAATTCCTCCGAAATACATTTTCAGTGATGTAAGCTCACTGAACAATTCCTCTGAAATACATTTTCAGTGATGTAAGCCAACTGGACAATTCCTCCGAAATACATTTTCAGTGATGTAAGCCCACTGAACAATTCCTCTGAAATACATTTTCAGTGATGTAAGCCAACTGGACAATTCCTCCGAAATACATTTTCAGTGATGTAAGCCCACTGGACAATTCCTCCTACAACTACAACAACAATGAATAACTAATGCATAACAACGGGCTATATGCACAGATTTTCGATGTTTCGTCCGTGTAGTTTGGTACAAATGCTAGTGAGGTTAAAAAATTAAACGTTAGACAAAAGAATATAAAAATAAAAAATAATCAAAAAAATTCAAGAGTCACAAGGTTTGATTAACACAGAAGAATTTACACTGTTAAGGCCATGCAAGTAAAGGAACACAGCGCAACACACCAAGAAGAACTCTATGTGCAATCACCGAGTCTGGTGACTGAGACTGACGCCAGAGTGCCAGGACTCAGTCAGGTGTACTAGTGCTCAAATACATTTGAGCAACACAAACACATTAGCATTATATGTACAATTATACACAATAGCATATGATATATACGGCTTGTCACAGTCTAGGCTCGGGTTATGTACAAAAGGATTAGAATTGGTTAGGACAGGGGGTTTCCTAAGTATGACAAGACAAAGCAAACTCAACTGAGTGGTACTCACGGGAGATGGTAAATGTTGAGTCCTGGGGTTTAACGAGTAGAAAGGCGAAAGTTTGAGAAAGAGAGAGAGAGAGAGAGAGGGGAGAGAGAGAGAGAGAGAAGGCGCAACCAGCCAGTACTAAAGTGATGGCCCAAAGAAAAAGACAGTCGTGTCACACACAAGACTTGTTCAATGCTAAACTCACATAGACGAGTGAATGAACGATGTGGTCGATGCGCTCGATTATGAGTTCAGTGTATAATTTCTATTCAGAATTAGTCATGAGATCAACTAATCGAACACAATCGAGTCCACCGAGCGAGTAGTGCTACAGGGACTGCAGATTGGCACAGGTTACCGAGTGAAGTAATACAGTGCCGTGACACAGACGTGAGACCGAAGCGAGTAACTGAGTGCGATTACAGTGACTGATGAGAGAGTAGATAGATATGTCACAAAGTCAACAAAGGCAGATAGACCGATACACAGTCAGTCAGTCAGTCAGGAAAAGATACGATACGACACGACACGACACGACACACAGAAGACTCAGCTTCATAGCCCGAACAACCCTAAAAACATATAAAACATGAACTTACCTACGAAAACGAGAGTGGAGTGGGATCGTCGTCAGAATGCAAATGGCTATGACAGACTTGAAAAGCGAGCGTCGAGTGCTGTACCAGTAAGTGCAATGTCGTCGTCGCTAGTGGTGACGTTGATTATGTAGATTTAGGATGAATTGACCACTGTCAAACACAGGCGAGAGAACAGAACCAAACGATTGGTTGTGGAGATTGACCAAGACAGGCCGACTAGAGAAAAAATGTGAGACGAAAAGAGAAAGGAGTCAAATGTGCTGATTAAAGTCTTTTTATCGATTGACTGGCTGATAGCGCTCACATGGACACACTGATCGAGAGGGAGAGAGAGAGAGAGAGAGAGAGAGAGAGAGAGAGAGAGAGAGAAAGGCAAACATACCCAGTCAGACTACTCATCAGCTAACATCGTGAGTGAGCAGAATATAATCTCAGCGTGAAGTGTATTTGTGTAGTGGTGAAGAATGCGAAAACGAACAGGACGGTGATGGTTGTGGTGCCGCTGTTGCTGTCAAAAACGGCTTCAAGTTGTTCAGCAATTGGACCACTTGCACCAGCTGCAATCAGCTTTTCCAATGCAATGGCCAACTTAAATTTGCTACTTACATGTGGACAATTCTAGACTAACAAAAGAAAATCTAGCGGAGCGCAAACTATGTGTGACAGACTTATAAGATAGACAAAACGATTAGTCAATTGCCTGATAGAAAAAAAGTATTTATTATCGATGAATATATATTGTAATTTATACATTGATAGTCAATTAATAAATTATATCGTAATGCACATTAAATAAATTGTAAATGTAAACATGTATATGAAAAAAAAAGAATATAAAATATATTAAATTAGGTGAAGGTGAAGGTGAGTGATTGTGAATATGGCAATGAAAACGGTTTCACGAGTTTATACAAAGGAATAATTTATGACAAGATAATCAATTGAAATCTATAAACTATATACAAAAAAGTACAGCTGGGCAATTGAATTCATCCTGGAGGAATTGATTACTTGGACATTCACTTGGTGGTCCACCTTCAATGCAACCTCCTACGCCAAGCTCTCTTCATCCTGGGGGAATTGATTACTTGGACATTCACTTGGTGGCGCACCTTCAATGCAACCTCCCACGCCAGGCTCTCTTCATCCTGGGGGAATTGATTACTTGGACATTAACTTGGTGGCGCACCTTCAATGCAACCTCCTACGCCAGGCTCTTTTCATCTTGGGGGGAATTGATTACTTGGACATTCACTTGGTGGCGCACCTTCAATGCAACCTCCTACGCCAAGCTCTCTTCATCCTGTGGGAATTGATTACTTGGACATTCACTTGGTGGCGCACCTTCAATGCAACCTCCTACGCCAAGCTCTCTTCATCCTGGGGGAATTGATTACTTGGACATTCACTTGGTGGCGCACCTTCAATGCAACCTCCCACGCCAGGCTCTCTTCATCCTGGGGGGAATTGATTACTTGGACATTAACTTGGTGGCGCACCTTCAATGCAACCTCCTACGCCAAGCTCTCTTCATCCTGGGGGAATTGATTACTTGGATATTCACTTGGTGGCGCACCTTCAATGCAACCTCCTACGCCAAGCTCTCTTCATCCTGGGGGAATTGATTACTTGAACATTCACTTGGTGGCGCACCTTCAATGCAACCTCCTACGCCAAGCTTTCTTCATTCTGGGGGGAATTGATTACTTGGACATTCACTTGGTGGCGCACCTTCAATGCAACCTCCTACGCCAAGCTCTCTTCATCCTGGGGGGAATTGATTACTTGGATATTCACTTGGTGGCGCACCTTCAATGCAACCTCCTACGCCAAGCTCTCTTCATCCTGGGGGAATTGATTACTTGGACATTCACTTGGTGGCGCACCTTCAATGCAACCTCCTACGCCAAGCTCTCTTCATCCTGGGGGAATTGATTACTTGGATATTCACTTGGTGGCGCACCTTCAATGCAACCTCTTACGCCAAGCTCTCTTCATTCTGGGGGAATTGATTACTTGGATATTCACTTGGTGGCGCACCTTCAATGCAACCTCCTACGCCAAGCTCTCTTCATCCTGGGGGAATTGATTACTTGGATATTCACTTGGTGGCGCACCTTCAATGCAACCTCCTACGCCAAGCTCTCTTCATCCTGGGGGAATTGATTACTTGGACATTCACTTGGTGGCGCACCTTCAATGCAACCTCCTACGCCAAGCTCTCTTCATCCTGGGGGAAGTGAAAACTTGGACATTAACTTGGTGGCGCACCTTCAATGCAACCTCCTACGCCAGGCTCTCTTCATCCTGTGGGAATTGATTACTTGGACATTCACTTGGTGGCGCACCTTCAATGCAACCTCCTACGCCAAGCTCTCTTCATCCTGGGGGGAATTGATTACTTGGATATTCACTTGGTGGCGCACCTTCAATGCAACCTCCTACGCCAAGCTCTCTTCATCCTGGGGGAATTGATTACTTGGATATTCACTTGGTGGCGCACCTTCAATGCAACCTCCTACGCCAAGCTCTCTTCATCCTGGGGGAATTGATTACTTGGATATTCACTTGGTGGCGCACCTTCAATGCAACCTCCTACGCCAGGCTCTCTTCATCTTGGGGGAATTGATTACTTGGACATTCACTTGGTGGCGCACCTTCAATGCAACCTCCTACGCCAAGCTCTCTTCATCCTGGGGGAATTGATTACTTGGACATTCACTTGGTGGCGCACCTTCAATGCAACCTCCTACGCCAAGCTCTCTTCATCCTGGGGGAATTGATTACTTGGATATTCACTTGGTGGCGCACCTTCAATGCAACCTCCTACGCCAAGCTCTCTTCATCCTGGGGGAATTGATTACTTGGACAGTTTATACACACAAGTTAGGAGAGCTGTTCTAGAGAGCAGAAAGTAGATAAAATTATATATAAATAAAAACGATGGAGAGTCGTTTTAGGATAACTAGGTGATGGTAATAAATGAATAATTAAAATGAATTAAGATTAAAAGGATATGGTATAACTCATAACATGATTCAGAGGAGTAGCTGTCAGACGATCAGCTTGACAATTAATTGTTACTTGCGAGAGACATCAAGATGTGAGTCGTATTCTCCAAATGCATGCTTGTTAGATTCTGATAGACATGGCCGATGTTTTGTCGGTGTAGTTTGGTGCATATGCTATTAGGATATAAAATAAATGAAAAAAAGTTAGATAAGAGAATTAAAGTGAACAACAAAACTAAAACAAAAACTTTCAACGTCAATTAAAACAGAATAATTACCACTGGTCAGGCAGCTAAAGACCCTCAGTGAACTAAGCAGCATACTGAGTGCAATCACCGAGTCTGGTGACGGAGACTGACGCCTTTGAGCAGAGATACAATCGAGTGGTCGAGTATGAAAACGGTGATAAAATCTGATGATGAACAGAGCTAACGAAAACAGAGAGACAACCCAAAGTTTGTCAAGTTTGTGTACACTCGGGCAACGCAAACACACTGTATCGCCCATGAGATATACGATATAGCACAGTCTTGACTCGGGTGATGTACAAAAATGGGTGTAGAGGTTAGAGCTCGGGATTCTCTAGATATTACAAGCCAAAGCAGACACACCTTAGTGGTACTCACGGGAGTTGATGAAAGTTAAGTCCTGGTGTTGAACGAGAATGGAGACGAAAGCTTGAGAGAGCCAGTGAGAGAAAAGACACACAGGCACACTACCTTACTCATCGATTACTTTTGTGAGTAAGAAGAATGAAATTTCGGGATGAAGTGTTTGTTGTGTAGTGGTGAAGTATTTGAAAACGAACATGATGGTAATGGTTGTGGTGCCGCTGCTGTAGCTGTCGTACTGATTGGGAGCCTCTTGTGATTTTGAAGATTGTGACACAAACACACAGAGAAATAGATAGATTTGTGTCGTGTTTGGGTTCGAAGGGAAGGGCGATGAATAAAGGGACACAAGGTAAAAGACTGGTGAAAGCGTTTATTGAGCGAGAGGAGAGGGTGACTAGACGTTGGTGAAGGTGACAAAAGACTGAGAGGACTGATTCTAAATGCCTGTCTCATGCAATGAAAACAGCAATGCTAAATTATCCTTCTAAATTAAATATTCGCATAGTCACTTTGATCTTCTTGTCTATAATGTGTGCTATGGAATAGAAAAGCTGTGCTGGCCCTTGCTTGTGGTGTTGTGTCGAGAGAAACAGAAGCATCACTATAATCAGTTTGTCAATCGAGATTAACATTCCTATCGAAAGTGTACGAACAGTAATGGCACACTGATTAAAGCATCTGTTTTCAGGTTTCTGATGTTTTTTCTTTATTGCCTTTCTCAGATCATATAATTACTTTATTGTTTAATATTATTTTTTGGCGACTCTTGTGCCAGCTAGTGCTGGGAAAAGTAATTGAAAAAATATATCTGTACTGCTTGTCACCAGATGTTGATTGTTACGTCTTAATTGGAGGAGCGACCGAAATCACTCACGCCAAGCGGGCGAGGTGCGTGTGAGTGAGGGAGCGACAATTAATACCCGAGAAAAATTATACTTCGGTGATTTCTTGTCAGCACAACTCCTCCGAAACTACTGCATGGATTAGTCTGAAAATTTAACCCAATTTTCTGACGACGGTGAAGGTGTTCAGTGCGCAAATTGGACACTGTAGGTCAAAGGGCAACGGAGTAATAATTATTTGAAAATCTGATATTTGTATAGAAATGTATAGAGATCGAGAGTAAACACTATGTGTGTTCACACAAGCTCACTCTGTCCCCAGTGCGCCCGCGGTACTTAACGGAGATGAGCAGTAGCACACTCAATAGAGTTGTATGCGGATCATTTGACTCGAGTGCAGTTGGGTGTGCATTATTGTTTCACGAGCATAGGCTTTAAAGAGTTTGGTTGGAGTCGGCACATTGTGGTTCATTATGAAATTACTTCTGATTCTGACTAAGATTAAAAAGAATTTTCAATTTAGTAAGATCCGTACAGTACAAGTACAGGTCCTCCTTGAGAGATTGATCGCCAGTGATCTCTAGCCAAAAGAGGATACGGGCATATATAGCGTTCGAATTGATCGAGCACGCTGTAGATGTTTGGATTGAGTTGGAGGAAAAGTGGTATAGTTAGCTGATTCTGTACGAATGATGAAAACCATGCACACACAACCGACTTGCACCCACTTGCACACACTTGCACCCAGTTGCACACACTTGCACACACTTGAACACACTTGCACCCACTTGCACACACTTGCACCCAGTTGCACACACTTGCACACACTTGCACCCAGTTGCACCCAGTTGCACACACTTGCACCCACTTGCACACACTTGCACACACTTGCACCCAGTTGCACACACTTGCCTACCTTGAAGGAAAGAACAAGAAACCTGAAACATAAGAGAGGACAGTTGTTATGATAAGATATCACAAAAGATAGTTTGAAGAGATGAAGGCACATTAAAAGATGTATAAAGACTAACGATAATCTTGTTCACAAAGCAAATGTAAACACAAGCACACTCACTTACAAACACAAACGTGGATTGCTAGAAACGATGATCTCGTTCACCAAGTTAATTTCAACCCAAGCAAACAGTTTATTTCCTGGCCCTGATGTGGATAGTAGCAGTTATATGACCAATTAGCCATGAAATAAGATTGTCTGGTGTGATTTCCAGCGTCAAAAGTCAATGAGTGCCTGTGAAGCTCTCCCTCATTGTGAGTTGATTTCTCTAATGTCTCATAAACAGGTGGAACTTAAGTACCTGCAAATGAACCTGATGGGCGTAAAAAGCATATACAAGTAAGATTGAAAGATATTGCGGAGATCGAAGAGTATTGTGGGTCTATTGGACCGTTTGCCCTGAAAACCATGTGCACAAAAGTATCCAACTCAGTAAAGCGTTGGCCAAAACGTCATGACGTGCCTGCGGGTTGTAATTGGCTGCACGTGGTTTATTAGTTTTTATAGATAGAAACCACCTTGTTAGTTTTAATTGGCATCAAGTGGTTTACCATTTTTCAGAGATAGAGGTCAGTCTTCTGGTTGTAATTGGCAACAAGTGGTTCACATTCTTCTAATAAAGCGATTTCCAAAACTTCAAGACCAGTCTGTTGGTTGTAACTGGCAGCAAGTGGTTTGCTATTTTTCAGAGATAAAGGTCAGTCTTCTGGTTGTAACTGGCAGCAAGTGGTTTACTATTTTTCAGAGATAGAGGCCAGTCTTCTATTTGTAATTAGCATCAAGTGGTTCACATTCTTTAAATAAAGCGATTTCCAAAACGTCAATTAGCTAAACTCCACCAAATGGCCAGATGATCGACACTTCTGTGGTGTTGCTTTGCAATGTGTACAGTAAGCAATATGCACTTGTCTTTCTCATAGCGGTCGTAGATGTTGCACTCAAAGAGTGACTTTGGGTTGACTTGTTCAAATGGTGATTAGACTTGCCATTCACGCCAAACAAGAGGCGAATCTTTTCGTCGTCCTTATTACTTAAATGATTTGAATTGACACGTATCGAGATGCGAATCTCATCGGTGTCAATCAATCTTAGGTGATTTGACTTGAAAATAACACTTATCGAGAGGCGAATCTCGTCGACGTCGATCCATTTTAGGTTAGTAGACTTGCCAATAACGCCAAGCAATGGACGAATCTCGTCGAGGTTGAACCATTTTAGGTGATTAGTCTTGCCATTCACGCAAAGCAAGGGGCGAATCTCGTCGACGTTGAACCATCTTAAGTGATTTGACTTGACAATAACACTTATCGAGAGGCGAATCTCGTCGACGTTGAACCATCTTAGGTGATTTGACTTGCAATTCACGCCAAGCAAGGGGCGAATCTCGTCGACGTTGAACCATTTTAGGTGATTTGACTTGAAAATAACACTTATCGAGAGGCGAATCTCGTCGACGTCGATCCATTTTAGGTTAGTAGACTTGCCAATAACCCCAAGCAATGGGCGAATCTCGTCGACGTGGAACCATTTTTAAGTGATTTGACTTGCAATTCACGCCAAGCAAGGGGCGAATCTCGTCGACGTTGAACCATTTTAGGTTAGTAGACTTGCCAATAACGCCAAGCAATGGACGAATCTCGTCGAGGTTGAACCATCTTAGGTGATTTGACTTGCAATTCACGCCAAGCAAGGGGCGAATCTCGTCGACGTTGAACCATTTTAGGTGATTAGTCTTGCCATTCACGCAAAGCAAGGGGCGAATCTCGTCGACGTTGAACCATCTTAAGTGATTTGACTTGACAATAACACTTATCGAGAGGCGAATCTCGTCGACGTTGAACCATCTTAGGTGATTTGACTTGCAATTCACGCCAAGCAAGGGGCGAATCTCGTCGACGTTGAACCATTTTAGGTTAGTAGACTTGCCAATAACGCCAAGCAATGGACGAATCTCGTCGAGGTTGAACCATTTTAGGTGATTAGTCTTGCCATTCACGCAAAGCAAGGGGCGAATCTCGTCGACGTTGAACCATCTTAAGTGATTTGACTTGACAATAACACTTATCGAGAGGCGAATCTCGTCGACGTTGAACCATCTTAGGTGATTTGACTTGCAATTCACGCCAAGCAAGGGGCGAATCTCGTCGACGTTGAACCATTTTAGGTGATTTGACTTGAAAATAACACTTATCGAGAGGCGAATCTCGTCGACGTCGATCCATTTTAGGTTAGTAGACTTGCCAATAACCCCAAGCAATGGGCGAATCTCGTCGACGTGGAACCATCTTAAGTGATTTGACTTGACAATAACACTTATCGAGAGGCGAATCTCGTCGACGTTGAACCATCTTAGGTGATTTGACTTGCAATTCACGCCAAGCAAGGGGCGAATCTCGTCGACGTTGAACCATTTTAGGTGATTTGACTTGAAAATAACACTTATCGAGAGGCGAATCTCGTCGACGTCGATCCATTTTAGGTTAGTAGACTTGCCAATAACGCCAAGCAATGGACGAATCTCGTCGAGGTTGAACCATTTTAGGTGATTAGTCTTGCCATTCACGCCAAGCAAGGGGCGAATCTCGTCGACGTTGAACCATTTTAGGTGATTTGACTTGACAATAACACGTATCGAGAGGCGAATCTCGTCGACGTTGATCTATTTTAGGTGATTTGACTTGACAATAACACGTATCGAGAGGCGAATCTTGTCGATGTCGATCCAAAGTTTCGCTCTTCAACTGAAATGTTCGATAAATAAAATAATATAAAGTCTTAGTCAATGCAAATTAAATTCGAAAACATTGCTCCTAATTTGAGTGCTAAATCGGATAAGTGATAAATGATCCGTGAAAGATCAGGGAGGGAAGGAGGGAGGGAGGGAGGGAGGGAGGGAGGAAGGGAGAGAGAGAGTGAGAGAGAGAGAGAGAGAGAGAGAGAGAGAGAGAAGAGAGAGAGAGAGAGAGAGAGAGAGAGAGAGAGAGAGAGATTGACAAAAGTCAAATTCAAGATCGAGTACACTCGAGCAACTCAAACATCGCATATGAGATATTTGACATTGCACAATCAAGGCTTGGGTGATGTACGAAAGGAGGAGAAGAGGTTAAGGAACGCGATTCTCTTGGTATTATAAAACAAAACAGACACAACTGAGAGGTACTCACGCAAGGTGATGCAAGTTGGGTGCTGGAGTGGAACGAGAAGAGTGGCAAAAATTTGAGAGAAAAGACGCAACCAGCTTGTACCGAAGTGAAATCACAAAGAAAAAGGACTGTCGGTTTGGGTCTTCTCGGTGGACTGTAGTGTCACACACAAGTTCAATTCCATACGCACGGAGACGAGTAAGTGAACGAACTTGTTATGTCATTTAAGGTACGAAAGTTATTAGTGCGGTTGAGGTTTATGGGTGTGTCGATATGAAATAAATTCACAAGTGAATTTTAGTTTTTTAATACTTTGATTGAATATTCTGGGGATGCAGAAAACAAAAGATGATATTGAGAGAATGAACCAACACTAGTAATTGCATACAAGCTGGAATCTGGCAAATTACACCTTTACCAGGCAGTTCTTCGCCGCGACCGCCAATTGCAGCATCAACTTGACCTTGTTTCTGTAGTGGCGCAATCACACCTCGGTTTAGCAATGGGTTTGGATATAGAACTTCACCATGTTTGCTGTACTTGTGGCAACTTAAAAGCGTTCCAATTATAGTTTCCCGAATAACTGCAATCTCCTTCGTCCAACCAAAGCAAGCCATGACATGTGCAACTGTGATGTGTTTAATTAAATTTGCTACTTACATGTGGACAATTCTAGACTAACAAAAGAAAGTCTAGCGGAGCGCAAACTATGTGTGACAGACTTATAAGATTGACAAAACAATTAATCAATTACTCGAAAGAAAAAAGTATTTATTATCGATAATTTCAGATAGTAATTTATACAACGATAGTCAATAATTAAATTATATTGTAAAAATAATGTACATCAAATGAAGTGTAAATATAAACATGTATATGAAAATATAGAATAGAAAATATATTAAGTTAGTTGAGTGCTTGTGAGGATGGCAATAAAAACTGTTTCATGAGTTTATACAAAGGAATAATTTATGACGAGATAATCAATTGAAATCTATAAACTATATACAAAAGAATACAGCTGGGCAACTGAATTCAAGTCAAGTGCCCATTTTAAACAAAGTAGATCATCGATATAATATAATAATGACACTAATAATAACATGTACATAGTAAGATGAGAGTGCATAATTCTCAGAGATAAACAATATCAAGCGGAGAGCAAGTCTTTTGCTAAGTAACAAGTGAGATTGCATCGGCAAATGACTACGCGCAACGATGATACGAATTAA
Organism: Rhizoglyphus robini; assembly: GCA_023373905.1. Classification (NCBI taxonomy): domain Eukaryota; kingdom Metazoa; phylum Arthropoda; class Arachnida; order Sarcoptiformes; family Acaridae; genus Rhizoglyphus; species Rhizoglyphus robini. Next base: position 96,462 of record JAKIJQ010000166.1, read on the forward strand.
TGGCAAAGGCCGGCAAAGGCATATTATGTTCTGTCTGTTATGTTTACAGTCTCACAGTTTGTACACAAACTAATTAGGTGATCAGTTCTAGACAGCAGAAAGTTGATAAAATTATATATAAATAAAAAGCGAAAGAGAAAAATTTTAGGATATGAAGGTAATGGTAATAAATGATTCATTTAAATTAAAATAAAAAGGATATAGTATAACTCCTTGACAGACTGAGAGTCAGAGCTGTCAGACGATGAGCTTCATGTTGAATTTCTACTGTCACCGCTTGATTCGCTTAATGTATGGACATCAGGATGCGAGTCGTCTTCGGTAAATGCACAAGGATCAAATTAAAGTAAATGCTTAAATGAGAGATGAGGAAATGTATAAAAACTAAATGCCCAATATCGACAGATGGTCGATGTTTCGTCTATGTAGTTATGTGCAAATACTAATGGGATATAAAAAAAAGAAAACGTTATATAAAGGAATTGTCCATTTTGTTCGTTGCCCGCCGAACTTGAACCACCTGCGTCTTCGCACAGTTGTTGCTGCTGCTGTGCTGACAATGTCTTGTAGGGTTGATCAAGCCAAAGATTGTCGTCAGTGCAGCAGACAGACGACGATAAGTCCTCCAATCTCGACATCTTCATTTTGGACAGTGCCAGCTTGTCCATTTTTTTCGTTGCCCGCCGAACTCGAACCACCAGCGTCTTCGCACAGTTATTGCTGCTGCTGTGCTGACAATGTCTTGTTGGGTGGGTCATGCACTGGATTCTCGAGAGTGCCACCCACAGACGACGATATGTCCTCCAATCTCGACATATTCATTTTGGATAGTACCAACTTGACCATTTGGTTCGTTGCCCGCCGAACACAGACTGAAACTGCACCAGATATATTTGGTAGCTTGTGGCCACTACCAAATATATTTAGTTTTTCCACTTAATATATATTGTACTGTGGTGCCTGTCCGAACCAGACGTAAACATCCTCTGTCGTACATTCACACACCGAGTAACTCACAACAATTCATCGTAATGATCTGTACGTGCCTTGACGACAGCTTCCCACGATCAGACTCAGACTAGATTAAACCAGTGCATTCCGATCTCACCGGAACGCATCCAGTTCACTAACTCACTAACTATCAACACACACATCCTATGTAATGGCCAGTTGCTCATTGCAACCAGCCAGTTGGATTCGATCAGTCGAGAGGACAACATCTCGACTTGATGTATCATTCTAACTTGATGATTCAATAAAAGCTCGTTCGTTCAAACTCTTCCGATTGGAAGTCAATGCATTAGTTGTGTGTAGTATTGCATCTCACATACTCGCACACACAACAGTACCAATAATACCAATTACACATTGTAAAAATACAAAATATATCCAGTATTTTAGCTACTAAATATATTTGGTTATTTGTGAAAGAATATATTTAGTAAATATACAAAGTATATTCGGCAAACTTTAAACAAAATTTAACTTATCATAAATACCATATATATTTAGTATTTCACTGACAAGATATATTTAGTAGTTAATTACAAAATAAATTTGGTATTTTTACTAAATATAACTGGTATTTAGCTCACAAAATATATTCAATACATTTACCAAATATATTCAGTTTTCAATACCAATTATATCTTGTACACTAAATCATCTTAACAAAATTTGAATTAGCGGCATAATTACAAGATATATTCTGTATTTTTAGCACTAGATATATTTAGTACTATTAACAAGATGGATCTGGTAAATTTACGAAATAAATATTGTATTTCTTTCATGAGATATAAGCTATCGATCTACCAAATATATTTCGTAAATCTCTACCAAATAAATTTGGTAAATGAAACTATATACAAAAATTATAACACCATGATCTAATTACCAGATATATTTCGTGTTATTTGTACCAAATACATTTAATACTTTTACGGGTTGGATTTAGTATATTTATCAAATATATTTAATGTTTGAATTATCAGACATATCTTGTATATCTTCGAGGTATATTTTGTACTTTAGAATTTGATGCAAATGATAAATTCAGAAGTTTTATTACTAAATTTATTTCGTAATTTTGATAAAATATAGTGTGTACTTTTACCAGTATTAGAACCAACTCGATTGGAACTTATGGATACGAGCCCGAACCGGTCCACTATCATCGAAATTGTTCAAACAAGATTGAAACTTTACAGCATATCCTGAATGAATACCAAAGTATGGGTGGAATGTACCACCTGTTGTAGAACTCCAAGAAAGTACTCCGAAAATGGTAACGGCCGGATGAAAGGAATAAGGGTGGGGCGCCACAGGCGCCCCGAACACAGGTATAGGTATTTGTTTTGAAAAGCACACATTCTTTATTGATATATAAAATCACGTCACTTACGGCAACCTGAACTCTTTCAGGTGCCTCACTGATGTCTTCTTGGTATAGAGGGCGTATCACACGTTTAGCAGGTATCATCGATGTTATCGGGTTTACTCGGCGTCACATAACAGAACAGAAACTTATCGACAATGACTCAGTTGTCTTTGTCTTAGGCTCAATGCAAGCCTGACTCAAGCGCGTGTCGTCGCTCGGTCTTTCCTTTCTCATACGACCATCTCGAATCGCGTCTCGCTCTGTTCTGTCTTCTTCTCCGTCTTTGAAACTGCAACTGAAATGATTTTACTTTATCGATTCGTTCATCTAACGAATCGTTTATCATTTGGATCATTTCCCATCTGGGTGTAAGGGAAATGATTTTACTTTATCGATTCGTTCATCTAACGAATCGTTTATCATTTGGATCATTTCCCATCTGGGTGTAAGGGAAATGATTTTACTTTATCGATTCGTTCATCTAACGAATCGTTTATCATTTGGATCATTTCCCATCTGGGTGTAAGGGAAATGATTTTACTTTATCGATTCGTTCATCTAACGAATCGTTTATCATTTGGATCATTTCCCACCTGGGTTTATGGGAAATGATTTTACTTTATCGATTCGTTCATCTAACGAATCGTTTATTATTTGGATCATTTCCCACCTGGGTTTATGGGAAATGATTTTACTTTATCGATTCGTTCATCTAACGAATCGTTTATCATTTGGATCATTTCCCACCTGGGTTAATGGGAAATGATTTTACTTTATCGATTCGTTCATCTAACGAATCGTATATTATTTGGATCATTTTTCACCTGGGTTAATGGGAAATGATTTTACTTTATCGATTCGTTCATCTAACGAATCGTATATTATTTGGATCATTTCCCACCTGGGTTTATGGGAAATGATTTTACTTTATCGATTCGTTCATCTAACGAATCGTTTATTATTGGGATCATTTCCCACCTGGGTTAATGGGAAATGATTTTCTGTATCAAATCGTTTATCAAACGAACCAATTCCCATCTGGCTTTATGGGAATGGTTTATGGTATCAAATCGTTAATCAAACGAACCAATTCCCATCTGGCTTTATGGGAATGGTTTATGGTATCAAATTGTTAATCAAATCGTTTAGAATTCATCTGATTCTAATAATTTCTACTCAACATATTAATATTAATTTGGCTTTATATTTATTCCTTTAGTTTGAATAAAATTAATTGTTTATTATTAGAAAGTCATTTAGATGAGAGATCATTCAATACAAAATGACGGGCGTATCTCAAAGAAACGTCGCAATGTCATTCTATCACGGTTTATTAGAAAATGTTTCGAAACATAACTACCACAGACTATTTATGAAATAAGGATTTTTTGCAGTGCATGAACTGATTTAAATCAATTGTCTCGTTTATCGTTTCTCGTGAATTAGTGAGTGAATGTACCAACAACAAAATCTCTTCAGTTCCACTCATTCTATACACATTTTGCATTGGTGTTATGTATCAATTTGCTTTAGTATTGCCGAACACTAACACCAAAAGTGCAAGAGAAAACGACATCTCAACGTTTTGTTCATTTATGGTTTACGGCCTTGACTTATGGCTCACATGAGCTCATGGCTTGAGCTTTTAGTATTTATTCTCACTACAGCTCATTGTGAAACTCATTGAGTTTAAACTTAATTACTTAAAACTAAAAACTTAAAATTACAGAATTTTTTTTGACACTTATGACACACTATCACATTAATCTATCGGCACTGTGAAATACAACTGATTTGTGTAATTAATTGAACATTGTCCATAAATTGGTTATCGGAATTATCAATGTATGCAAATTCAAGCCATAGTGAAATCAATTCAAAGCATTGACTTCACAAAGTTCAAAATGAATGAACCTTTTCAATGTCTTTCGACTGTTCTCAGGAAGAGAATGTCCAATTTTAATCGGTCAGGAACAGCATCAAAGGCAGGTATTTCTTCTTCCCTCCGCCATGATCTATTCCTGTACGGTTTCAAATGGACTTTATTTTCGAGCGAGACAACAAATCGGTCTCCAAATTTGACCAATTATATTTTTCAAGTTATTTATTTGAAATTTAAACTGGTTTAGTGCTCCAGTTGGATAATATCGCTCTGTGTTCATCATTTTATGTTTAAACAACATATTTAGCAATCATAATATAATTAAACTAATTTCAATTGATCATTATACAACAAAATGGTATATTTTTACACAATTATAAATATTTGTATACAATACTGTCAGATGGTTTCGAAATTCACAAGGACTCGAATTCAAAGAAGTCCTTCAGTACTAAACATAGCGAGTTTAATGTATCGTTAGAATAGAATCCATTAATGATATTAATAGAACTAACACAGCACAATCTATCGATTAGACAGTTTCTCCAATATTAGATTTGGAAAGGATTATATTGTTGCATTTAATGTCAAACAATCAAAAAAAATTGCAAGAGCAGGCTCAATACTCGGTTTAGTGATCGTCATTATAATGGCGCAATTAAGATTTGAGCCTGCAAAAACACAGTCTCAATCGGACACTGTCTGTGCTTGTCCTTCCGCGCAGCTGTGTGCGTACTCTGTCTATCTCTCTCAAGTCAAAGTCCCTCATGTTCGTTCGGCTGGATTTTCCGCGAACTGAGCCCCTTCATAAGTGCCCTCCGGGCAATCAATTACTTTTATGACTCTACATGTCACTTCAGTTCGCATTAGTCCACTTGGCCACTGCCAAATGTTTGTCATTATACTGTATCGTGTTTTGTGTGCTTGGTTCGATCGCTTGTTCCTCTCGATCTCGTGAGAACGATCATTTTCCAAGGACACTTGTTTCTGTTTGCCTTATTGGTCCTCTTAGGAGGCCTTCATGAGAAAACGAACAAAACACACACGTAAACATTCAGGCTCATTTCACAGCACAGAATCGGTGTATGAGTCGAATCACTCGGGCTCGGTCAGATGCGCAGTAGCCAAACGAACTTAGACCTAGTTCATCGATAGAGAAAGCAAAAGACGCAAAGCACGCGTAATTCAAAACACAGGCACTGCCTTCATCTCGTTTCGGGATGAATGTACCCAGAAAAAACGATATAAAATGTCTGCATCGGACACAGTATGATTTACTAACATCGATTTATTCATATAAAAATAGAGCAATTTTTAACCTTTTTCAATTGGTTTTAGCAGATTGTTTGGGATGTTAATTCGGTAAAAAATTCGATTGCAAACACCATGATTAGCTTAAAGTAACTTTGATTGTATAAAAGAAAGATTAAATTGTTTGTTTTGCGACCTTTTTGTCACAACAGTTGTCCATTATTTGGACCTCATAAAAACGAACTGAATCCAAATTCGTCAAGTCCACTGCATCTTGACCAAACGCTTCTTTGAATGACAATTCATCTTCCACACTTGTTGTTGTTATTATTTGAGTTATCGTGGTTTGTTGTTTGATCTTTATTAATTTGTAATTTGTAATAGTTTTATCTAGATTATCAGTTCGTTAGTGGCTCCAAAGAGTTCCACTCACAGTGATGTGGGTTTATCACCAGAATTTATTGGTTTGACTTTTTCAAAGCCTCACTTACCGCTCGGATTTGGGTACACAAACGATAAATAAAGCAATTATCAACATTTACTCATCACACAAAATTTATTGAGGTAAAAAGGATCTCACTATTTTTTTTCACCGATCAATCTGTAGTTGTGGTTTAAATAATTTATCGCTTATGTCACTGACTACTCTCACGAGAATATTCTCAAAAGTACAATTCTCTCTATTCCAGTCCACAGTTCATACATCCGTCTGCATCATGGGACAACCGATAAACTCGTGTTGATTGGGCAATCACATAATTAGGCCAGGGACCGTTCATCCACTCGCATTGATCTAGCCAATGACCACATGCGTAGTTCGCATTGCGTACCTTTCTAGCCGAAACCTCTACTAGTATGTTCGGTGTCATATTGCTGTTCGCCTAAGGCATTTTATTATTAGTACTTGACCAAAAGTCAGTGTCATAACACTAGTCGATGTACGCATTGGATGTCCCTTTCAGAGATCCCACCAATCGATCACTACAAGCTTGTACGGTTGCATAAAGCAGAACGGACATTATCTATAGACTGGCGAGAAATATCTCAAAGACACAAAAGTGCACGGGTCCAACAACACAGTTATTAATGAGAATGCTCAGATTTGTGTTTCCTAGATCATTGTAGAAACGCCCCAATGGTTTCTGTGGTATAGATCATTGGTGAGATGCCCTAATGATTTGATGGTATAAATTATAGGTGATAAAATTAATGATTGTACAATTTTTATTTCATTGATGAGAAATTCAATGATTGTACAAGGTTTATTTCATTGATGAGAAATTCAATGATTGTACAAGGTTTATTTCATTGATGAGAAATTCAATGATTGCAAATGGTTTATTTCATAGATGAGAAATTCAATGATTGTAAATGGTTTATATCATTTAAGGGAAATTCGATTATCGTACATGGTTTATATTATTTATGGGAATTTCTATTATCGTACATGGTTTATATCATTGATGAGAAATTCAATGATTGTACAGGTTTTTATCATTGATGAGAAATTCAATGATTGTACAGGTTTTTATCATTGATGAGAAATTCAATGATTGTACAGGTTTTTATCATTGATGAGAAATTCAATGATTGTACAGGTTTTTATCATTGATGAGAAATTCAATCCCTGCAAAGACTCGTACGGTGAGAAGTCTCAATCGCTCGATCGATAAGAAGTCTCGACGATACACAAGGATTGTATGACGCCAATTAGATTTTCTGGTGAATCAGGGGTCGCATAGCGCATAGGTCGGTAAGAATACCGAGGGATACACAACGCTCACTGGTATAGAGTCCCAGTGATATATGGGGTTTAGCACGAGGTCGTATAGCGCTGGTAAGAATACCGAGGGATACACAACCCTCACTGGTATAGAGTCCCAGTGATATATGGGGTATAAGGTGTTAGTACAAGAACCAACATGACACTAGTTATAAGTTTATATGTCAAATAGCATAAGATGATAATTGGTCGAAAAATAAATCAATTCATCTACCTTGATGAGTCAAGCTTGTTGCCACACACAACTCTCAAAAACAACCCCAAAACCAAATCATTGAGCCAATGACGAGCTTTGTGGTTGATTCTTAAACATGACCAAAATAAACAAATGAACTAAAAAAATCGAATGGGGAAACAAGAATTCGTTGCCCATCACAACACATGTAGATCACATCACTACAGTGCTGCATCAAAACAATCATTGACCATTGTCAAGTCAAGTTTATATTAAAGTCGAATACCTTAGTAACTTTGTTGAGATTCTGTTGAGTTGTCTTCTGACGTTGGTGTGCTATCCTACTGACCTGAAAGGAATAAGGGTGGGGCGCCACAGGCGCCCCGAACACAGGTATAGGTATTTGTTTTGAAAAGCACACATTCTTTATTGATATATAAAATCACGTCACTTACGGCAACCTGAACTCATTCAGGTGCCTCACTGATGTCTTCTTGGTATAGAGGGCGTATCACACGTTTAGCAGGTATCATCGATGTTATCGGGTTTACTCGGCGTCACATAACAGAACAGAAACTTATCGACAATGACTCAGTTGTCTTTGTCTTAGGCTCAATGCAAGCCTGACTCAAGCGCGTGTCGTCGCTCGGTCTTTCCTCTCTCACACGACCATCTCGAATCGCGTCTCACTCTGTTCTGTCTTCTTCTTCGTCTTTGAAACTGCACGCACGCAAGATGAGCGCTCGTTGTTGTTGTTAGTTCCCCTTTGAAGAGGGGTCTCATTCACTATCGTACGAGGCATACTCTTCTTGTATGACCTTTGGACTCTTCCAGTTACGTTCACTTTGTCTCTAGTGGTGTCTTGTATTACTCACAAAAGATGTCGCATCTTACATATTGTATTTCTTTCATGAGATATAAGCTATCGATCTACCAAATATATTTCGTAAATCTCTACCAAATAAATTTGGTAAATGAAACTATATACAAAAATTATAACACCATGATCTAATTACCAGATATATTTCGTGTTATTTGTACCAAATACATTTAATACTTTTACGGGTTGGATTTAGTATATTTATCAAATATATTTAATGTTTGAATTATCAGACATATCTTGTATATCTTCGAGGTATATTTTGTACTTTAGAATTTGATGCAAATGATAAATTCAGAAGTTTTATTACTAAATTTATTTCGTAATTTTGATAAAATATAGTGTGTACTTTTACCAGTATTAGAACCAACTCGATTGGAACTTATGGATACGAGCCCGAACCGGTCCACTATCATCGAAATTGTTCAAACAAGATTGAAATTTTACAGCATATCCTGAATGAATACCAAAGTATGGGTTGTATGTACCTGTTGTAGAACTCCAAGAAAGTACTCCGAAAATGGTAACGGCCGCAATCTACGCAAAAACTAGAGTCTACTAGATCTAAAACTATGTCATCAAATAACAAGTAGGGTAGGATCGATGGAAGTTTTGGGCTCACCTTCGGATCAAGAGGAGCCATCAATCCAACCACCTGATGAAAGTCATCGGTATGACTGGTTCGTCCAACTAGTATGAACTGACCGTTAGTCAGTGATCGACCACTGTCATGCCACTGTCATCGAGTGACCGTTGTCACCTCGCCTCTCCTCGTGTATATAAAGACGATGTCTTCCAATGTCTCCTTAGTTCAGTAGGAGACTTACTGTGCCCTAGTAAGTTCTCAGGAAGTTGTATGCTGTTGCCTCTCGTACTAACTTGCCTTCTGTTCTCCTTGTAGGTTCTATTGTATTTTACCTTTGCTCACCTACCTCGCGCTATTACCTCTGTGTTGATGCTACCGAGACTTATTTCTTTTACTATCCTTATATCTGTTATTCCCATATTTTGTTATTTCATATTTTATCTAAGTCAATAAAATCCTATAAGTAAAATCTTATCAGATTATGAGACTTATTGATCTGTTCATCAGATCATAACCTTATTTTCTGTTTTGTATTTGAAATAGGTTTTGACTATTTCCACAGCACTAGTCTGACCTACTGTCTTTGTCTATTTCTATCCAACATGACTTGCACGTCTTGTGTGGAGTGTCACCGTCCTGTGAAGGCATGTGTACGAGAGCAGCGTGTGTGCAATTTCCTTTTAGTCAGTGACTTTGCACTTTTCCTGCTGTGCACTACCTTCTGCGATCTCTCTGACCGAGCCTGGTTGTCGAAGTTCTTTTTGCTCGCCTTCGTCAAGTACCTCGCGTGCTGGTCCGGAAAGAAACGGTTTCTCCCTGTCCCTCTGATGAGTGGTTCTGACGATCAAGCTGACTTGTCTGGATTCTTCGACGAAAAGGCTGACGATTTGGTCAAGAAGGAGGAAGACGATCCCGCTGGCACTAAAGAGACTGTTGCGTCATCAAGTACCGAAGCGGAAGAGTCCTCAAGTGGAAAGGTCAACGATTGTCTCGACGACAAGAAACCTATTGGCCCTGATACGCCTTTGTCTGCTTTCAGTGGCGTGAACAATAACTTTACCCAAACTATGGCTGTCTCGACGTTGTCGTTCTCACTGCCTGGTATTACGATGGTGAAGTTAACGAAGAAGAATTGGTCCCTGTGGAAAACCCAACTAGCGGACATTCTTACTGTTGCTGGTGCTGAAACTGCAATCGGAGCTGATCTCGAAGGTGGTACAGCAGACCAGAAGAAACTTATTGGAGTTGCAAGATTGTACATCAATATGAACATTGATGACAAAACAATCAGAAGTTCGATTTTGGGCATGACATCTGCTTTCACTATGTACACGAAACTAAAGGACCGTTTCGAGAAACCAGATTTACTTGAAGCTCAAAGGATTCGAATACGTATTGCTCAACTCAAATTTACCGATCCTTCACGTACGGAGGAGACTATGCGGAAGCTTGAACAGGAAGTTGATTTGCTAAGTCTGAAGGTGACTGTCACGGATGACGAGAAGTACAACATATTTCTTGTTGCTACGATGACCGATAAATTCTCTCCTGTCCTGATGAATGTCGAAGCCATTAATGCTGGTGGTACTAAACCCTCTTTAGCTACTCTCAAGAATATGATTATTCGTTTTGGTGCTTCGATGAGTTCTACGAGTTCTCTCGTATTGCTTCGCCGCGTATTAATGAAATTCAGCAGATTAAGAAGAAACGAGACATCTCGAAAGTTACTTGTTTTAATTGCCAAGAGAAAGGTCATTTTAGGTCGAACTGTCCTCAGTTGAAGAAAGCTGACAATTCGAATGAGAAGACTCCAAGTAAGTCGTCTAAGCCTAATGACTCGCGTTCAAACTCGAAGTTCAGACGAAAGGGAAACGTTAGTTTCATTCAGAAGTCTAAAATCCCTACTGGCGCTGGAACTACTTGTGTGGCAACTATTTCGACATGTACCGCTGATCGTAATCAAGTAACGAAAGCTACGTTTGTTTTGGATAACGGAGCGACTGATCATTTTGTGAACGACGTCAATTTGCTTACTGACATTCACGAGATGCCCACCTATTCTGTTTCTGGTGTATGCAAGAAAAGCGACGCAATCTTCTATACCAAGACCTGTGGAACAGTTAGCATCAAGGTGGACGATGGATCTTGCTTTAGTTTCGAAGCCTACCTCGCACCCGAACTCGAAACTAACTATTTCTCTCTAGCTCTCTTTGGTAAACAAGAGAACGAATTTGTTGTGATTAATTCAGGTGTGTGCCGCGTGGAATACGAATCCACTGTTGTTTGTATTTCTCACCTGATCGAACCGAACACTTATCTCGCCGAATTCGACATTGTTTATTTGCCTGACGATGAGGAATCGAATCTCGAAGTAATTGAAGCGGATGTGTTGTCCTGCAAATTAATTCGCAATATGTGGCACGAAAAGCTTGGCCACTACAGTGTGTATAGGATTAATCAGACTGCCCTGATTCTCGACTGCATTGAGCCTATCAAGGATCACTCGAAATGCGACGATTGCATCATCAACAAGTTTCCGAATCCCGACTTCAAGGACAACCCTAGTCCTGCAATGGAGATACTTGAATGTGTTCACTCGGACCTCTCTGGTCGCCTAATTGAATCCGAAGAAGGACAGCAATATTTCATGACTCTAATTGATGAACATTTCCGACACTGCCAAGTTTACTTTTTAAAGTTGAAGTCAGAAGCCGCTGAAGTTATCAAACGCTATGTGACATGGGCAGAACGTCAAACGGGAAAGAAGTTGAAGAGTTTGAAGTCTGATGGAGGTGGCGAATACGTTAGCGAATTGTTACGTGACTACTTTGTCTCTGTTGGTATCGATCATACCTTCTCCTCACCTTATTGCCCTCCCACTAATGGATTAGCTGAACGGAAGAACCGAACTTTGAAGGATTCTGCCAGTGCTATGATGAATGCCGCGAACGTACCGAAAGTCTTTTGGCCTTATGCAATCAGGTACGCTAATTTTATAGGCAACCGTATTGTTTCTACAGTCACCGAAAAGATTCCGTATCACGTGTTCACTGGTAAGCTGCCCAGTTTGAACAAAACTCAAGTTTTCGGCTGTAAAGCGTTTGTTGGCAAACACAATCGTCAACAATTAGACTCATTTGATGCCCGCCGCAATGTTGGTATATTTCTCGGAGTTACCGAAGATCACCAACGCTACATCACGTACGATCTCACCGAATGTCAAGTGGATGTGCACCGAAACATACACTTCAAGATTGAGGAATTCCCGTACAAGGATGGCAAGTTTATTCATCAGTATGACTTTGAGTATTTACCTGATGAGTCTATGGAGTTGCTCCCGCATCACAATTCCGGTCGTGTGGTGGATCAAAGTGCCGATGCTGCTTCAATTGCGGAGGAGCCCAATCCCGAATCTGAAGACAACCCTGATATGCCTTTGTCTGCTTTCAGTGGTGTTAATGTGTCTGACCATGTTGAGATAGAAACTGATTCATCTCAAGTTAGTGTTTCTACTAAACGTTACCCGACACGTATTCGTCGTCCTCCCGAACAATATGGTCAAACTAATGAAGTAATTTCTGCTATTCGAAAAGAAGGAATTCCTAGTTCTGCTGCAGAAGCCCTCAAGGGTCCCGATAAAGATCTGTGGTTAGCCGCCATTCAAAATGAATCTGATTCATTGAAGCAACACGAAGTATTTGAACGTGTCAACGAGAATGAAGTCGACAAGAATATTCTGGGTACTCGTTGGGTATTCGATCTGAAGCGAGATGAAGCTAATCGAATCGTACGACACAAAGCTCGCCTTGTTGTCAAAGGCTATGACCAGATTGCTGATGTTGATTTCTCGGAGACGTATGCTCCTGTTGGCCGTGGTGCTTCATTTCGCCTGTTACTAACTTTGGCTGCTACTAATAATTACTATGTTGGTCATTTTGATGTCTCAACAGCATTCCTTCACAGTACTGTTGATCACGAAATTTATGTACGACCTCCTCCAGAATTAGAAGAACCAGGAGTGGTCTGGCGTCTTAAACGTTCGTTGTATGGTCTTAAGCAAAGTCCTCGCAATTGGTATCAACACCTGAAGCAAATCCTGAAAGACTGTGATTTGGTACAGTCGGATGCTGATTTCGGTCTGTTCTACAACACCGAAAAGAAAATCTATGTTCTCATCTATGTAGACGATATCCTGACTATTTGCCCTGATGTCACTTTTGCAAATGAGCTATTTGAAAGACTCAAGAAACCGTTAGACATCAAGAACCTCGGAGCCGTCACTAAATTCCTTGGTTGGCAGGTCGAACGCAAGTCTGATTATTTTGAAATTCATCAATCGTCCTACATTGATGCCGTAACCGAAAAGTATGGTTTGGTGGACTGTAAACCGTCGAAGGTTCCTATGCAAGAATTTGTTCTACACGACGACCATCAATCTATTGATCTCAATTTACCCGTCCGTGGTATTGTTGGCTGTCTACAGTATTTGTCATACAAGTCCCGTCCTGACATTACCGCAACTGTACAGTATTTATCTCGACATATGCACGAGCCCACTGAAGCCTTGTTTATTGCGTGCAAGAATGTCGTTCGCTATCTCAACAACACCAAGCAATATCGCTTATGCTTTGGTAAGAATACTCGCAACGATGATGTTGAACTCTACACCGATGCCTCGTTTGGTGTACCATCTGTTTCCGGAATCCTAGTTCACTGGTGTGGATCTCCGATTGTTTGGTTCTCACATCGCCAAACACAAAGTGCTACTTCATCAACAGAAACTGAGTCCTATGCTCTCTGTGAAGGACTTAAAGAACTTTCTTGGATCTCGCAAGTCATGTCGGATCTTAGAATCAAGAACAAGCGTCTAGCGTTCTGCGACAACAAGTCATCAGTCCGAATGATGAAACATGGCCCCACTAACACGACCAAGCATCTGGAGATTAGTTGGTCCGCGATTGAGCGAATGCTACTGGTAACTGAAGCCGATCTTGGTTACCTCAACAAAAATGAGATGTTGGCAGACATTCTCACGAAGCCATTACCCCGTTCATCTATTGGCCGCGGAGGAGTGATGAAAGTCATCGGTATGACTGGTTCGTCCAACTAGTATGAACTGACCGTTAGTCAGTGATCGACCACTGTCATGCCACTGTCATCGAGTGACCGTTGTCACCTCGCCTCTCCTCGTGTATATAAAGACGATGTCTTCCAATGTCTCCTTAGTTCAGTAGGAGACTTACTGTGCCCTAGTAAGTTCTCAGGAAGTTGTATGCTGTTGCCTCTCGTACTAACTTGCCTTCTGTTCTCCTTGTAGGTTTTATTGTACTTTACCTTTGCTCTCCTACCTCGCGCTATTACCTCTGTGTTGATGCTACCGAGACTTATTTCTTTTACTATCCTTATATCTGTTATTCCCATATTTTGTTATTTCATATTTTATCTAAGTCAATAAAATCCTATAAGTAAAATCTTATCACCACCTTCAACTTGTTGACCAATCTTGGCATATCAAAGTCACAGATCAGCTCTATCATTGATTTAGTCAATGAATGGATCACATGAATCACTCACTATCTAGTATCTACTATCTGTTGATCATTGCTTAACTAGTCATTTATTAAAATCTTCCAAGTCTAATTTCATCACCCGGATTACAAGATATATTCTTTACTATTACTAAATGCATTTTGTGTTACTTTAACGGATCAACATTAAACCAAATTTGGAAAATAGTGAAAAGTTCATCATTGTGATAAAACTTGCAGAATATCACATACTCTCGATGACACCGGATGATGAAATGCAATTTGAATTGTGAATGTGTGCAATGCGCCGGCTGTGCTACCGCACCTCAAGTGTGCTGGCATGCCGCTACCTCTCAAGTGCACACACACTGTGCCACTATGCCGCACGCTCTGTGCTGTGCTCTCGCTTGCGTTGCTCGTTCGTTGAGTTGTGTGTTGACCGTTGGAGTAGTGCACTAGCTGTGTCTGTGAGAGACTCTGTGTTGTCCTCTTATTGCTGCTGGCTGGCTCATGCATTCTCCTTCCTTTGTGATTGAAAGTTTGCTCTCTAATTCAACGTATTTCATCGATAATTGATCTATTCCATATCTGTTCCAACACTCCTCCATGTCAACTCAGTTCCCCACTAACTACAATCATCAAATTCTAAATTGAAACTGTCAGCACAATTCTTAAAGTTAAGTTTTTCATATCAACATAAAACGCACACAAATATAGTTGTAAGTTAATTGTATTTTTTTATTAGTGACCAGTCAACTACGAGCTCAATCTCCGCCACCGCCACAATGAGTCTCATGTAAATGTCCAACTACCTGTCATTAAGACTGCAAGGCCACTGGCAAAATCGATCTGATTTCGGTGAATGCTCTCAACAGCAAATCGTAGTTTGCTCATCACCAGACATGAAGTTGATGTTTATGTCCCGACGAAAGAAAGATAAGCAATAGTACATTGAAGTTTCCAACAACCATTCGCTATCGACATTTAAAGAAGATCGAAGTTGGTGGTGATCGAGATGTTACATTGGCGGCCAGAAAAATTACGAAGACTAGGTTTGTCATTGCCTGTTTGACTATTTTCTATTTATCTCACACGATTTTGTACTATACTAAATCGCGTTTCACTCAGTACTTTTTGTATGAATTAATCACTTTCTTATGACAATCTGAATGTATTTATGACTTTATTTATAAATAAAATGAATTCTATTCCTAACCATATGTGTTCTGTAGATATACCAGATATATTTGGTATACAGCGGAATATACGAGCGGTATATTCGAATCGTAACGAAATTTATGTGGTATTAATACCTGTGAAATTTGGTATACTTACAAGATATATTAGGTATGGTAGGTGGGCGTTCCCACAGAATGTATTCGGTATATTTACTAAATATATTCTGTAATCATCTACCAAATATACTTCGTTTGGCCACAACGAAATATATCTTGTACTCGGTTTACCAGATATATTTAGTAAGTATTACCAAATATATCTGGTGCAATTTCTGTCTGTGAACTCGAACCATTACCGTCTTCGCACAGTTGTTGCTGCTATGCTGTGCTGGAAATGTCATATTGGGTGGATCAGGCACTGGATTCTCGTTGTTTCCTCTGTAAAAAGAAAAATATAGCCAACTATGAGTAATATGTTTTGAATAATTGGCAATTACCCAGGAAATTAATTACACGCGAATGGCATGAGGCGCACACAATATAGTCGAAAGAATCCTTCAATGGTCACATCTGTGTCATTAGAATCCATAGGATCCATGTATATCATCAGTCAAGTCAATATAGTCGAAAGAATCCTTCAATGGTCACATCTGTGCCATTAGAATCCATAGGATCCATGTATATCATCAGTCAAGTCAATATAGTCGAAAGAATCCTTCAATGGTCACATCTGTGCCATTAGAATCCATAGGATCCATGTATATCATCAGTCAAGTCAATATAGTCGAAAGAATCCTTCAATGGTCACATCTGTGCCATTAGAATCCATAGGATCCATGTATATCATCAGTCAAGTCAATATAGTCGAAAGAATCCTTCAATGGTCACATCTGTGTCATTAGAATCCATAGGATCCATGTATATCAGTAGTCGAGTCAATATTGTCGAAAGAACACTTCAATGGTCACATCTGTGTCATTAGAATCCATAGGATCCATGTATATCATCAGTCAAGTCAATATAGTCGAAAGAATCCTTCAATGGTCACATCTGTGTCATTAGAATCCATAGGATCCATGTATATCAGTAGTCGAGTCAATATTGTCGAAAGAACCCTTCAATGGTCACATCTGTGTCATTAGAATCCATAGGATCCATGTATATCATCAGTCAAGTCAATATAGTCGAAAGAATCCTTCAATGGTCACATCTGTGTCATTAGAATCCATAGGATCCATGTATATCAGTAGTCGAGTCAATATTGTCAAAAGAACCCTTCAATGGTCACATCTGTGTCATTAGAATCCATAGGATCTATGTATATCATCAGCCAAGTCAATATAGTCGAAAGAATCCTTCAATGGTCACATCTGTGCCATTAGAATCCATAGGATCCATGTATGTCATCATTACAATTATTAAAACAAAGCTCAACTACATTGTGACACATTCCAACATGAATATTTGGGTCTGTTAACTACTTTTAATCGAAAAAACTATTTTGGAACTTTTCTGGAACAAGGATTCATTTTAAGAATTAATAAGTATTTTTATTCGATTCCCCGTCCTCGAATTAGTTGAAAAACATCTCAAATTGAATATTTAAAAAATTTTAGAAAAAAACATTTTCTTTAAGGTCAACGTTTAGGTAAAAGGCCTTATAGAAAACGGGGCGGTGGCACAGTGGTAGTGCAATTGACAAATCCTGTTGAATATCTAATTCCTCCTGCCCTAGGGCAAGGTGAATATGATAAATAAGCTCAATAGTGAGATGTCAAGTGGCCCGAGTTCGATTCTCGGCCGCTCCACTTTTTATCCTGTACTGGAAGCCCATGAATTGAGGGATACAATTTAGGAGCCTGTGGGAGTGTGTGGGTTCGATTCCCGGTGTTGACATTTTTTATTTTTATTTTTATTTTCTTTTTTATAGTTGGAATCTACCTTTAATAAGGTAAGATAATTAGTAGAGATGTGTTTTGAACTTTTGAATGTAATAATAGTGTTGTAAACCAAGAACATCGAGCTAATGATTGTACTTTTTCAAAACCTCTTCAGTCAAGTCATTCATTTGAGGCGATTGGGACATGCAATGACAAGCTAATAGACAATGTCAAAGTGCCAGTGTGGTCATATAGAATTAGTTCTAATGCTTTATGCAAAGCAAGTCAGAATATAAAGTAAGTATCACAAATAATCTGAGAGCTCGATATGGCTCAAGAATGCGTTACTCTAGGATACATTAAAGGATAAAGCAATTTATAATAAGTTTCACAACTATGGAACAGAATAAAAGCAAACATAATAGACAGTTCGGTCTAGAAGCCAAACCTGAAAGCATAACTACATTACTCACCACCAGGTATCGACTGCGGCGCCTTATTTTCTATTTTCTTTTAAGTCCGTAGTTTGTAGTAGTAAACGAGTGATTCAGCACGTGAATGCCAAGTTGGCATTGCCAACATAAAACGAACAACAAACAGTAAAAGTCAGTTTCAATAATGTGAACAATAATAAGCATAACAACAATGATCATGTGTGTACGAGTGGAACAAGGTATATGATGTATGTGTTTGATTCAAGGTTTGATTAGTCGGAAAAGTGGGAGAAAATTCGGAAAATCACAAGGAAAAATGCATTAAAAATGGGCATTGGCCAAATGAGAAAGGAGCAAAAGCAGGCATATTTACAACAGAGATATTTTACAACAATATTTACAAACACTTTTTATAAAATTAAATCTTTCCTAACATCTAAATTTGTTTCGCCTTTGTTTTTGAATTATTGTGTGAACGAGTCTATCGATAACAATCGATATTCTGCAGTGGCGCATTTCAAACAATAGAATGTAGTATTCTGAATACTCCACCACAAAAGTGCACACACAACACACATTCACTAAATACGATCGTGCCGCGTTCCCCTCTCTGTTTGTGTTTGCGCGTGCGTAAGTTGGGAGCCCTCTCCATCTAGCAGCACTATTAATAGTGTTACTACCACAACCACTACTCTACACATCACCACAAACACATGTTGATTGAAGAAACCGTTGAACTCGAGTTAGCTCACTTTGGCTTTAGCTTTGCTTCTGAGCACACGCTTTAACCCGTTCGCCGTGCCATCTTTGCGCTCTGTGGCGACTGCTTCCACGGGGGCTAGAGGGCTGAAACTTCACCAGGATATCCCCTAGGGTCGGGGCACTGGCGCTAGGTATCCAAAATTCCAATAGGATTCACTTCGCCGGATTTCGTCTTATCAACCCGATATTGATCTAGATCGATTATACATGTCTTCCTGGTCATTTTGATGTATAACTTACTATGGTATCCATTTTGGAACCTTTGGATCCTGGTATAAAGTACCCGAAAACTGCATTTTATGTCAAATTTGACTCCAGAAATGCGTTCTATGGAAAAAATCATGTAAAATCGACCTTTCATATATAAAAATCTGTTTACAAGAAGCCCTAAAAATCTACATTCAAAAAGAATCCACTTTGAACCCATTGTCTGTCTGTCCATCCGATTAGATACTAGGCTATTAGCCAACTTTATTGTCAATTTAAACAAGTTCCTGTTATGGATTTAGATGAAACTACTACAGTTCTTTCCAGAATTGTTAGGAGAATCAAGTTATGATATTGTTGATCCTCGAAAGTGGATCCTATGGATACCAGGATCCATGGACCAAGGATACTTTTTGAGATAGTGCCAAGTAGTATATCAAACTTTCCAAAATTGCAAGTATAGTTTAGTTACGATATTGTCGATCCTCTAAAGTGGATCCTATGAATACCAGGATCCATGGACCAAGGATTGTTCTTGAGATAGTGCCAAGTAGTATATCAAACTTTCCAAAATTGAAAGTATAGTTTAGTTACGATATTGTCGATCCTCTAAAGTGGATCCTATGAATACCAGGATCCATGGACCAAGGATTGTTCTTGAGATAGTGCCAAGTAGTATATCAAACTTTCCAAAATTGAAAGTATAGTTTAGTTATGATATTGTCGATCCTCTAAAGTGGATCCTATTGATACCAGAATCCATGGACCAAGGATACTTTTTGAGATAGTGCCAAGTAGTATACCAAACTTTCCAAAATTGCAAGTACGATACCAGAATTTCATGGACCAAGGATTCTTTTGGAACTAAAGGTAAGTATCATATCAATTTTTTCTAAATTTCAATAATACTCCAATTCACCATCGGTTACACTTTGCACGGGTTCCACTGGAAGATATGCAAAGATCCGAGCTATCACCTAGACCCAAATTCGGACCCGAACAACAACTGCATCTGTAAAATCTGCAAACAAGCTGCCAACAAAGTCGACCATCTCGAGACTTGTTGTGGACTCACCCAACCGAATCTGTTTGAACGTTATAAGTTCATTCAGACACTTAGATAATACTCACTTATATATGTGATTTATCGTTATTTTATATGTACTGTAATTTTTGACTGCGATCTCTGTTTAACAGCGAAATAAAAGTTTCATTCATTCAATAATACTCCAATAATGACATTTTCATAGTTTCATAGTTTTCAATCACTATTTCAATATGTTTTAGAAAAACCCTCAGAATCATAATCATTTGTTTCGATCTTGATAACAAGGCAGAAGGACTGCCTCCTTTGCGCGCAATCGCAATTCAAATATTTCTAATTCTGTTCATCAAGTGTGTGGGGTCGATTTCTATTTCACAGTCGCTGTCTATTTTTCGGATTATCGCCCATTTTGTTTCGATCTTGATAACAAGGCAGAAGGACTGCCTCCTTTGCGCGCAATCGCAATTCAAATATTTCTAATTCTGTTCATCAAGTGTGTGTGGTCGATTTCTATTTCACAGTTGCAGTCTATTTTTTCGGATAATCATCCATTTTGTTTCGATCTTGATAATGTTAGTTGAGTAGAACTATACGCTTGTTTCGATTCTGTTGAAGTGTGTTTAGGCATTCAACTTTCTAAATGAAGGCGTTTTGTTTTTCATCAATGTACTTTTAATTTAATCAAAAATTTTTGAATCTTGGAATACGAATTGTTTCTTCGTTGTGTGATAATTTGCGTTGTGGAACAGACGAGTCTTTGTTAAACGATTCTATAGAACTATAGTGTGTCATTTGAAACCTATTCCATAATTTCTATTTCACAATGCAAAAATGAATAATCGAGAGAAACGTAAAAG
This sequence comes from Rhizoglyphus robini, assembly GCA_023373905.1. Lineage (NCBI taxonomy): Eukaryota > Metazoa > Arthropoda > Arachnida > Sarcoptiformes > Acaridae > Rhizoglyphus > Rhizoglyphus robini. The sequence continues at coordinate 117,290 of JAKIJQ010000166.1, forward strand.
TGTACCACCAGTTCGTTTAGGCGATCTTGCCGATTCTAATCAAATTTCAGGTTTGTTAAAACAAATCAAAAATATATTTTACATTTTATATTATTTAGGTTCGTCCCAAATCACTGACAAAGAGTTTCATGATGGCTCTGATTATCGACCAGCAACTGGTGGAACTTCATATATGCATCTACAAGGTATATCAAATTTATTTTATTTTAAATCGATTTTCCATTGATTTTTCTATTTAGATAACAGCGACATACGAAGTGATTCTCAAATTTCGGACAGCACAGAAATTTTATATAGTGAAACTGGACATCTCAGTGACAAACAATATTCTACAGAAAATGAACCAATGGTCATTGACGGTAATTTTATTTATTTATATAAAATTTATTTATTATTTATAATTTATATCATAATTTATATATATATTTTATAGACGACGAATTTTTCAACGTTCAGTTTAATGATCCTAATTTAAATGAAACAGACTCAGATGATCCAGGTATTTTCAAATTATAAATATAATTTTTACTAATGGATTATTATTTAGATTGGGAGGAAGATAATTCCGACTGGGAAATAAATTACGATCCATCAGACGACGAGTCAGGAAACAAGCGAGTATTTGTATGCAAATACAGAAAGTGAAGACGAAAGTTTAAATGAAGATGATTTTCAATTTGAGGAAAAAAGAAGAAAATCTTTTAGCTGATTATGTTGATAGAGAATGTGATTTTAATTGGGGCAATCCTCTTGAAGACAATTTTGACGAATACGATAGAACTGAAAATTTGCTAAAGAAGTTTCCATTTACTGAGACAACCGGCTATGTAGGAAATAAGAAAATTGAAAATATTTGCGATTCTTATATTTTTATTAGTTGACGATCAGATTATGGAAATTATTTGTCAAGAAACCAATCGATATGCTAAACAGGAACAACAACGTCTTCGAGAGTTGACACAAAATAAAAACAAACGAAAGAAAAAGCTATCAAAAAGAGTCAAGAATTGGCGCGAATTAACGAAAGCCGAATTAAAAATTTACTTAGGTATTCGCATTATGATGGGTTGTAATTTAGTAAGTAAAGTTATTTATATCTTTTTTTCAAATTTATAAATTTTATGTTACAGAAAAATAAAATTAGTGCATATTGGGAAATCGACGACAAAGATGCCTGTTCATCCGGAATGGAAGTTAGAAAATACATGTCTCTATATAGGTTTGAAAATATTAGTCGATTTCTTCACTTTGCTGATAACCAGCAACAACCAAACAATGATAGAATTTTTAAAATTAGAAATCTTCTTGATTTGCTGAACAAAAATTTTTCTACGTATTTCAAACCAGATCAAAATTTGTGCATTGATGAATCTCAGCTGCAATGGCGTGGACGATTTTTTGCCACCATTTATAACCCGAATAAGGCACATCCTTATGGGCAAAAATTATATAAATTATGTTTTGGAAATGATTACACAATCAAAATCATTCTTTATTCTGGAAAAGAAGAAGAAGGAATATTTACCCCTTCAAAGGTCGTCCTCGAACTTTTACGAGATTTCTTAGATAAAGGATATATTTTGTGCACCGATAATTTTTATACATCTCTTCCACTTGCTGTGTATTTACTAGAAAGGAAAACTCACCTTTTAGGTAATTGTTATTTTTATATAAAACATATTTTTCATTTTAACAATTTTATATATAGGTACAATGCGAAAAAATAGAAAGTATATGCCAGTTGGAATGAAAAGTGAAGTTAAGGCTGGTCAAATGCTGTCCTATTTTGAAAATAACAAAGGAATCCTAATCTTTAGATTTCGAGATTATTCTACTACGAAAAAAGATTTTATAATTCTCTCTACAACGCACAGTAACGAACGTGTTTCAATGCTGGACCATAAAGGGGTACAGAGAATCTATCGCCCTAATTCAAAATCGAAAGATAGAACCAGAATCCCAATGACTGAACCACAAGCAAGAAAAGATTACAATATTTGTAAAGACCCTGTTGACACAAGCGACTCCAAAACTGCACGTTCTTCACCTCACATAAAACATTATAAATGGTATCAGAGATCATTTGATGAATTTGTGCTTAACACAGCAGTAGTCAATGCTTACGAAATCGTTCGAACTGTCAAAGGTAAAAATTTTAACTCTAACAAACAGACAGTACCTGAAGAACGCAAACAACTTTATATGTATCTTATGAATTCCGGTTTGCAAGAAAGTAAGTACAATTTTTTAAAAAAATATTTATTTCATACGCTAATTATTTTGTTATAATTTATTTTAGTGAGAAATTCCAAAATGATTGAAACAATAATTCAGCTTTCTACATCTTATGACAAATCTCCGTTATTTCACAATTTCGTTTCCGATGGTTCAAATGGGTTTTATCGGTGTAGGCCATGCATGCGAGCCCAAATTAAAAATCCAAAAAATCGACGAAATCGAGATGTTGTTCAAGGTATTATTGATATATTAATTTTTATATAATATTATATAATATATTTAATATATCTATATATTTATATATTATACAATAAAATATATTTTAATAGGTGATACCAAATGCAATGAATGCAATGAATGGATGTGCAACAAATGCTTCAAAGATATCCCAAGTCATCGAGGCTTCGGGGAGATAACAAATTCACGAGAACCTTCATTCTCGACTAGACAATCAAATACAAGTCTCGATGCTACACCTAAATTGACAACTTTGATCGAGCCAGTTTATGAAAAACAAACAGATGCAACATCAATTCCATTTACAAATAAAATGGAAGAATTTGTAACGTTCAATATGAATTTAATTGGAAACGAATATCCAATTGTCCATTGCTCATCTACCAATGTCTATGCAGATGATCTCAGAACTACAGCAAACAAAGAATGGTTCAATGATTCCGTAAGTATCTAAGTCAAAATAATAAGATTTATTTTAAATTGTTTCAAATAAATTATTTTATTTCATATTTAGATTGTCGACTATTATTTTCATTTAATTTCAAACCGTCCACATAATGAAAATTATCCAAGGGTGTACTCCTTTCCCAAATATGTTTTTGATTTTATTCAAAACAACAAGCAGAATAATATTGACAATCCTACTGAACATGGGGAAAATTTCAATATCTTTGATTATGACATTATTTTTTTCCTATGCTTCAAAATGGCCACTGGAGTTTGACGGTAGCAAACTTTATTATACAATTCAATCACTAATTTATATAATAATCCTTTAGGTCATCAATGTGATAAACAAGAAAATTCAATATTACGATTCATTGGATATTCAAGATCGTAAAAGTGTCGATAATATTGTGGATTTTCTGATAGATGTGCATTTTATGAACACTAGCAACGAGTTGGATTTAGATGATTGGCAGTATCAGTACCATATTGAAAGTTTGCCAAAGCAATTGAACACATATGATTGCGGAGTTTTTATGTGCAAATTCGGAGAATATATTTCTAGAAATGCTCCAATTACGTTTACACAGGTAAAAAATATTTGTTTCGTCATATTATAATATCAACTAATTTTAATTTCAGGAACATATCAATTACTTTAGAAAGTGTATTACTTACGAAATTGTGACAGAAAAGTTGCTCACCGATTAAGTTTTCAATCTATGTATCATATATCACACATTTTAATTCACACACAATTATAACTTCTCACAAGACATATATATTATATTTCAAGCAACTAAATTCAATGTTTTAAATATTTTAATATAATTTACAATACAATAAAACAACAGTTCTTTATTCTGATATTCAGAGAATCAATTTTTTGAGCAACTAAAATACCATAACTTGAGTCTCATTACATTTCTAGAAAGTTTGATATGCTACTTGGCACTATCCCTAAAAGAATCCTTGGTCCATGGTTCTGGTATCAATAGGATCCACTTTAGAGGATCGACAATATCATAACTAAACTATACTTTCAATTTTGGAAAGTTTGATATACTACTTGGCACTATCTCAAGAACAATCCTTGGTCCATGGATCCTGGTATCCATAGGATCCACTTTAGAGGATCGACAATATCGTAACTAAACTATACTTGCAATTTTGGAAAGTTTGGTATACTACTTGGCACTATCTCAAAAAGTATCCTTGGTCCATGGATTCTGGTATCCATAGGATCCACTTTAGAGGATCGACAATATCGTAACTAAACTATACTTGCAATTTTGGAAAGTTTGATATACTACTTGGCACTATCTCAAAAAGTATCCTTGGTCCATGGATCCTGGTATCCATAGGATCCACTTTCGAGGATCAACAATATCATAACTTGATTCTCCTAACAATTCTGGAAAGAACTGTAGTAGTTTCATCTAAATCCATAACAGGAACTTGTTTAAATTGACAATAAAGTTGGCTAATAGCCTAGTATCTAATCGGATGGACAGACAGACAATGGGTTCAAAGTGGATTCTTTTTTGAATGTAGATTTTTAGGGCTTCTTGTAAACAGATTTTTATATATGAAAGGTCGATTTTACATGATTTTTTCCATAGAACGCATTTCTGGAGTCAAATTTGACATAAAATGCAGTTTTCGGGTACTTTATACCAGGATCCAAAGGTTCCAAAATGGATACCATAGTAAGTTATACATCAAAATGACCAGGAAGACATGTATAATCGATCTAGATCAATATCGGGTTGATAAGACGAAATCCGGCGAAGTGAATCCTAATGGAATTTTGGATACCTAGCGCCAGTGCCCCGACCCTAGGGGATATCCTGGTGAAGTTTCAGCCCTCAAGCCCCGTGGAAGCAGTCGCCACAGAGCGCAAAGATGGCACGGCGAACGGGTTAATCAAAGTTCCCGGCGCATCTTCTCGATTCTCCTGGTTTATCTACATCTTCACCGCTTCGACATCATCATTATCATTATCATTATCATTATCATTATCATTATCATTATCATTATCATTCTTATCTTATTATTATCTCATTATTATCTTATCATTATCATATATTTTAGTTTATTTTTTTTATTTAATTTGGTTTAGCTATTAGTTTTTCGTCATTTTTGTTTATTTTATATTTAACATTTTTGTTTATTTTATATTTAATTTAATTAGTTTAATTAGTTTAATTAGTTTGTTATCTTCATCTTCATCTTCATCTTAATTTTAATCTTTATCACTATTATTTTTATTATTTTATTATTTTTATTATTTTATTTATCTTATATCTAAATTACCTTATCATTATCATCTTATGGCGCGAACTCCTACTTTTACACCAGAGCAAGTGGCAGAGAGGGCTAGACAGTGTGTTAGAAATAGGCGTGCTAATGAGACTCCTGAACAAAGAGATGAGCGTCTAGCTAACCAGCGCATCTATGACAGTTCTACTCCTAGGCAAATTCAAAGGGTTGCTAATAGGAATATAGATAGCCAGTCTGGTGTTTTGTTTACTAATCAGGACTTTGAATTACTTAATTCCCAGATTAATATATCTCCCCTTTCTACCTTTGTTTCCTACTCTGCTCCTATTTTATTTCCCACTAATAATAATTTAGACTCCCCTCAACATAATCTATCTAACCAAAATAGTCCATTCCCCTTTTCAAACCCCTCCCCTAACATTATCGCTTCTTACCCGAACTCTATTCCTCAAATTCCTACTCTACCCTTCCCCTCTTATAATTCTGTAGTTCTATCTAACCCAAATAGTTCATTCCCCCTTTCAAACCCTGCTTCTAACCCTATTATCGCTTCTTACCCAAACTCTATTCCTCAAATTCCTTCTCTTCCCTTCCCCTCTTACAATTCTGTAGTTCTATCTAACCCAAATAGTTCATTCCCCCTTTCTAACCCAATTATCGCTTCTTACCCAAACTCTATTCCTCAAATTCCTTCTCTTCCCTTCCCCTCTTACAATCCTTTAGTTCTATCTCCTGAATCTTTGCCTTCTTTCCTTAACACTAATTCAAACACTCAAATAATATCACAATACCCCTCTTACCCTAACTCTCTTTCTCATATTGTATCCCCTCCCTTCCCTTATAACGATACTCAAGAACTCCCTCCATTTAATATTCCGGCACCTACTAATGCTCTTCTCATTCCAGACGAGCCTCGAATATTTCGTAAACCGTTTCTGGCTGCGGTTCTGAACGATGAAGGCAAGCTTCGGTATGGACCGCCTAAGGTGGACTATCTCGGTCGTATGGATCAGCCGTGCAGCAACTGTGGTGCTCTCTTCTTCTTGGATGAGAAGAAGCGGATTTCGAAGAGGGATGAAAGTGGCACAGGAAAAGTCTACTCTTCCTGTTGTGATTTCGGCAAAATGGACCCGGCTCTCTTTGAACACCCGCCCTACCCGGAGCGTTTGAAGAAATTCTTTGAGTTCGATCCCAGCCCTACTGCCAATAATAGTGATGTCAAACATTTTCTTGACAAGGCGTATCACTACAACAACGCTCTCTCGATGGCATCTCTATCGTACAAACAAGCCACGGTCCCAGGTCGCGGTCCAAAGCTTTTCAAGGTCCAAGGTCAAATCCGCCATGCGTTACACAATACGAATGGCGGCAGATCCAACAGCACAAGTGCATTTGGTATGTCTACGATGTTTATTTATGTTTACCATTAATCTGTTTAATATTTTTCAGGGACGCACAATCAACTTTGGATTTTGGATACGTATGATGCCGTCCGGCAGCGTGTCGACCGAATCTCTGCTCAAAATTTGAGCCAAATGATCATGACGGTGTTCGTCAACGAACTGGAAAGCGCCAATCCGGAATTGTACACCAGGTACAGGCGAATGCATCAACAAATGGAAGTTGAACCTGATGAATTAGTCATTCGCTTCAACACTACAACGTGAGTAATCTAAATTTTCCTATGTTTCTTATTAATTGGTTTTGTTTTCATATTGACAGTTCAAATCGAAATTATAGCGCTCCGTGTGCTCGTGAGATTGCGATGGTCGCTGTCCAGAACAAGAGTAATGCCGAACGCGGTGTTTACGTCCACCACCGACGCAACAACTACCTCCAGTTCTTCAGCTACAAAGAGCCTGTTTGTGACGCACTGACCTACCCAGTCCTGAATCCTTACGGAATTGCCGAATGGTACCCTGGACGCCCCAAGAACAATCGGCCAGACCAGGGGAAGAATGAAGTGACTCTCATGCACCTTTACTCCTACCGCACTTCTATTCGGGACTGTTTCAGTGCCATTCGTCAATCTGGTCTCCTGTATCAGCAGTATTTGGTGGATGCATGGTCAAAGATTCAACAGGAACGCCTCGATTGGATTCGAGAACATCAAATGGACTTGTGGATTGAAGAACTTCAGGAACTGCAGAACCACCGTATTCTCAATGCCAATGGGGATGTTGACGAAGAACTGCTTAGGCAGTATATTGGCTCAAGGATTCATCTTCCGGCTAGCGTGTTTGGCAGTTCGCGCTTCATGAATCTCAAGTTTCAAAATTCCGTCACTATGATGAAGGCTTTTGGCAAACCTGATTTATTTGTGACCTTCACCTGTAACACCAAATGGAAGGAGATTCAAGAAAACCTTTTGCCTGGTCAAACAGCCGCAGATCGTCCCGAACTGGTCAACCAGGTGTTTGATTGCAAAGCAAGGAGATTGATCAAGGAAATCTATGATCGTGGAATTTTTGGCAAATGCATTTGCTATGTTGGCTCCGTCGAATTCCAGAAGCGTGGTCTTCCACATCTGCATCTTCTGGTCACCCTTTCTGACGAAGACAAGCCTCGCACTCCCGAACATGTTGACCGCATTATCCAGGCGGAAATTCCAAACCCAGAAGCTGGCGAAGAAGAAAGGCTTCATGCTGATTTAATCCGCGATCACATGTGTCATCGAAAGTGTGGTGATTTCAATCCTGACGCTCCTTGCATGAAGTCTACTTTCAAGCGATCAACTCCTGTCGTCAGTTTGGTTGATGACCCTGTCGCTGTGGCCCTAAATCCTGTTGAACCTGTCCGGATCCAAGTGAATGATGTGAACTACGATGGCGATGACAACGTTGTCGTTGATGCTCAACCTGGCGTTGCTGGAGATGGCCTCGATGAAGACATGGATGGTGATGGTGATGGTGGCGATGGTCTCGATGATGGCATGGATGTTGATGGCGATCACGAAAACAATCAGGAAGGAGATGAAATGGTGAATGACGATCAAGATTATCTCGGATTTCTGGCGAACAACGTTGAATATAATTATCGCCAACATATTGCGGCTGGTTTGGACCGAGATCCCATGATCGACAACTTCTTGGACGCAATAAGTCAAGTCGCACCTAATGCGAATGTAATCGATGAAAACAATTTTGAGCCTGATCAAGTTCCTAATCCCATCAACGCCGTTCCAATTCCCGTCCCCACTAACGCAACCACCCCGAACCCTCAAAAGGTTTGCAGCAAAGGATTTCCCATGCCGTTTTGTGAGCAAACCAATTTAGACGGAACTGTTCCCGAGTATCGCCGACCTGACAATGGAAGATATGTTTCGAAGACAAATAGTGAAGGTGTTGAAACCCGATTTGACAATCAGTGGGTGGTCTGCTCCAATCGGTTCCTGTCCCTCATGTTCCAGGCTCACATCAACGTGGTCAAGGTTGCCAATGGTTTGAAGATGGTGCGGTACATCAACAAATACATCCACAAAGGAAGCGACCGGGCAGACATTACTTTCCGTAATGCCAGCAACCCCGACGAGATTGAAGCTTTTATCCAGGGGCAGTATATTTGTCCTCACGAAGCCGAATATCGAATCAAAGGTCGCAAGATGTACTTCAGCTCGCACTCTGCTTTTCCATTGGGCGTTCACCTGGACAATTGTCAAGTTGTGTTCTTCAGGCAAAACAACCGAGTTTGTTTTGCTAGAAGGAATGTCAACACCACCTTGACTGCCTGGTTTGAACTGAATCGTCAGTCGGAACTGCTATTTGGTGTTGATGGAACCATCGTTCCCGAAGGTAAATACGAGAAAATGTGTTGTCTTTTTATATTAATCTACTTTCTAAATTCTAGACTTCTGGTGTACCCATGAATACAAGGATGAGCTTGGAAACCCTCAAACCGTGAGGTTCGAACTTTATGAAGATTCTCGCAAGTATCGGTACTACGAAATTCCTGAACACTTCGTCTACCAGAAGGTCAAGGGTGGTGGTCACTACTGGAAAGGTCGCAAGAGGAATGGCAACCTGATTGGTCAACTCCACAAGGTCTGGTGCTCTGTGAAGCCTGAAGCTGAAGAGCGTTACTATCTGCGTTTGCTGCTCCTCAAGGTGCCAGGTGCGACAAGTTTTGTTGATCTTAGAAGAGTTCCCGGCGAGAATCGTGGAGAGGCATTCCAAACGTTCAAAGAAGCCGCTATTGCTCGAGGTTTGTTGCTTAACGACGACGAGTATAAGGCATGTTTGCGTGATGCTGCTGTGAGTTATTCTGCGGATCAACTCAGGTATCTCTTCGTTTTCCTCCTTTCTCTTGGCACGGTGCTCGATCCTATGGGTCTTTATCACGCTGCTGAAGACCGTCTTCTTGAGTTCGGAGATGGGCACCATATACCCGATTCCAGTTATGCCGCATTTGTTGAATTTGAGAGACTCTCTCACAAATTTAACTTTGAATTTAGCCGTCTCCCTTGGGTAGCTAGTCTTGATGGCTGTCCTAATGACCTCGATGCTTTCCGCGAAACATTTCATCAACGTGAAATGCAACGTTTGGGATTTGCTAGTCTCAGTACTTTAAATGAGGATCAGAGGACTGCATTCGACGAAATCTACACTAGGGTTATGCTCCTTGATGGCAATGTTAATGCTAATAATATGTTCTATATTGACGGTCCTGCTGGCACTGGAAAAACTCATTTGTATGAAAATCTATACAATAACGCGACTGCTCAGGGCAAAAAGGTCCTATGCGTTGCCTACTCGGGCATTGCAGCCATTTTGCTTCCGAATGGTCAAACTGCCCACTCCGCGTTCAGGTTGAAACTTGATATGAACGAGCACAACTTTGCATCTAACATAAAGATGCAAAGTAAGCAAGCAGCCTATCTCAGATCTTTGGATTTGATTATTTGGGACGAAATCTCTATGGCCCCTTGGTGGGCTCTTGCTGCTGTCGATCAGTTATTTCGCGATTTGACTGGTCGTCAGGATTTGCCATTTGGAGGAAAAGTAATCGTTGTTGGTGGGGATTTCCGACAACTTTTGCCGATTCTCAAAGGGGCAACGCGTACTGAAGTGATTAATGCCATTGCGAAACAATTTGAGCTTTGGCATTTGTTCATGAAGTTTGCGTTGACAATGAATATGCGTTGTACTGATGTTGCCCACAACGAATTTTTGCTTAGTGTGGGCAACGGTGTGAGAGGTACTTTGACTGACATGCCGAAAGGGGAATTCTCTGTGCCTATTCCACGCCGGTACATTTTCCCTTCTTCGAATGTCCATGAATTTATTCAACATTACTATTCGCCTCCCGCCCTTGCGTCTCGAGATCAACTTTCCAAAACAGTCATAGTTGTCAACACTCACGTTGACTCTTATTTTATTAATGAATACGTTCAGAATAGCATTCCGGTTGCAGATCCGTCTCACGAGAGGACTTATGTCAGTCGTGACACGGTTGCTCGTGATGGTCAGCTGCATCCAGATTTTCGCTCTGCTCGTTTGAATGAAATTGACGTGGATGGCTTTTCTAAATCTAGATTACATCTCAAAGTAGGTAGTGTAGTTTATCTTTTGCGAAATTATTGCGTTAATGATGGCTTGATTAACGGTAAACGGTTCATCGTCAAACGGCTTGCTCCAACTTTTATTGGTTGTGTGCGCCTTAACGAGGTTCTTAAACCTGGTGAATCTGCTAAAGAAGTCTGCATTCCTATGATTGACATGACCATTCCCTCCAGTGAATCTGGGCTGGAGTTTGACTTCGTGAGACATCAAATTCCGGTGCGACTTGCTTTTGCAATGACTATTCACAAGAGTCAAGGCCAAACTGTGGATTACTTGGGTATCTATTTACCTTCCCAGGTTTTCTCTCACGGCGCGCTTTATGTTGCATTAAGTAGGGCCCGATCTCCTGACAACATCAAAATTTACCTTCCACAGGAAAATTTAGATTTAGATAATGTTAATTTAAAGAATATTGTGTGGCGGGAGGCTTTAGAGTAGATTTGTTAGGATAGCTTTTGTTATGTTAGTTAGGTTAGGTTGATAGTTTAGGTCCTAACTTTTTAATCTATGCTTTTAATATGGGACTTGATGCAGTACCCGAGAGTGCATGAGAGTATGGTACCTCGATTTTATTTTGTTATGTTTTATATATTCTTATGCATTTTCGAGTAATGTGTTTGGTCCCTGTGTGTAAGTGTGAATGGCTGTTTGCGCTTAACTCAATTCAAATCTATTTGCGTTTTAATTGTTATCTATTTTAAATCTCTATTTGCGTTTTATTTGTTATCTATTTTTTAATCTCTATTTGCGTTTTATTTGTTATCTATTTCTAATCTCTATTTGCGTTTTATTTGTTATCTATTTCTAATCTCTATTTGCGTTTTGTATTTAACTGTATTTGCTGTATTTTATTATTTGTATGTATTATTAATTATGTATATGTATTTTTGTATTATTTTCTGTATTTATGTAATTATTATGTATCAATTACTAATTATTATTCAAATTAAATTTATTTTATTCAAAGAATTACAATCTTAATCACATGAAATGTCAGCACCAAGGAAAGGGAGGGGTCAAAAACGCCGAAGGCGTTTTTTTTACAAGGAAAACAAACCGAAGCGCAGCGTAGGTTTCGCAAGAGCGTGAAGCTAGGCTTTAGCCGCTTCACGCCTTGCGGTTTTCCTTTGTAAAATTTTCATGTGAATATTATAATCTCTATGTTGCTGTATAAGTTATGTTAGTTTACACCAAGAAATGTTATTAAACTTACCAATACAGAAAGAATAATCAATTTTGATTGTTTGTAGTTGAATGTAAGTGGTTAAAATTCAAGGGCTTATATTTAATGCACCAATAAAAATAGTGATTTTCCCAAAAAATTTAATTATTCTCAAAAATGGTATATTTCCCAAAATAAGTGGTTTCTGTCCCAAAAATTTTTTCTTCCCAAAATAATTGGTGTTTCTACCATAAAATTACTTTAGTTAAATCCAACTGGGGGTATCTAACTATTGGGAAGAATCCAATTGGGGGTATCTAACTGTTAGGAAGAATCCAATTAGGGTATCTAACTGTTAGGGAGAATCCAATTGGGGACAACATACTGTTGGGAGAATCCAGACCTAGTATTGCATAAAATAAAATTACTAAATATTTGTGGTAAAGTCACTAAATATTTTTGGTTCCCAAAACCCCTTATTTTGGGAAATATACCATTTTTGAGAATAATTAAATTTTTTGGGAAAATCACTATTTTTATTGGTGCATTAAATATAAGCCAAATTCAAGTAAACTATTTTGGACTAAAATTGTGAATGATGAGTGATAATTTAGTTTGAATTTGGCCAAAATAAATCAGAAAACTTTATAAAATCCAACTATCAAAATGAATTTTTGGAATAATAAGATATAATAAAATAAATAAAATAAGACTTACCTACTTTAAGATTTTATGATTCATGAAGAAAAAAGTTTCATAATTCATGGATTCGATGGAGTAAAGTTGATAAAGTTGACGCATTCAAGTAATGATGAACATATTGATATATTGACAATTCAGGTTAGTTTCCCATAGAACGTCCAATCTCGAATCTGAGCACAAGCAAGGAGTGATAGTGAAATTATTAACAAGAAAATGGTTTCTTTGAATAGAAAAATATTCGCACGGAGTAAAAGTCACTAGTTAAATGAAGCCTTTCTGCCACGAAGGCAGAAAGGAGAATGTGCCTATTCACTGGTTTACGAGCAGATAGAGTCTGTTGTGTGCATGTGAATCAAGTATACAATCAACCTTCAACATAAACGAACAACTAACAAATTGACTGTACGTGCATTCTCACGAAAAATCATATAAACAAAAAATATCAAAATTACAAGTACTATACTATCGAAACACAGAAACGAACAAGTCGCAAAAGAATGAAATGAAGAAACAGGCGAATAGACATAACATTAATTTCGAATGCTTCAGAGAGTCGTACACGTTAGATGTTGCTTTATTTTCCGAACATGTTTTGTCTCGTTCGTTTGTTTGATCGTTCGAACAACTAACAACAAATGACTGTACGTGCTTATCCGTTCATTCTCACGAAAGATCATATAGACAAAAATATAAATTAATATGTAGGATTCAAATGTCACAGAAACAAGACATAACAAATCACAATATAACGACATAAATAAACAAAACATTTAAAATGCTTCAAGAAGAAGAAAAACTTTATAATTCATGGATTCGATGGAGCAAAGTTGTTAAAGTTGACGCATTCAAGTAATGATGAACATTTTGATAGATTGCCAATTCAGCTTAGTCTCTAATAGAACATCGAAAATTGAATCTGTTCACATGCAAAATTATATTAAATTTTAAATATTATATATAATTTATATTATTAGTATTTCGTGATACTCAATATCTCTCTCACACCTTCGCTCCGCTCGGGTGTTCGTTCGTCAGTTCGCTGCTCTAATAAATTTGCTCAGTTCAACGTGTTGCCAATTGTCAGGTTTTGGCCGAGCACGGATTAGCATCAATTTATATAAATGTAAGATACCTCTCTTATACGGTATCTTTAATTTGGTCATTTATTGTACTTTTGTATTTTATTGTACGGTGAGCGGTTGTTTCTTGGGTCTGTCGGTCCAGGCAACTGTGTTTTTTTATTGTTGTAACCCTCCGTGCCGTGCTACCTCATCATCGTGCCTTCCCTACCTCCGCCGCCTTGCCGTCATCCTTCATAATCGTTTGGCGCGCTCTCACTTTCTCCACTGTCCCGCTGATGCCTTCTACAACGAGCGCACTAAGAAGAAAACGCGCGTAAACAGAAAAGGCGCGCAACCAAGTCTCGCGCGCGCGAGAAAAGAACGCGCTCTGGCCATGCTCGCTTCAGCTCTAGTCAAGACAACTGTCGAAGACGCAGCAACCAATCAAATCGTAGCATTGGCCGCGTTGGGCGGAGTTTCGTGTTTGTGATTTGGTGGTGTCGTATAAAAAGCAGCAGCACGGAGAGGCCTCTTTATCTTTTGTTTTGGCTATCGTCCTGCAAAGTCCACTCACGCTGAGTGTTTCCGTCTCACCAAGAAGCCTCTGACCTGCGACTTGGGATAGAACTGCTCACCAGTATATTCTCGTCCTTTTCTCGTTTTTTAAAATAAAGTTACCGTTTCACCCGTATCCTGGTCTATTTCCCTGATTCATCGCGTTTGGGCTCGTTTCGGAATCTTTCCCCTGAGAACCAGCACCTTTCATAAATTTGCACAGTTCCTATTCTTGCCAACTGTCAGGTTTTGGCTGAGCACAGATTGGCATCAATTTATATAAATTTGCACAGTTCCACGTGTTGCCAATTGTCAGGTTTTGGCCGAGCACGGATTGTCATCAATTTATATAAATTTGCACAGTTCCACGTGTTGCCAATTGTCATGTTTTGGCCGAGCACGGATTGGCATCAATTTATATAAATTTGCACAATTCCTATTCTTGCCAATTGTCAGGTTTTGGCCGAGCACGGATTGTCATCAATTTATATAAATTTGCACAGTTCCACGTGTTGCCAATTGTCATGTTTTGGCCGAGCACGGATTGGCATCAATTTATATAAATTTGCACAATTCCTATTCTTGCCAATTGTCAGGTTTTGGCCGAGCACGGATTGGCATCAATTTATATAAATTTGCACAGTTCCTATTCTTGCCAATTATCAGGTTTTGGCCGAGCACGGATTAACATCAATTTATATAAATTTGCACAATTCCTATTCTTGCCAATTGTCAGGTTTTGGCCGAGCACGGATTGGCATCAATTTATATAAATTTGCACAGTTCCTATTCTTGCCAATTGTCAGGTTTTTGCAACAAAACCTCCCAAATTAAAATGCACGATTAATGATGTTCATCATTAACGCACCAGCAGCAAACAATAAATTTTTTTAAGGCAAGTCGCGGCTCAATTTTTCGTTAAAAATTTCAAATTATTTTAATTAGAGGAGCGAACTGACGGACGAACATCCGAGCGGAGCGAGGGTGTAAGAGAGGTAGTGAGTGACGATTCTACCCCAAAAACTTGGGAGAATGGCATTTCTTGTCCAGACGACTCATCGAAAACGACTGCATGGATCGGTCTGAAAATTTAACACAATGTTCTGGTGGTGGTGTAGATGTGCTGTATAGTTTTGGGGCTATATAGGTCAAAGGTCAAAGGTACAGCGGAAATACGAATTTTGTATATATAAATTGATGCCAATCCGTGCTCGGGCAAAACTGGACAATTGGCAACACGTGGAACTGTGCAAATTTATATAAATTGATGCCAATCCGGGCTCGGCCAAAACCTGACAATTCGTATTGCAAAAAGTCGCTTGACTCGTACAGTTAGCTATACGATCATTACATCGAGCACATTGAAGGTTTGAATGCGTGCCCGCAGTGCCAACGCAGCCTTTCCACTGCTCGTCAGTTTGCGAAGGAAAATCCAATGGACGTATGGTACAGCTGGGAACAGTGGGCTTCTTCTGCTGCAGGCATTCCAGTTGATTGCTACCAGCACTGATGCCCAAGTGGCTGCTTCTGTTGGAGACGATCCATCAATGTTGTTTGTTGTTTCAACAGGAATGTTACTTTTGAGCTATTGTATGTGTGCAGTTCGGGTCTTAATCGTGGATTATGCACTAACTCTGTTTGTTTTGCTCCTTTACAGGCAGAAGTTCCAGCAGCACGTGCAGGACTATCACCGCAAGGTATACAGTCAACTCTGTAATTTAGAATTTTTGGGAGTAAAATCTCAAAATATTTTCTAAGTTATAAATTAAAAAGAGGTGAAATTCGGGTTAAAATGTAAATAATTTGGTTTAATTACAGTAATTAACTTAACGATTTCACAATTAAAGTTTAAATATCGTAAATAAGTAGATTGTTTTAAATTAATTCAATCATGACGACTAAATCATGATAAAGTTTGATTGCATTACCAGATATTGTCGCTTCTTATTCTCACTCTGGGTCACTTTATATAACAAATTTTTTAAGTACATAAACTTACCTTGGTCCCCCATTATACATTTATTCTAAATAAGCTTACAATATTGTTCTAAATTATAAATTATAGAGGATTTTCTAAGTTACAAAGAGATTTTGTACAGTCAAAGGTGCTCAATTGTACCATTTTTAAATTAAACCTCTTCTAAGTTATAAATTATGGAAGGTTTTTAAGTTAGCGAGTTATAAATTACAGAGAGTTGACTGTATCAGGAAGTTGGCCATTTCGAATGTGCCCGCTGTGAGGAAAAGTTTGCCGATGTTGGTGAACTGCGCCGTGACTTCGCTCGAAACCAAGAGAGCGGCATTGGCCGAACACTTTATGTGTGCTCCATTTGTGGACACTTTTATGCTACACACAACGACTTGGCGGAACATGTTTGGCGCGATCATCAGCCCCGGCAGCCTAAAGGATGCTTCAAGTCTTGCTTCTCTTTTGGCCACTAAACTACAGTCCATTTATGTTAAATGCAAACTACACACCAATGTACAACACAATGTCTAAACAACAATATTATACCTTACAATGTTCAAACTTAACTTAACCCATATTCCATAGAGCAGCAATAATAAAACAGTGTCCACTCACGAGCATGTCTCTCGCCCAGTCTCTCATTCTCTCGCCCTCGCCCTCGCCCTCGCCCTCTCTCTCTCTCTCTCTCTCTCTCTCTCTCTCTCTCTCTCTCTCTCTCTCGCCCTCTCTCTCTCTCTCTCGCCCAGTCTCTCTCTCTCTCGGCTTCTCTCTCTCTCTCTCTCTCTCTCTCGCCCTCTCTCTCTCTCTCGCCCAGTCTCTCACCACTCTACTCAACTCAATGTCTGACAGGTCTGTGGTGGTGCAGTTGGCAGCGGTGGCAGCGGTGGTGGTGATTTGAGTTGGCCAAGACCATTTCGCATTAGTCGCCGAATAGTTGTCGCCGACTTACATCTGTTTCTCCCAACCCTTGGTGATGATCAATTGCCTTACAGACTGTGTGCAATGCAAGGTGCAGCTGATCTCTGCTGGATCAGATAAACAAGACATTGTGCTGTGTAGACTTGCCATTGGTTTGGTTCCCCTATTGTCTAAAACTGACAGGCAGTGAGGTTATTCATTTGGCCAAGGACAAATTGCACCTTTGGCACAAACTGCCTGCCAAATTAGACAGTCATGTAACATGTAACGTATGCTGGCCTGCATACCGCAACATACACAGCAGACACTGGTTACCATCAAAGGAAATAAATCAAATGTTGAAGAATGTGACATGAACTAAACTCGCATGATGGCCGACTGGTGGCCACTTGTTTGAATGTGCGCATGAGCAAAACAGGTATAGGCACTACCTGAGTAGTGGAAGCACACTGTCCACTGTGTGTGAGCTGTGATTGCAACTTGATTGCATTTGAATTGCACTCGAATGAATCACAGTTGCCAGTGCTGTATCTGTGCTCGCATCGTGAGTTGGACACAACAAACATTGATTCTGTGTGTGCCTAGTGATTGAACAGTGACTCAGCGATCTATCATTTGTTTGTTCAATCTTTGATCTATCTATTCTCCCGTAAAATGTCTCGAATTATACAAGCCATTCGTAACTTTTTTGCCAACCTATTCTTCTGCTTCGGCACACAGTACGAACATGGACTAAACCCTCCTCCGCCAGGCATAAAGTACATCTATGTCTTGAATATACATGCAACAAAAGTCAATGAACACTTTGACATGGATGAAGTTGTGTGCGATGGTTATGATGGTGCCGGTCATGGTTGTTTTGGGGATGTTTACGAAGGCATTCGATTCAAAGGGGATCAAAAATTTTTTCCTGGGCATGTTATATATCAAAATTCTCAGCGAAGCGAGTAGAATCGATCTAGCTACTCAGATCAAAAATAAAAAAATATTTGTCCTAAGTGTTCCAATTGAAACAAATCAGTATCCTTCCCCAAATTTGCAGTCCTTGGTGAGCACTGTCCTAAAATATCAAGTCGATTGACCAAAAAATGCGACCGCTAGAGCTGTGCAACTTGTGGCACGGAAAGGGTTAAGAATGCTGCCGATTGGTGAGTTAAAGCGGCCACTTTGCCTAACTTGGCATTGGCTTTGATTGGTCTGCTTGCCCTGTTTGTTCTCGGACTTAGCGGGTATACCTTTTATAATTTTATGAAGAAACGTTTTCAGCAGTTTATCGAAAACCACATTACACCATAAAAATAATGGCGAACAAAGTGTTTCGAACAGGACAATTCAAAAATTTGTAATGCATGCACACACACATCACTGTAGTGACTTTAGTCGAAAACACACTTTCAATTTTGTATTATGTACTCTGAACTCTTATTTTGATAAATAGTTAACATGATAAAACACCTACTGTTTTGCATATTACACACATGTTTATCAAGTTCTGTAATACGAAACAAAACAAAAAATGGGAATGATTAATCTAATTGTGAACTTTATTGAATTAATTTTGAAACAGATCAGTCATACGCTAATAAGCTCATTCAAACCTGACTCAGGCCGCCCGAGATTAATTATTGAGTGCAGTATCTCTCAAAGTATTCTAATCTCTGGACACTAGTCTAGACACTATTTAGTGTGTATGCATCATCAGTTTGTCTGCCCACTGCTTTGTGAGCTAATAATCAAATTTATATATGATCATATTTCATTAGATCATAAATCTTTATGGAACCATAACCACACAAATTCAAATTAATTTTATTATCCATTGGAAACTCGGAAATATGATATGTTTTGTTGTTTATACAACGAAAGCAAACTCAATTAATGATATTGTGGTGGCTCGGTACGAACCACACTTGGCTCGGCCGGATACAAACCAAACACAACATCCGATGCTATTGGATCTCGTGACCGTGAGAACTCGCGCTTGTTGATATATAGCATCACGCACACACACATCACATACTGATCTGTTCTGATTCACATTCAGAGAAAACTCGACCGCCGATCACGGCGGTCGCAATAGACCACTCTCTCTCTCTCTCCGATGTATTCCAATCACATTGCCAATAAACTCAATCTAGTCAAGTGTTGCGTTTGATCATTCTTAATCATTGGTTTAGCTTGACCATCAGTCAAGCGACCTCTACAATATGAATATTACCAAACCAAAAATAGTATTTCTCAAAATAAACATTTAATTATGCTTTTCTTTTTTTTACCATAGTGTATTTTTGTCCACTAAAACTGAACTGTTTTTGTTTTTCTTGTTTTTCCTGAGTTGTTTTTGCTTATTTGAATGCTAAATTGAATACTCTTGAATATTTTTTTGAAATAATATTAAATCTTTTTCTATAATAAGAGCTAATTGTTTTTTTAAATAGAGAATTTAAATCCCATAGCGTCTTCTCAAGTAGTATTACTGTAATTAAAATTCTAATGCCTAATTGACAAAACTTTACGTGCTTAATCCTTTTTTGAACTTCAGTGCTCAAGATTGCACAACGAAAGCTTTAAGCGCACTTAAAGTGCATTGAGTGTATAAAAATAACAGCACCAGAATTAGACAAATCACCATGCCTGTCACATTAGCTGTACTCTTTTTGTGTAAACTCTGTATGTACCGCTAATTAACTACTCGGACGGGAGAGTTTCTTCTAAGATAAGTGGAAAAGTTCAATAGCACTTAACACTCAATTCAATTGCCATTTAACCATTCATTTAATTCGAGAAAGTTTTATTTATTTTATTTTATTTAAAATTAAATTTGCAATTGTATTTTGCTCAAAACAGTAAATAATATTTGTAATGTGTTACGCAATTTATATGTAAGTTTGTGTGATATAATAAATTTACTTGCAAAAAAATCTGAGATTTTTTCTGTTTAAAAAGTTTTCCGACGTCAGTTTTTTCTCGTAGTTACTTTCTTTTCATCAGCTACAGTCTTGCATCTCGGTTGAGCCGCTCTCGGTCTTTAACGTCAAATATTATGAGACAGACAGCGACAGTGCCAATGATGGATAAATAGCCAATCACAAAGAACAATTCAAGGTGGGCATTGAACCAACCATAAGCAACAACCCAAGCGTGCACAAGATGGATTTTCATGTAGGTGAGAATTTCGGTGTCGTTTATGGCAAAATCACATAAACCGACGAAGGTGGCGATGAAGACAAAGGCAAGAATTACACTCAAAATCGGCCGCTTGACACAGAAATTCTTCTTCTTCGGCAAACGCCTACGGCTAGCTAACCTACGACGTTTTGCGGAGCCCACCAAGACAGTGACCGGGACGCTGGGGATTTCGTCCATTTCGATGTTAACTTGAGTTTGCAGCTGGTTCGGCATCTTGACGTGAAACGATTTGTTTGGCGACTGGTCAATCACTGAACCCTCATTCGTGAACGTGTATCGTTTATAACGCATATAGTGGACGTGTCCACTCTTGTGAGGGATGCATGCCAACAGAAAGACTCTTTGGGGACCATTATACGTTTTTCTAATTGAAGTTCTTGTAGAGCGTTTGTTTCGCGCTGTGGAGTGTTGTCTCAATTGAAATGGAGTTGCGTAAAAGTGTGAGACTGGTCACTGACTGAACTGGCCGCTTGGGAGGAAGAGACAGTGACAGGAGATTGAATTGGTTTTGTCAAACTCTTAAACTCACTCTTACACAAGAAGATGTTGGCAGCCACTTTCGTATGCATCTTAATTAAACATTAGAAAGGGTGCCTAAAAGTGGCGTCTAATTAAATGGGCACAGTCCGCTCCTTCCCATAGGAAACAAGAGTAGACAATACAATCGGTTTAATTTCCTCTATGTGTTTTTTACGAACATGAGACCAATTCAAAATAACATATCTTCAAGATTTTAATTATCACAACTTTACACTCGAAATTAATCACGTAAAACACTAGTGTGATTGAGTATTTCGGGGAACATACGAAGGTGTTAGCATAAAATCCAATCGTAGATTAAAATCAATCTCTATTCGGATACAACTGTACACTGTACACTGAGCTTACAGCCATC
The DNA here is from genome assembly GCA_023373905.1 of Rhizoglyphus robini. NCBI lineage: Eukaryota > Metazoa > Arthropoda > Arachnida > Sarcoptiformes > Acaridae > Rhizoglyphus > Rhizoglyphus robini. The sequence continues at coordinate 138,504 of JAKIJQ010000166.1, forward strand.
TGGTCCAGTCAATATGGAAGCAATGAATGATAATTTTTAAGTTAACGGGTTTGGAGGTTATTACTGTTTGTGTTTACAAGTAGGAGGATGTAGCTAAAAATTACAATTTATGTAGATATTCAAAACTATCTAAATTATTTAAATTCAAGAAATCAATCATTTGAGAATACCGTGTTATCCCCCGGACTCTTGGTTTCTTCGATCGATCGTCTATAATAGACCAGACTATAATATTTCATAACTGCTTTACAATACTGTTTTTGCAAGAGGATCATAACAGGTCAAACAGAGTAATTATTGGTTTCTATGGTTCTATGAAGTATCTATATCCGATCAATGTAATTATTGTAGCAGATGACCTCTAGTCACTGCTTAGTACTACATCTATGACTCGACCTCATGTAGGTTCATCTCTGTTCGACTGTATATAAACTCATCTCTCACTAATAAACATTACCATTCAACCCACATCCGTTACTGGTGGCAGAGGTGGTCGTTTACAAATTGTGTATTGAGACACATGCTTACTGAAGACGTGTACTGAGACACGATCCTGAAGAAGACAGTAAGTACTTTGTGAAGAAACTCTGAACAACGTGTTCAAGCTCAAGACACGCGTGTGTTGCCAACGGAAATATTTCTAAGTGATCGAGACGCGTTTTCAACGTTGTGATTGTTGCCTCTAGAGTTATGTCTGACAAAGAAGAAGAACCAGATATAAAGATGATTCAAACGATTTCCGTCGCACCACCGACCCAAGAGAAAGGGGAACGAATCGACAAGTTCTTACGCCGATTTGAATTGGTAGCGACCGCATACGAATGGGACGACAGCAAAATGGCAAAACTGTTGCCGGTGTTCGTACGAGACGAAAAGGTGATTTCTCAAATAGAAAATGCGTCTGATGCTATCAGAAAGTCCTTCAAGTTGTTAAAAGATGAGTTAACCAAGTTTCCACGAGAAGAGGTCCGAAAGTGGATCAAGTCGTATCGTGTCAACACTGAGGACTTTGATTCGAGTGTGGCAGAAATTCGAAAGTTGGTGGAATTGGCTTACGCGAAGACCACCAAGAAGGAGATTTATGAGCTGATCGTTCGGGACGTATTGGCAGACAAACTTCCCAATTTCCTTTACAAAGAAACAATCGGAGAAGATAGCGTGAACGAAATTGTCAAACGTTTAAAGAAAAAGACGATCTCAGCAAGGCCATTGACAGTCAAACCGGGCACTAATACAGTTGGATCAGGAAAAAGTCAAAGCAAGACGACATCTTTTGGAGAACGAAAGCCATTTACCCGTAACTGCTATGTTTGCGATCAACCTGGACATATCGCTAAGGATTGTGCTAATCGCAAAGTAAATGCCATTGGAATGGTAAATTTCGCAAAGGATGCCCGACCACGACGGACAGTGAAAATTGAAAAAGAGGACGTACAAGGAATTTTGGATACCGGCGCAGTAGTGACGGTATTCCCGGTGAAAGACATCAAGGATATTGAGGGACCAATTGAAGTGTTCGGGACTCCTACTGACGGTCGTATAATGACAAAAGGCCCGATTAAGAAGCGATTCATACTCGAAGATATGGAGTTCGAACATGATGTCTACTCAGCCAATACGGAGGAGGCACTGATCGGAGCGGACTTACTTAAGCAATATGAAGCGGTCATTTCGGTAGGAGACGCCTCAATTGTCTTCAAGAGCCCACCTAATGTATCTAAGTCACCCAATAAAGAAATGTCCAACTATGCGAAGTGTACTGAAAATAGGTTAGAAGGTGTATTCGAAGAAAACAAAGACCTGATGGAAGGCTTAGGAAAATGTGATCTTGTCAAACACAGTATTATGAACGATGACCAGATTGTGTGCATCAAAAATCGGAGGATCCCAGTGGCGTACATTGACAAGATATCTGCCCATGTGCGCGAATTACTGGACACAGACATTATCGAAGAGTCTTACAGCGAGTACTGCTCTCCAATGGTACCAGTCAAAAAAGATGACGGCTCGATACGGTTGGCAATTGATTTCCGAAAACTGAACGAATTTTCCAAGAATACTTCATTTCCTATGCCAAGAATCGACGAAATATTGGAAAAAGTAGGGAACGCCACAATTTTCTCAAGACTTGACCTCACTAAAGGATATTATCAAATTTGTGTCAACGAGGAGGACAAAAAGAAAACTGCATTTTTCTTCAAAGGCAAACTGTATCAATTCAAGCGAATGCCATTTGGACTAGCAACGGCACCCCATACATTTCAACGACTGATGATGATGATCCTAGGTGACCTGCCATTCGTACAATGTTACCTAGACGACATCATTATATTTTCGAGGAATATAGAAGAACATTTACGACACCTAGAAGAAGTGTTTAACAGAATCAGAAACGCTAATCTACGGTTGAACAAAAACAAATGTTCGTTTGGAAAAAAGGAGATTGAATTTCTCGGGTACAAGATCGAACAGGGCAAATTGTACCCTAACGATGAGAAAGCTCAAATTATAAGGAACTTTCCAACACCAAAATCAGGAAGGATGTTGAAAGGTTTTCTCGGACTGGTCAACTTTCTACGAGGTATGATCGATGACTTTGCTCAACTAGCACAACCACTCTTTACAGCAGCCAACAAAAAGTGTTTTGTCTGGTCAGAGCAGTGTGAAAATAACTTTAAACATTTGAAGGAGAAACTTGCTTCTCAACAAATGACGTACCTACCGGATTTAAACAACCCATTTGTGGTCACTACCGACGCTTCGGACTTTGCGATGAGAGCGACATTGGCACAAGAAGTCGATGGTGAGAAGAGGATCATTGAGTTTATGAGTAAGACTTTTAACGAAACCGAGAAACGCTACTCGACGATTGAAAAGGAAGCAACGGTTATATTATTAGCGCTGGAGAAATGGCAACATTTCTTACTAGGAGCAGAAATCACCATCGAGACGGACCACAAACCGCTTCACTGGCTTCTTTCTAAGAAGGATTGCTCAGGAAAACTTGGACGAATGGCGTTGCGATTACAGGAATTCACGATCAAAGGGATCGAATATATTAAAGGTGATGAAAATATAATCGCGGATACATTAAGCCGAATCGAGATTGCCATTATTCAAGCGATCTCTGGAGATACACCAAAGAAATTACAAACGTTATTAGAAAAAGATCCTAACAGATTCAAGAGAATGGATGGAAAAACTTTTCTTATCGAAAAAGAATTGAAAAGACTGCATCAAATCGGAAACTGAAAAAGATGAAATTCTTTTAGAAGTACATGATCTAAACGGACATCTCGGAACGTTTAAAACAATTGAAGAAATAAGAAAGAGATTTTACTGGCCAAATTGGAGGAAACAAGTAAAAGATTACCTAAAAAACTGCATTAACTGTGCAATGAAAAAGGATGATTTAGAACCAAGCAAGGAGGAATTGTTTCCACTAGAAAGCATGGATGTAGTAGAGAGAGTACAGATCGATCTGTGTGGGCCGTTATCAACATCAAACGGACAAAGACACCTCATAGTACTGCAGGACGCGTACAGCAAATGGCTAGAGGCAGCAGCACTTGTGGATACAAGAACAGAAACAATAGCAAATTGGCTGGAAGAAAAGATATTCACGACATTTGGATATCCAGAAACGATAATGTCGGACCGTGGAACGCAATTCGAAAGTAATTTATTCAAGGAACTTTGTGAACGGCTCAATGTTCACCATCATTCGACATCACCGTATCATCATGAATCGAACGGACTGACAGAAAGAGCAATCCAGTCAATTGAGAAGATGCTTCGCACATCGTGCATCGAATGGGCAAATGTATTACCAAAATGCATTACGGCATACAACAACAGCAAACACCACTATACCGGCGTATCACCGTTCTCAATCGTGTTCGGGAGGGAAGCGCGAAGGCCAATTGATCTTAAGCACAAACTCGACCTCAATGAACTGGACTCTAAACTGAGTGAGTCAATTGCTATCATCAACACCAAGGAAAGCAGAGCAAGAATGAAAAAAGCATACGACAGACGAGTTCGAAGAAGCAAATTCGAAGTTAACGAAAAGGTCCTGTGGCACGTGATAGAACAAGGACTGGTTAAAGCAAAGAAACTGAACAAACGATGAAAAAGTCCCTTCAAAATTGAAAAGGTGGAACGTCCCATGGTGTCACTCGTGGATGGTAAAGGCCGCAAAAAACAAGTCCACAGCAACCACATTAAGAAATTCGTCGGAGAAGTATCACTTGGCGAATTTCGCTTCAGAGGACGGCCACCGAATTTGGGGGGAAGGTGTAGCAGATGACCTCTAGTCACTGCTTAGTACTACATCTATGACTCGACCTCATGTAGGTTCATCTCTGTTCAACTGTATATAAACTCATCTCATTATATCACATATCATCATCACATAAACTAATAAACATTACAATTCAACCCACATCCGTTACTTTATGCATTTCCTGTGTTCTACTTTATGATCACAGAAAGACTAGTCAAACATTCTTATTTTTTAATTTTTTAATAATTTCTAACTTCCCCGTCGTGATACGTTAATTTATTAAATTCATAAACTTGGTGCGGGCTATACACAAAAGTTTTTACAAATTTAGAAAAATTGCGGGCTATACACGTGGTGCGGGCAATACACAGGGTGCGGGCTATTGTCGCGAAATTACGGTAATTAAATCTTATTTGAAAGAATAAACCAAAAATACCAATTACAAAGGACAATGCGTACATAACGCAAACACCCTCAAACAAGTCATGCACTCGATCAGTGGCTCACCAAATAGTAGACACCGTCACTACTACTGTTCAAACATTTCTCAACCAATACAACAAACAACCCCAAACAGTAACGAAATATATTTTTATTTAATTTAGATTGATGGAAAAATATATTGCACATGAAAATACTGATCTCTTTTTTTAATTTGTTAACACAAAATATATCTATTCAAGAATAATGTAATAAAATAGTGCAATATATGAATGTTCATGTGCATGTATTTAGTCTTTCACTTCTGGACCGTGCTTGAAGGTGGTCCAATCGTTGGGCCATTCGATGCGAGCTTGATCGAATTCTTGGCGAACTCGTTTGAAAGCGTGAACTACATCTTGATGTGCGCCCTCAAGATCGAGCTTGAAGCGCTCAAACAGAGTGAGTTCGTCGATTTGCTTCGCCATGTAAAGCTTGGCGTTATGCACCATTCGGCTGTATGCTTCCTCGTTCAGATGCATTGCCGCCAGTCGATGGAGTTCGGAAATGAACTCGGGCGCCTTTCCTTCGGCTGATGCGTCTTCTTTAGACATCATCTTCGTGTGTGTTCGTGCTTGTGCGACTTGCAAAGTGACTTTTTAAGAGTCTTCTATGTGATGTGTCTCGCGCTCGAGCTGAGATGGACTGTCTGTCTCTCTCGATCGACAGTGATGAGACGTCTTGTCTACTAAACAGTTTCTGACGTAAGACTTTTCAGTGTATGTGAGAGCGAGTGGTCAGTGAATCTGTGCGCTACCTTCCTTGAAGTATTAAGTAATAAACAGCCTGCCAACAACAATAAGAGTAGATCACCACATAAACACACAATCGTCAATAGGGAGGTGCATTTAAGACTGATGCGGACGAACATTTTACCTAATTCACTTGCTATTTCTTCTCTTTGGTAAGACCTCTTGTTCTGTTACATGAACTGTCACCATGTAGGTAGGCCATGTGTGTGTGTGTGTGTGTGTGTGTGTGTGTGTGTGTGTGTGTGTGTGTGTGTGTGTGTGTGTGTGTGTGTGTGTGTGTGTGTGTGTGTGTGTGTGTGTGTGTGTGTGTGTGTGTGTGTGTGTGTGTGTGTCTTCGAGTTATACTGAACCACTGGCCTAGTGACATAAGCGTTAACTCACTCTCACCCTCAAAACGTTATCGATCGATCAAGATCGCAAACGATCAATTGCGCGATTTGACCGTGAATTGGTGTGGTGGTATGCCAACGTGGTCTGTGGCAGGCAAGGACACAAGAGTGCAGACACAAACACACACATATTCATAGCAGACTGCGAATAACAAAAAAATAGCACTAAAAGGCAAAGAGGAATAGATGGAAGGCAAAAAACAGAAACGGGTAAGAGAAAAGTGTCGCGAAACGGAGCTCGGACACAAAAAACAGACACACGCACAAGCGTGCCTTGATATGGAAATAGCCGTATTTCCACGGAAATTGAACCAGAACGTTTATTATGCAAATAGAAACAACATTACAACAAGTGAATTAATGAGAACAAAACTTTATTGCGTTAATCATTACAGAATTACAGAAAATTTGAAATAAATGATATTGGCTTAATAGCTTTTTGCGGTGGTCACTCAAGTGACTCCAAGTTGATCCAAGTTTGGGCTTGCAATACTATTAGTGAAAGAAAGAAAGGCAAATTTTGCGTGAGGCCAAAATGAATAAAAGGAAAAGTGAGAGAATGAAGCAAGCAGGTAATTGCACAGTTAATGTCGCAAAATAAAGAAATAATCAAATGTCCCAGCAGATAAAGGTGATGTCCGTGCCACCGAAATTGTGCTAATGTCTAAAGTCTAAAATCTAAAGGCTGGGCTTAAATTGTGCGAGCATGCACAAGATGCAATACCGAAGAATTGTTTGGCGCATTGTCTCGATTATTTAGACATTTGTTTCACTCTCCAATTGAAGTGTAGTAAAGAACCAGGTGGTGCACCTGACGGGTGACAACCAGCAAGTTGGGATGCTCGTCCTCGAGTAGTTCTTCGATCATTCGAACGGCAGTCATCATGCCAAACTCGCCCGCTTCGAGTCGTGGAAAGATCTGCTGAATTGCCTGGATTTTGTCTGGCTTGTACAGTAAATGAGCACGTATCAGGACGTCCAGTTGGACAAGCAAGAATTGGAGTACAGGAGACATTGCGAGAGAGTGCGATTGAGTTGGGAAAAGCAAACAAAGAATGAAAAAAGAGAGTGAATTTGATCGGAGCGCACAGCTTTCCAATAGCACACAAAATGCAAAGTCAAACGATTGCCCGAAAAGCAAAAACGATGCGTTTGCAATATGCAAAGTAGAGTGCTGATGTTGGCCTTTGATCGAACTGGACTGAAGCCTAATGCCGACTCGATAATCGTTATATAACTCACACATTCACAGTGTACAGTAGTATGCACACACGGTTAGTGAAGTGTAGTGGTAGTCCAAATTGTGGAATCCACTTGAAAGCACTTTAAAACGGTGGCATCCTCAAATTCCGATCGCGTCACTCGATCTATTCTGTCCTCTCTCTCTTCTCACACAGTCATATTGGGAAATTGGACACCTTTAAAAGTGTGTTCACTCACACTTGTTCGGTGGACCGAGAGATAGCGTTCTCGGAAGGCACCACTTTGGGATGCAATCAGGCTTTGGCATAGCAAAAGCTCATGCAAGTGAGAGTGCTCAAGTTTGAATGTCGCACATTACGGTGGTGTCAATTTCACTTTGAGTGTGGATACACCGAACACACTATTGACTCACACGTTAAAGGCCACATAAAACGGCCATAAATTGAGTGCTTTGAATAAATAGACATACTTACTTTTGACCGACTGGAAATTATGGCTGCAGACTTGACAGTGATGATGGTGATGATGGTGATGATGGTGATGATGGTGATGATGGTGATGATGGTGATGATGGTGATGATGGTGATGATTTTGCTGATGACGTTGGTTGTGATGTTGAGGAGAAAAGAGTCTAGACAACAGTGAAAGAGGCGATAATTTTGAACGCGCGAAAAGACGATTTGTACTGGCACAGTGACTAAAGTTGACTAGATTAAGTGAGAAAGTGTTCAATGCAGAGTTAAATGTGAGTTCAAGTTGAGATTAGGTTAACATGTATGGTCACAACCCCTGCGGTAAATAAGAAATTCACATAGTGATGGCCGATTGTGAAGCACTATGTATTGTAGCTGTTAGAGTCAATGATGAGGCATGTGAACTAGCTCGGTTGTAAAAGAGTTGGAGATCGGTAATGGCACAGAATTTGTTCAGAGAATCTTGAAGTGATCTCAGGCATTATTAAAATGTTTACCACATACATGAGTTCGGAGGATTAATGGCAAGACTTTGGTTGAAGATAGTTAGACTTTGATGGAGACATGTGACTTATCTGCACGAAGGCCATCAGGAAAAGTTGACTTTATAAATCAGTGAGCTTCAAGCTGAGAGCTAGGGCCACTACACACAAGACCTTAATGCCCTCAAAAAGCACACACAGGCCATGACAACACAGTACAGACGTCTTGATCGGAAATAAACGGTTAGAGATGTTTTCGCATGTGATGGCCACAGAATGGAGTACGTTCTCATTCTCACACACACAGTCAGTTGGATTGCCATTTGTGGTTATGGTTCATCGATCAAAAACATTCGCAATCTACAAAATCGCACCTCTAGACAATGCAAACCAAATTTACGCCCATTTCTGCGGAACAAAACGCAACTCGTCTTGTACATCCAAATTTAGCTTGGAACATTCCCCAATTCAGTACAGGTCCTGTAGGATCCATCAATCATGATCACTTCTCATAGATTATTACTTCTCATACATATATTCTCCGAATACCAATTGGGTTTGTGCGAGAAGTGCAAACAAAATTCTGTGCATTTGAATATTGGAGAAACAATACATTCGTGTTTATTTTTGGATGTGTTGAAGGGAGAAAACAAATTTGCTTTATTGTTACTCTCCATATTTGCTAGTCTGGCAAGCAATAATCAGTTCAGGCACAGTCCAGCTATTCTTATGTAACACAAAAGGTGCTAAATATTTATGCGAAGGGTTAGCACTCAGCCGTAACGAAAAATAAAGCAAACATGACAGAGGGATTGAAGTGAACGCGTTCGAACGTTCTTCGTTGTTCTATGATTGAGTTTCAATTCCCAATGAACAGTGTCCACTGCTGCACTTGCTCAAGTGCCACCAAGTTGGATATGATGCGAGATGTGCTAGACCAATGAGGTGGCACATGTGATAACTTGACTTAGATTTGGATGTAGTGTACTGTCTGTCGACCTGTACAATGTTCACTGTACATCTCTGGGAGCCAGTTCTGTTGGTGAACACTTGCAGAATTACTCAGTGGCCACTGGTCATTCACATTGTCGGATTCAATCAAGTGGAACATAAAGAAAAAAAGATTACTACTCACACTAACCCAACCGACCAATTAGTATTGTTTTCCTCTGCACAATAATTACACACCAAATTAAACAACTACTTAACTTTTATTAAAATATGCAAGAGATACATGAAAGATTGTGCATAAATCAATTGTCTGCTGGAAACTAGCCATGACCGACGATTTTTCTTCGCAAGTTCTTGATTGCGAACATTCTCAATTAGGGATCAGCGCATCTCTCGTGCGATGTCCGAGTTTTGTTACTTCAGATTGTATAGAACTTCCACCAGTTCCTCGTACACAAGCTCTTGAGTTGACTTGTTCGGCTGTGAGGCTTTATGCGTATATATACGCTCTAGTTCACAATTGTCCTTCTTTGTCTGGATTATTTCGACGATTTTGGACAACTGTAGCATGTACTGCACCACCTTAGTGGCAACAGTCATTTTTGCCACGTCACGGGTCTCGTTAATCTCAGTACAAGTCAACAAATTATCGATCACGATGGTGGTGGAGTGACCATAGCGCTCTGAATCAGTTTGATAAATTGTAAAAAGCATCAGATTTCGCTTGGCCAAGCGATCCATTAGCTTCACTGGACTCTTTTTAGGATCGTAGAATGAACGAAAGTCTTTCACCAGTCGAGTCAATGACTTCAAGAAGCAAACCAACATTTTCACCGCTTCATTGTACACTTTCGGTGGAATCTTGCCAGTGCCTGTAAATTCGACCTCAGTGAACAACTTGATTGACGCCTCATAGAGTTCGGGAGTGAGCTCTTTTTGGTCGATGCGAAGCTTGAAGCCTTCAAGTTTCAGGAGTTCCAGATCGCTCAACTTAAACTTCGTGTCTGAAAATGGATCATTCAAAATTAGGTTTAAACGTTTTAACGAGAAAACAAGACAAACGAACCTCTTTTGTAAGTCTCCAGCAGCTTGATCCATCCGGCAATGGTTCCGTGTTCTTTCCATTCAACTCTCGTTGGGTGATTTGTTGATGTTTCACGAATTATGCCTTCTTGGTGATGCTGATGATCGACTTCAGCGAAAATACCATTATAGAAAGAAGCTAACGACATGTTGTAGAAATACTGAAATGGGATACGAGGCACAACGAGTGTAAAAGACTTAACAGCCAACAGTACAATCAAAAGTGAGGAAAGGTAAAAGTGTAATCCAACAGATCGGTCAAGCGATTTGCTTTCAGCGGTGGCAAAGACGTCAGTGGTGCACTACCGAACTGTAATCCTCTTAAATAGTGAATCATCTCACTCTCACGAAATTTAGGTTTTTCTCTCCCAAATTTTTCGTTAAATTGCGAACACTTGTGAGAGTATCTCTTTTGGAAGTTTGTGTTTTCTGAGAGTTATAGACAAACCACTCAACACCTTTCTTATTAAAGAAAGAAAGAAAGAAAGAAAGAAAGAAAGAAAGGGAGAGAGAGAGAGAAAGGGAGGGAGGGATAGAAAGAGAGAGAGAGAGAGAAAGAGAGAGAGAGAGAGAGAAGAGTCCTCTGACTCTCAAGAAGCCTCGGTTTGTTTCTCTCCTTAGTCTTTTGTTAAGTTCCGAACACTTGTGAGAGTATCTCGATTGGAAGTTTGTATCCCTTGCTTTTTATAGACAAACCACTGAACCATTACGAGAGCGAGAGGTTGCTGACTTCAGGATGGAGCCCACTCTTCCCAGTCCGTGTCAGTGTGTATGTCTAAATCAGTACACTAATTGACTCACAGTGCACGAGAATTATGCCCGAAGCCTGACAACAAACCAACTCTGTGTGTGATCAGAGAGATAATTGTTGTCATTACAGGGGAGCTGTATAATTGAGTTGGGCCAGAGTAAGACAATAAGTCATCATTTCCTTTTTCTATACTTTGTCTATACAACTCAGCTGCTTTTAATATCACTTATCGATACAAAAATATCCCGATAATTTGGTTTCACCGATTCGGACACGGCTAAATTTAGTTATAGTGTATAACAAGGAAGTGACAAAAAGTCTCGGTTCGGCTCTCTCCCAAGTTTTTCGTTAAGTTACGAACACTGGTGAGAGTATCCCTCTTTTGGAAATTTGTGTTCTCTGCGAGTTGTAGACGACCCACTCAACCATAACGAGAGCGAGAGGTTGCCGACTTCAGGACACGACGACAGAAGCCCATATTTCTAGTCTTGTTGGTGTGTGCATTCATGTGTTCAGTTGACTCTCAGCCAATTAGTGTACTGATTTAGACATCGATCGGACGAGACGGACGGATTTCCCTTGAAGTCAGCAAACTTTGACGTTCCCTATTCGTCACTTCCATGTTATGGATAATATTTAAATTTATCCGTTTCCAAGAACTTAACAAAGGGACTCCAATTAAGTGGTCAGAGTGCTTTGCTTGTAACCGCAATAGCAATCACCCATATGGCAATCACATTTAAGTTTGATTGTTGTATCTATTAACTTCTGATTGTTGTAACGACTGTCAACGGAATCGTTGCCGAAGTTTTGATGACAACTCTGACATCATCGAAGGTCTAACCATACCTTTCGTCATTTATAAATTGTGAACTATTATTATTGTTTAATTAACGGAGGTCTGAATACCTACAATCTTACGTCACTTGTGAATGGGTGAATTAACCCAAATCACCAAAAAAATCATATACAGTGAAATTTTGTGTTCATTATTTCGGTCAACGGCAAACAACCGCACATTACCGCATACAACCGCAAACAACAACAAAATACCCCGAAATGTCATTGACCAGGGTTACACTGGGGACTAAGGGTACCAGGGTTGTCCGGTCTAGTATCACACCTATTTAGGTTCAAATATGGAACACTCGATTGTGGAACATCATAACCATTTTGTTTATAAAGTTTGTATTATAATGGTAATAACACAAACTAGTCTATCCCGACTTGGAATCAACCAACACGGAATAATTCGATTCTATGGCCCGACTGGCGCCACCTCGTGTTTGGGATTCAGAATAGTGTCTCCATGATGATTTTGGTCATCATTATTAATAACACAAACATCATTTGTTGTCCACATCATGTCTTTGTGATACTAATTTTCTATATTTCAATTATGTAAATTTAATTAAATTTTTTGACAATTACCACCCTGCGCTAATCATTCCCTAGGTGATCATTATTTTATGTGTGCAATCAAAACCGTCCACATCATGGAACGTCAAAGCCATCTCTCGCCCTCTCTCTCTCTCTCTCTCTCTCTCTCTCTCTCTCTCTCCTTTTCTCTCATTCGCTCTCTCTCTCGCCGTCTCTCTCTCTCTCTCTCTCTCTCTCTCTCTCTCTCTCTCTCTCTCTCTCTCTCTCTCTCTCTCTCTCTCTCTCTCTCTCCCTCTCTCGCCCTCTCGCCGTCAATCCAGTAAGCCTGGACACTGTACAGTCTACAATATAAAGAGCAGTCTCATGAGAACCGTTAAACAGAAATTCTATGGTAATAAAAGGATGAGAAGAAAGTGAAAACAACAAGAACACATCAAATGCAGATTTTATTATTCAAATTACATTATCGTTGTCTACGAAGACTAATGTCTACTGTTTAATTGCTACTACTATTTCTCAATATAATATCATGCATAAAAACAATAAATTTAACATATGACTGTACTCACAAGTCAGTACTACACACACAGACTCACTAGCATACACAAAGATCTTATAATATAATATCTCTTTTAAGTTCAATTTATCAGTGGCCATTTCGGCAAATGGATTTATGTTATAGTACTACATGGATTCTACAGAAATTTATGAACCAGCAAAATGGATTTAAATTCACGGCTAATTAATTTCGATCGGCAGTGAAGATGGATTCGTACTCTGGTGGTGGAGTGACTGGTTCTGTATATGGAGGTGGTGGAGTACGTGCCCCGGCTCCCATCAGGTAACACCGTTCATTTCGGCAATCGTAGCAGACTTGGTTCGGCTGGTTCGGCATTGCATCGTCTTGTTCAAACGCACGGTTCAGGTAAACGTTCGGATTGAACTGGGGCCAGTCAGGAATGACGTTGTTCGATGGGGATGAAGTGGTGCTTGGTGGGACGGTGGCAGTTGAACGAACGCGACACAAACACACCATAAACACAAACAGTGCTGTAAACAGCAGGACTATCCAGGCGAGGAAAAAGTACTCCATGTTGCGAGAAGTCTCGTTAGCCAATGTCGAGTTAACCAGATAGACTCCACCAGTGGCACTCATCCTGTCGTATTGTTGTAACTGAGATCTGATCATGAAAAAGACTCGACTCAACTGATTCCATCATCCCGCCGAACCCAATCCTTTATATACCAAACAACCCTTAAAATTTTTAATTGTTTAAATGTTAATTGACCCATTGGGAAATTATACGCAAAATGTACAATAAACATCTAAAATTTTCACAAACCACTGAGTGGTCATCACAAGTTGTCCAGAATGTCTATGTCTCCCTTCTCCCTTACCCGCAATTATGTAAATTCAATTAAAATTTTATATTAAAAATCTCGCTAATTACCACCTATTCTAATCACTCCCTAGAAGAACATTACATTGTGTTTTGGTACCATCATGACCAATGGTCATTGACCATTCTTATCGTGGATCGGAAATTCAATTAGTTTGGACATATTACAGTTTAAACTGCGGGCACAGGAGCACCGTTAAATTTATATTTTTGGTACTAAAATGTCGAGAAAAGGAGAAGCATAAACAATAACATAGCCACTATCATATTTTAATTATTTAATTGGAGGAGCGAATGAACAAACTCACGCCCGAGCGTAGCGAGGGTGTGAGTTTGTGAGTGAACGAGTCCTCTGGCGCCGCTTGATAGGAAAAGGCTTGTGTAGAGCCTAGCGCCTATACGGTTCAATGGATCGGTCTGAAAATTTTACACAATATTCTCGTTGGGGTGAAGATGTGCCTTTTGTGCCATAAGGTTACTATAGGTCAAAGGTCACCAGAGATAAAAAATAATTAGTGATATTTTACATAGATCTGTATTGAGAAATGAGTTGTTATGTGTGTCTGTGGCACTTTGATGACTCATCGATGACTGAACTGATAAAGGCGAGTGTTCGCAATACTTTCGCTCCGACTTCACGCCAACGGCGTCACTTAAAACTAGTTTTTAAACAAAATATTGTTCATACACGACAATTGCTGTGTTGGTGCTAACATTTGTGCCTTCAATTAGCTGCGTCATCTACTAGAAATTCCTGGTAATTAAAATTCAGATTGTTATATCGTTTAATTATCATTATCATTAATATTAAAATTTATTTTTATTATGCAATCAATCAAAATTTTAGTAATGTTAGTTTTGCTATACAATTTTTGTTATAATTTTCAAAAACATTCTCGGTATTTGTACATAGAAGTGTCTGTGTTTTGAGTAATGTGAAAGTATATTTACACTGTAAAACATAATATATGTCATTGTAGTATATCAAAACAATTAGCCAATAATCTATTTCCAATCATATTTTCATTTTATCAAATAATAGTTTTAATAATCATTTAATTAATTTACATAATACATTTTAAATAATATAATATAATAATAAATTAGGTAAAAATATAAATCGTCTGCACTTCCTAGTAGAATTAAATTATCATCAATCATAAAACAACCCAGTACTCAACTTCTTTTAGTTTTTCGTTCTGTGCTTGTGTGCGCCATGCCTAACAATAAACAAAGTAGTTAGCCACAGCGATTGACCTCGTTCGTCGTCGTTACTGTGCAGGATATGAGACAGACACTACACACACACAGCACACACAAAGTTAAACACGGAAAATATCACGAACACGATACGAAACAAAAATAAAAGAATATTCAACAGATGAATGACGCAAACACACACACGCCAACTGCAATTATCTTTTGAAACATTTTAACAAACAAAGTAATAAATTGTACACTCAACTTCAGATAGACCTGTAGGCCAAATCGACTAGTCTAGACTAGTTTCTCTCACAGAACACAACCCGTCACAACACATTGTAATACAAAAGTCCATTCATAGGGCAAAAACCACTCGCAACACAAATACATGCTTTCGCAACAACAACACAACTTGATACTCTCCAAAAACGGTTAATTCTAAATTTGTTGTTGTTTAACTCAAAGTTAATATAATGAACGCCACTTCCTGCCTGAAGCTTTGAGTACTCCATAGATTTAGTTTAGTTTATCTTAATTTTAACTTTAATTTAGAATTAATCCATAATTTGTCCAACTTCATCATTTTGTAATATTGTACCTTGTGTCATCATCATTTCTTGTTAGTTCATCATCTCTGTTCTCACATCAAACATTATTATCTATCAAAATATTATCATTTATCCAACTATTATAATAATCAAATTTATAACCAAAGAAATAACCCAAAAAATGAAATAAAATATAAAAGCCCAAATTGGAGTACGCATAATTGAAATCAAATCGATATATATATTTAAATTCATGTGACTTAATTTATTATCGCAATATTAAAACTTGTAATTGGGTTTTATTGTTTCATTCTGTGTACTAAACAATAAAAATTGATAAGCTAAGTATATAATTTAAGAAAATGCTAATTCATATAAAAAATATTCTACTTTAGGTAGTGTTTGTTCTGATGGTAATTGGAATTTTCTTTTCTTTTTGGTGATTATTTCATTGAAAAATATCTTTTTGTTTCTTCACCGGTCCTTTCTTTCGAGGATGAAAACACCAATGAAAAAACAATAAGGCAACCAATATTTGGTACAACCTTGTAAGAGTATTGAAGATGATTGGGAGAGTAAAGTGTAAAGATTTTAATGCGATAGCCTATTGAATAGATTCAGTTCATTTTGTTAATCTATCTACCAACAAATATCGAATTAAAATCTTTACCGTTACTTTTTCAATCATTTTTAACACGCTCATTAGTGTTCACACATCCATAGGACGGAACCGACACAAAAACAAAAACACCTCTTCAAAGAAATCGCAGAAAAAATAAAACTCCAAACCAAACTAACAACAGATCAGTTTCAACATTTTCGGTTATTATATACAATTCATGTGTATTTTGAACAGAATTTTTCTATCACCAAAAAACTCTGAGTCTAAAATGTAAATGACAAATTAAAAATGGAAACATAATCAAAAGCAATTTACCTAGTTGTTAGACTATATATCAAGAGTTTTTCGTCCAAAATACGTCCATAACTGATGATTCATACAAGCGTAAATAGTTGGGTGAAATTAAGAGCTTGAACCCAAAATATGAGTATTTGCATTTGAAAATAAAATAAAAATTCATTTTATAACGAGTGATGTCTGTCAGTGATGCCTCCGACTGCCGAATGCTGTCTCCTTCTTTTTTGCCTTCTCAATATATATCCAAAATTGTTTGCTCATCATTTGAGAGGAATGTCTGATCATTAATAAATATTTTAACAATTAGTGTACTGTGGTTCCTGTCCGAACCAGACGTAAACCTCCTCTGTCGAACATTCCACACAGAGTAACTGACAACAATTCATCGTAATTGCCTTGACGACAGCTTCCCACGATCTGGATTTAACCAGTGCATTCCGATCTCACCGGAACGCATCCAGTTCACAAACTCACTAACTATCAACACGAACATCCTATGTAATGGCTAGTTGCGCATACAACCAGCCAGTTGGATTTGATCAGTCGAGAGGACAAGACCTCGACTTTGATGTATCAATCTCACTTGATGATTCAATAAAGCTCGTTCGTTCAAACACTCTTCCGATTGGAAGTCAATGCATTAGTTGTGTGTAGTATTGCACCTCATATACTCGCACACACTACACTTCATCATTTGGTACAGTCATTTGTGTTGTTAGACACTGAGAATGGTCACACAGACCAACCAAGATTCACATAGAATCAAGTAAATTCACGAAGAAATGGGTTAAGATATTTATTCGCACACAGCAAGACAGACGTGCACACTCAGACACAGTCACAGACCAACTAACACGCTGCTCTCACTTTTTCCTCTTCCTACACAAAACACACACAACAGCGGGCCGTACACAGAAGACGTACCAAATCATAACATTCAACAATTTGGTTGGTAAATGTGCCACAACAATCAAACATATCGACACTAATCATTTATTAATGAATGGAATGGAATGCATGAAATGTTGGGTGACTGTGTATATGATTTAGCCATGAAAATTATTCTGATAATGTTTTGTGAGTATGATAAAAATAATTTACTTACCTTCAAGGTTAGGTTAGGGTAGGTAGGGTAGGGTAGGGTTAGGTAGGTACTTACCTACAAACCAAAATTAAGATGAATGCTAAGTCGAATTGTCGGTATGCTTCAATGCTAAAGTCAGACTAACTGATTTAGATACGAAAATGGTCGTCACATTGATGTTGTGGCTGACAGTTGGTGTGTTCGGTGGACAGGAAGCTATTGTTGTGAACTATCTCTAAAGCAAAGTGAGTCATTATAAGTAAGTTCGCGTGAATTTGTTGTTACTTACAAAGTTTTATAACTGATGAAAGATGACCTAAAAATGTCAGCAAATTTTTTTGGCAATCAGGGCTAGCATAAAAATGTAGTTACGTCGACACAATTGTCAAAAAGTGAAGGTATAGTCTTCGCTTCGTTTATGCTCAAGTTCAGACAAAAATTAGTTTTGACTATGAAGTTTATTTATTGTTTTATGGCATACCCGGACTCTAACCAAAACCACAACCAAAACCACATTGGATCAAATATGCTGTGTAAGCTGTTTGAAAAATGACACTTATTTACGACTAACTTGAGAACTACTAGTAAAGGCTTGTTCTATGACAGATATCATGTCTATTGGATGGTTTAAAGAACATTACAGTGTAGGACAAAACCATTTGCACTTGAAACCAATTAGAATACATTGAATTATTTAACAATAATTTGTGCACTACTCTAGTATATATTTAACCATTTTTCTGTCCATTCTGTATATTCAGGAATTTATACGCAAGCGTAACACACACTCAAAAAGGGTATAAATAGGGAACTTCTGTTGAAAGCGATTGGCCTCTACAGTGCTGCCAACACGATGAACTCGACTATTAGTTCGTTCAGTCTCGATGACACGAACCTGACGAGGACTGGTCAACTCACCAACCTGACTGGTTGCGGTCACTATAAGAAGAAAGCTAGCCATCACTGACCGAACACTTGTGCTAGAGTGATTGGCTTGCATCTATGTAAGTCAACTCGTTACCGTTAAGTTCTACCCTCACGCTAACTCGCTCTGTACTTTGTCCCTTTTCTAGGTATTTACTCTACTATTTACCGAAGTTGTCTGTGGCACCTTTGTCACTGTATTTACTCTATTTTGTTCTAACCCTTTCTATTTTCTTTGTATTATACTTTATCATTATTTAACCGAGAATAAACGTTTTACTGTTTCAAACCAGTTGCGAGACCTAAACCCCAATTTCAGCTATGAAATCCAATAGATTATGAGACTTACAATCTCGTTTCTGGGGTAAACGTTTTCGGTTAAATGATAGTTTGTTACTAATTTACCGTTAGTGTACTATTTCTACCTTCTCACTACGAGACTCTCCTGTGCTCGACTATTGTGACACAGCTGTGTTTATTCAGTCTGTTTGTCCTTTCCTTCCTCTAATCTCAGAGCGAGCACGTGTTGAGTGGTAGGGCTGTTTTAGCTCTAAGCCTGTCCGTCAGTTGAAGTCATTTTGTTTTGTTCACGACGTTTTAACCTGAGCCTAATCTCTGAAAGAAGCAGATGCCTCGTTAAGTCCATCTTCTTCGAACGTCTGAAGTTGCCATTCGTCAATGTCTGGTGTGGAAGCTAAATCTGAAAAACCTACAGAAGTTGACGATAAGGACCGTATTAACCGTACGAAGTTGGATCTCGAATCTAGCTTTCAGCTCAAGAAGTTTGACGAAAGTGCTAAGGAAATAAAGTCTTCAACGTCTACTGAGTCCGGTACTACCGAAGGTGAAGTTTCTACTACTTCAACGATGGCGATTACATTACCGGGTATTACTCTTCGGAAATTGACGGAGAATAATTGGTTTGAATGGAAAGACCAATTTGTCTTTTACTTGAAATGTCTCAAGGCTCATACTGCTCTCGACTCTGCCTGTGACACTCATGAAAATAATCTAGCAATGCTTTATTTAATCTCGTCTATTGATGATTTATCATTGCGTGCGTTGGTCAGAAATGCTACTTCAGCATTCGAGGCCTGGGAAATTCTTAAGAAGAAATTTGAAGAACCGGACTTTGGCAAGGCGCAACTTATCCGTGAACGGATCACCAGATTGAAATTTAGCGACCCGAAGAAGGTTAAGGAAATTATGACTAAGTTGGATGAAGAAGTTGAGAAACTATCTTTGGTGGATAAATTGTCCGATGAAGAAAAATATTCTATTTATTTAAACGCGACAATGACTAAAGATTTCGGAAGTATTCTCCAAACGGTCACAGCGATGAATGCTCAAAGTTCCAAGCCCGATTTATCTGTTCTAAAGAAAATGATTGAAGGCCAAGGACGCGTTCTTGTATCTTCTCAGCACGTGAGTTCAAGTTCTGGCTCTAATCTCGAAGTACAGCAAGTCAAAAGGCGAACGAATGTGAAAGGGAATTGCTTCAAGTGTGGTAAAGCTGGTCACTACAAGCCTGATTGCCCAGATCTAAAGGACAATTCGAAGGCTGAACCATTGAAGAAGGGTGATGCACTCTCTAATCGACACTTCAAGAATACTAATTCAAATAGGAAGAATGTCGCAGCTATCGAAAGGAATCAAGTTACTCGTACTGTTGATTCAAAACTTCTCAAAATTCAGTGTTTTGACCAGAAGCCAAGGCCACAGAAAGCTACCTTTATACTGGACAATGCCTGTCCGGATGTTTTCATTAATGATCGCCGGTTATTGACTAATGTCAAGAAAGTTCCTAGTTATACGGTCTCAGGTATTTACAAGGACTCGGACGCTGCTTATTTTTCAGATGAAGCCGGACTATTGTGTATCAAGACACAAAATGGATCTATCCTATCGTTTGATGCTTATTTGGTGCCTCAACTCGAAAACAATTTTTTCTCTATAAGTTTATTTGGCAAAGGTGACGACGAATACGTTGTGATCAACTCTTCTGTCTGTCGACTTCAGTACCAAGAGGAGATCGTGTGTGTCGGTTTCCTGGACAACAAGGATAACTACGTTGCTGATCTTTCCTTGGTGTTTAATGAAAATATAAAGTCTATTGCCAATGAGGTTAACCACAAGCATTATATCAACAACGTTTGGCATCAAAAACTGGGCCATTACAGCATTGATCGTATCAACCAGACAGCTGCACTACTCGGTGGTATTGAACCTTTGCGTGGCAAGTTCCGTTGTGAGGATTGTATTTTGAATAAGTATCCAGTTCCTGATTTCAAAACAAACCCTAACCCTGCCACAGAAATCCTTGAGTGCGTGCATACTGACCTGTCTGGAAGATTAGAAGAATCAATCGATGATTCAGAATACTTTCTAACTATGATTGACGAATTCACAAAGTATTGTCATGTTTACAGATTAAAGTTTAAATCAGATGCAGCCGATGCGATTAAGAAGTACATCTCATTTGCGGAAAGGCAAACTGGAAAGAAGCTCAAGTCGATCAAATCGGACAACGGAGGCGAATACGTGTCAGGTCGAAGCACAGAGAATCAAAGCGATAGATGTAAATAGATCAGGTTTAATAAAATAATTCACAAATCAAAGAAATAGATCAGTTCAGTTCGATGTCATGACATAAAAATCAAAATCAAAGTTCAAGATCAAATCCTTAACTCACACTGACTCTCTTTCTATTTGTGTTATGTTTATATGTAGTTGCATTACTAATCATTTCGAATTCCGTGTATTGCTTGTGTGGAAAATGTAGAAATTGTGAACTGACATTCCCCACCTCGAGATCATCAAATGGGGTGTTCGGTCACATCGGCTCTTGATAGTATGGCTTTAAGTTTCTGCAGTTTTGCTCAGCCGATCTTTCAGGAAGGTCTAACTTGAACATGTGTTCGGAAATTCGCTCCAGAATCCGTATAGGTCCAATGTAGAGCGGGTCCAGTCTCCTGCGATTCGCGCCTGAAGCATTGAACAGGAGAACTTTATCACCAGGTGCATAGTCGACCGTTTGTCTGGATTGATTCAGCCTGTTTTTATCTCTTTCTTGCGTCTTCATAGTGTTCTCGATTATTTGTTGTCGATGAGGGATATCTGGCGACAGTCCTATTCCCAACAAGGCACTTCTTGGAGTAAACTTTGTAGTGGAATGTACCGACGTATTGTATACTTCTACCACTTTGCGGAATAAATTAGTCCAATTTTTTCTATTACTTGGTATTCTTGGGTCATTCATGGTAGCACGTAATAAATTAGTTAATGTAGAGTTGACTCTTTCCACTAATCCCATTGATTGAGGTGAATTAGGACCAGAATGTTCGATTTTGGTGCCTCTTGCTGTTAGGAATCGTCTAAGCATCTGTGATCTCAATGCTGAGAAATTGTCGGTCATTACCAACTTTGGAACTCCAATTTCATACACTTGCTTCATCAATCTTATATATTCATTAGCTTCTGTTGATCTAGATGAAATGAACCATACATAGCGAGTGAAGTGATCTATGGCAAGGTGAGCCATATTGTGAGATTCACAATGATAACCTTGCAGTCCACCAATAGTGTCAATTGAAACTACTTCCAATGGTTCAGTTGTCTGGATATTTCCATAAGTACCCAACTTGTTTGGAGGTCTTGATTTATTCTTGTTACATACATTGCAATGCCGTAGAATTTCTTTTACTGTAGTTTCCATCTTGGGCCATCCATATGATGAACTCAATCTGTAATATAATTTTTTTGCGCCAAGGTGGGTTAACTCAGTGTGATAATAGAAGACGAATTCATTTCTTAACCTCTTCGTCGGGCCATTTTGTCAAGGCTGTCCAGAACGAACCACAATAGCTAGAGACTTGAAAATTTAGGAGCATACTCCCCTATAATACCGCTACTGCGGAAAAATATCAAAAGTTCAAATTGGATCGATATCCGGGACCCCATTTCCGGTGTGGGTTTTTTAAGTGAAATTATGTTTTTGGACTATTCTAAGACTTTTGGCGTCAAAATTAATTTTTTTGGATCACCGGAAGTCCGAGTTCCAAAATGGAACTTCCGGTTCCTGGTGGAAAATACATTTTTGAGTACGGAATCGGATTCTCCGTCTTTTTTCATGAAGAATAGCATATTTTAACATAAAAATCCTTCAAGTCTAAGAGAAATAAACTAAAATTTAAAATCTTATATTTTGGCCAAATAAACAAGGCCGGAAAGTGAATAGACTGAATTGACATAGATAGTGTAATGTTGAAACTTTAATTATATCGCTTGTAGTATATGGATTTTGTTGTTTTAAAAAGCAATTCTTACTAAATACAATGCAGGGAATCGCATAAGGCAAATTAAAAATGTTTGTATGAACCGGAAGTAGGAGTTTCAGAATCCAACTTCCGGTTATCGATCAAAATTCTAATTTTTATTTCAGAATCAGATTCTCCGTCCTTTTTCATAAAAGATAGCATATAAGAACATTGAAATCGGTTAAGTCTAAGTAACAAAAACTGAATTTCAATATAACATGTTTTTAGTTCCAACAAACAATTTCTTCCTGTTTTATGCAAAACTTAAAATCTACTCATATCTATTTGAATTGATGGATTTTTATGTTCAAATATGCTGTTCTTTATGAAAAAGGATGGAGAATCCGATTCCGAACTCAAAATTGTAATTTTGGATCAGTAACCGGAAGTTCCATTTTGGAACTCCGACTTCCGGTTATCCTAGAAAATTAATTTTGACGCCAAAAGTCTTAGAATAGTCCAAAAACATAATTTCACTCAAAAAACCTACACCGGAAATGGGGTCCCGGATATCGATCCAATTTGAACTTTTGATATTTTTCCGCAGTAGCGGTATTATAGGGGAGTATGCTCCTAAATTTTCAAGTCTCTAGCTATTGTGGTTCGTTCTGGACAGCCTTGACAAAATGGCCCGACGAAGAGGTTAATTGTTGAGGCACGAACATTTTGTTGTTATAAAGAATCTTTTCACTCTCTTGCTTGCACTTGATTGGAATGTTTCCAGTAGATATCATTTCCTGATGCACCCGGACAATTTTATTTTCAATTTGATTTGGAACCAACAAGGTTGCGATTATCGGGTTAGGCACTGGGTTACGACTCAAATCGTCTGCTTCAATATTCTTTTCTCCAGGTATGTGATATACAGAGAGCTCGTATTGGGATAGAAATAGACTCCATCGAAATAATCTCGTATTAGGTTGGCCAATTCTCTTGATCCATTGTAGACTAAAGTGATCGGTGTGAATGTTCACTTTACGTCGGTGCGCGTAATGATGCCAATGTCTGAGTGCCTCAACTAGAGCAAGGCATTCTAGTTCTGTAGTAGTATAATTCAGCTGATGGCTCAACAGAGACTTCGAGTAATAGGCAACCGGTTTGAGGATTTGATCTTTATGGAGTCTTTGCTTGAGTACAGCACCTAGGCCTTTGGTGGAAGCATCGACAAATATGTGCGTGTCAGCTTCATGGTCAAATATAGTCAGTACCGGTGGTGATGATAATATTTGTTTTACTTGACTGAAAGCTGTCTGACAATCACTTGACCATGCAAATTTCATATTCTTTTTCGTTAGACAAGTCATTGGATGAAGTACTTTAGTACAGTTCGGTATAAATTTTCTATAGTAGTTTATTTTTCCAATCATTCGCCTTAGCTCTTTTAAGTTCCTTGGAGGAGGGAGTTGATCAATGACTCGAATATTTGACATCAATGGATATACTGCATTGTAGCTGATGGTGTGACCCAGGTAATCCACTTGACTCTTTGCAAATTGACATTTACTGCGCTTGAGAACAATACCTTCAATGATAAGAGCTTCAAATATTTTCTTGAGGTGTTCCATATGTTCTTCGAATGTCCTCGAAAAGATTAAGATGTCATCAATGTAGTTCACTGCGAAGTCGATGAGCTTGTGCTTAATTAATATTCTGTGCAATGCACGTTGAAATATTACACTTCCATTCTTTAACCCGAACGGCATAACGATCCATTCATATTTTCTACCAAGAGCAACAAACGCTGTCTTGTGTCGGTCTTGTGTGGCAACTTGGATATGGTGAAAACCAGAAGCAACGTCCAGGGTTGAAAAGAATTTGCAGTGCAACACCCTATCGGTCAGTTCTTCAATGAGTGGAAATGGATATGATTCTGTTTCAGTCTTCTCATTTAATCGTCTGAAATCGACACATAGCCTCTTCTTTCCTTCTTCCTTCTTATGGGCTAGCACAGTTGGGGCAGCATATGGCGAAGATGATTCGGTGATGAGATTGTTCTTCACAAGTTGATCTATTTGTTCAGTTAGTGTTTGTCTGTCAGCAACAGACTCTCGATATGCTCGCAGTGTTATAGGAACATTGTCTCGAAGTCTAATTTCACAGATTTCGTCTTTAATAGTGCCAACTTGTAGTTTATCATTAGAAAATAGTTCAGTTGACTTGTCGGCATTTAAATTTTAAAGTTCAAGTTCTTTACTTTCGGAGATGAAATCAGTCACTTTGGGGTTCACTTCCATATGGTTGATAAACACATCTTCTTTCTCAACACATACGTAATTGATCGAAATATTTGTAGTATCCAAACATTGACTTACTGATAAGTCTTTATTCTGTTGTAAACAAAAGTTCAATATTGAATCTGTACCAAGAACACATTCGTAGGGTAAGACTTTTACAATTCTGACACATTGAGGTTTCTTGATGAGACCAACTAAAAACGGAACATTTGCCCAACCGATTACTTTTCCTAAAGTTTTGTCAGAATAACCTGCCGGAGGAAAATTTCCATAGTAGATGTTCTTAGTTTCTATACGGGCAATTAATTCAGTCGTCATAAAGGTTGAATTTGCTCCAGGATCATATAGGGCTCTGATTAATTGACCGTTGGCGTGAAACTCAATGTAGATATGAGGTGCTGGAGGTGTTGGTTAAGGTACGCCTAGTCATGCTTGTGAGTCGTTGACCTCATTCGATACATGATCTTCCTCAGTAGATGCTCCCTCTATATCCATTGCTTGAATTCGAGGATTACCTTTATTTCGGAAGCATATCAAAGAGCAATGACCAAACATGTCGCATATCTGACATTTCCTTTGGCAAGGGACATTAGGGTCGTGCTTATGCTTTCCACAATTCAAACATATTTTTGTACGGATCATCACTCGTCGACGTTCATCCATGCACAGTTAAAGATTGCATTTACAAATTCGTAAAATTTGTAGTATTTTACAATTACATGAATTTATATTTTACGAGCACGGAAGTTTTTAAAAACTTTACGTATGTGTAAATTTTCGTATTCATATATACGCATAATTTAATAATTATACATTTTCATAAAATTTCAAATTTACGGATATGTAAAATTTAATAATTCTACAATTCTGTGAATTTGAAAATTTACGTTTTCGTAAAATTTTTTAGTTGATTATTATTTCCCATTTCCGTACAGTCCAAAATTCACAAAATTGTATAATTATTAAATTTTACATATCCATAAATTTGAAAATTTACGTTAACATGAATTTATGAAATTTCACGTATTCGTAAAATAACATGTGTCAACGAAATGACCTCAAACCACATTAATTTCACAAAAACATAGATTCTCCAAATTTTACAATTTCCTAGAATTTTAAAAATGGCAATACGTGAATTTAAAGAATTTTATATATTTGTAAATTTAAAATTCACGAATATGTAAAATTTTAAATGTAGTTTGTTACCAAATTGAGACGAATACATAAGAAAGTGAATTGGGTGTCGTCACTGATTGGTTATGAATTTTCTTATAATCTAATTTGAAATTGTATTTACTTTAATAATTTTGTTGAGAATAATCATTATTATCAAATTGACTTAATCCGATAAACAGTCTATCTTTAATTCAAATTATCAACAAATAATTAAAAATTATCAAATTTAATTATTTCAGGTTTTTTTTAAAGATTTGGGCCCGAAGGCCTTTATTGTTTTTGGGTGACATGCTCGGGTATCTTTTCAGGTAGACTGCCTGCGAGCAAGTCAATTACAGGCGGTGTTTTTGAGGTTTTCAGTTGGTGTTGTTGAATTACAGTTGGTGTGGGGTTTCAGAGATGACAACAAACTAGAAGCGTGCTGCCATCTCTCGGACAGTTGTCTAGGTCAACTATGTAAACATAGCTGCTGTGGCAATGCCGCTGGCAGGGATCGAGCCACCGCCCCTCGACCCTAACTGACCGGTCTACTGCGCTTCTGACCACTGGGCCGTCGGCCACAGTCGACTCATTATTTCAGGTTAAGAAAAAGTATAAACCTTGATTGAGAATGTCAAATTAGGAAACACTAATTAAACGATAAGCCAATCATAAATTGTTCAGAATTGTTACATTTGAATTTGAATTTAAAGTTAACTGCGCATGCGTCCCTCCTGATGACGACATCACTCACTCAACTGCCACTGTTGGTGTCTGTCTGTCCGCTAGCGCTGTGTGTGCTGTGCTGCCGGCGACACAGCCTGTGCGCTCTCTGTGTGCTTTGTGTTGTGAGTGTGTATGGCAGTTGGAAATAGCGCGTTTTGTCCGTTTGCTTGCTGCTGCTGCCTGCGTGCAGTACTTAGTGATCGTCTTGTTTTGTCTAGTTTCTTCGTTCTATCTCTTCGATCTATTTCTGATTTAATAATTCTGATTCACTACTGTGACAACAATTTATTATGTATTGAGTGTGATTTATCATTGTGCCTCTGTCTACCGCTACAACCGAATCAACCGAAATCTGTAATTTTGGCCTCGACGAACAAGGCAACCGCTGTTTAAGGTAAATAACCGGAGTTATAATCTGTTTTTTGTTTTCATATTTCTAATTTTAAACTATTTCCTTTATTTAGGACGTTCTGGTCATAGTGTGGCAACGTAGAAACAACAACGGGCAAATTTAACGACTCGTATGTCTGGTATGACATTTTGGAAATGTTTACATCGCAACAAGTAACTCCCCAATCACCTTCCGATAATCGATTCTATGGTTTGGTATGGACAAGAAAGCATCATTGGAGAATGTATCTACTCACATTTGTAGAAGATAACCTTTCGTATACGAAGACCGGAGTCAAAATCATCACCGATCATCATTCAGGCTGAATCCTATGATTACATTTGGTGTGAATACGTAAGTGTATTATACTTAAGGTAGATAAATGTATTTCTAAATTGTATACGAGTTGTTGTAATTTCATATTTTATAAAACTACTAAGTATTGTATTGTAATTGTATGCAAATAAACTATAATGAAAAAATGTACGAATACGTGAATTATTGGAAGTGGGGGACCTGCAGGGCAGGATTGCACCTATTGAATATATCCGAATTCGTGAATTTTAAATTCCCATATACGTAGATTTTAACTAAGAATAATTTACGAGTTTGTAAAAATTAAAATTTTACGTATACGAAAACGCGTACTATTATTTTTACGAATTCGTAAATTTTTGGAGGCAAAATTTTTAACGGTGTGTTCATCTTGAGTAGTCGTGCACAATTGTAGCTTGAATGACCACTGAATCCTACTGACCTGTCAGGTCGAAGCACAGAGAATCAAAGCGATAGATGTAAATAGATCAGGTTTAATAAAATAATTCACAAATCAAAGAAATAGATCAGTTCAGTTCGATGTCATGACATAAAAATCAAAATCAAAATTCAAGATCAAATCCTTAACTCACACTGACTCTCTTTCTATTTGTGTTATGTTTATATGTAGTTGCATTACTAATCATTTCGAATTCCGTGTATTGCTTGTGTGGAAAATGTAGAAATAGTGAACTGACATACGTCAACGAGGTATTGAGCGAATATTTTGCCGAACGTGGGATAGTACACACATTCTCGTCGCCATATGTCCCGCAAACCAATGGATTGGCGGAACGCATGAACAGGACGTTGAAGGACTCCTACTAATACAACATCCAGTGTGTTGGAATGGTAGATCAACGTTCGCTATACCAGTAGTGATGGCATCTGATTCATCGACAGCAGTGTTATGGGTCCGTCACGTACAAAAAAAATACATGCCTACTTTGAGCAGTGCTCCTCTCGCTGTCTCTCTCCTCTTTACTACTAGCTGTGCGGTGCCTCTCTTGGAGAAAGCCGCTCATGTAAAAAATAGTCAGCCAAATTCGCTATGTTTTGGTCTGTTGTTTTGGCTCGCCTGTTGCAGGGTTGATTCATTTAATATGTTTTGCTGATTTTGGTACTCTTTTCCTTTGTGATACTTTTGTACACTTCTTTCCATAATGCCTGGTACAAAAAGGAAAAAGTCTCCTTTAAAGGAGAATGTTCCTGAGACTAAGGTTTCACGAGTGTCAAATACATTCTCCCAAAACTCATTATTTTCCGATGACGATTTTGATTTATCTCCTGGGTTATTTTCATCAACTTCAACCAATCATCGGAAAATTTTTGTCTCCTCTATCTCAACGTAATTTGGTTCCGACAAATTCAACAAATTCGCCCAAAGCAACTCAACTCTCAATCTCAAATTTAAATAAACAACGATCACCACTATCACCTTTGTCAAGCCAACTTAACTTTCCCAGAAACTTTAAAAGATCGTTTAATCGTTCATCTATTTCAACTAATGTCCAGAAATCACTTTTTCAAAATGAAGATTCTTTCGATGACGATTCTGATTTAACTCCTGTCCCTTTTTTGAATTGCTCTCCTCTCGTTAATTCACTGTCAAAGAATAACAATGTTCAAGAGACGCCTCAGCGTTCATCTACTCTGAATTCAACCGATGATGTCAAAAAAGCGCTTTTCTATAAACCAAATCAACTTGAATTCCCATCGCATAACTATGAGAATGTGCCTTTTTCTCCAGTTACTGAATGTTCGTCAAATGCAGATCACGAATCACATTCTCACGATGCTATAAAGAAAGCACTGTCTAAGAAATTGATCCAATTTCCAACACATAATTACGAGTACAACGCACAAAGTTCTTCAGTGAATCTTCCCGAACCAGATTCGGACGACGGTCTTACTTTTGAAGAATTTATTTTGAAGCCAAAATGTAGTGTTTTTTACTCGTCTCGAAATCGAGAATGGAAAGTCATTCAAATTTAGTTGTTCAACTTGCAAAAAATGAACTAGGAGCCAAACGAAAGATACAATTGAAAAATCATCTAAAATCTGGTAAGCACCGAAAAGCTTCTAACTCACCAGAAATTGAAGGTCTCAGTGGTATTCAATCGAGCACTCGAGTAAGAATATTTAATGAATTTCCTTATATTTTTCTCAATTCCGATCAATTCTACTATTGTGGTCTTTGTGAATATATCTTCGTTAAGCAGCTAGACAGAATATTTTTTGAGATTTCTCGACATGCAATTAATCTTGATCACCAAGAATATGAGATTGAAACTTTTGGTGAGCGATTGCCTGTTAAGATCAAAATTGGACAATTTGATATGTCCAGTCCCGATGCTTTGAATATGAAAAAAAGTATGCAATTTTTTGGCGAATACAAACTGAGAGTGAGGAAGACAAGAAAAATATAATGGAAAAGGTAAAGAGTGCACATCCAAACGGAAATTTCAAAGTTGAAACTCGAATTAATGTGGTGAAAGATGCTCAAAACAATGATCAACCAATTACTACATATCATTTCATTTGTGAAATCTGTCGTGTTGAGTTTAACCTGCAGAACTTTGGTCGAGATTTATTACGTATGACTACTCGTCATGTGGAAAATTGCAAACAACACGAGCGAATCGCATCGGGTGAACTTATTCTTGAAAACAGGTTGAAATATCAACCTGGTCGTCATTTTCCGGAACTATTCGTGGTCGAGGCACTCAACCCTGTTGCACCAAGATATTGCAGTGATGATGAGGCCAAACTTGCAGCTCGTGCAGTCATCGAAAAGGGTGTTTCATTCAATAGCATACTGACAACGAACAAAGATATCATTGTCGGCAAATTGGGTCGTGCAGTGTCACCTTTTGTGTGTCTTAATCGAGGAATCCCCCTTTTAGAAAAAGGTAATTTGAATCTAGACTTTAAACATTTCACATAATGTAACTGTGCATTGTGTTTTTTAGAAATATTTGAAAATAACCGTAAATTGATTGAAAATAAACCAGTAGCGTTCATGACTGATGAGACTAG
Organism: Rhizoglyphus robini; assembly: GCA_023373905.1. Lineage (NCBI taxonomy): Eukaryota > Metazoa > Arthropoda > Arachnida > Sarcoptiformes > Acaridae > Rhizoglyphus > Rhizoglyphus robini. The sequence goes on from JAKIJQ010000166.1 coordinate 168,990, forward strand.
TCGTAGACGTAAGCGAAGATTTGTAGGTTTGATTGCAGTTACTCTTGAAGAACCGATTGAATATTACAAAATGGCTCTTGAATATATTCCTGCTAAGGTAAAATGTGACTCGCAGTATATGTCAGATTTTGTAGATAGAACAATGAAAAGAATATGGCCAGAAAAAGGACCTAAAAAAGGTCAAGCTGTCTCCTTAATCACCGACGGTGTGAGCTATATGGAAAATGCCTTTCTTGAACTCAAAACATCATATCACAATATGGAAGAATTAATTCATATTAAATGTATGGTTCATGGATGCCATCTTATTGCCGAAGAAATCCGACATCTTCATCCCATTGCAGAAAGATTCTGTACAACATTTCAACAGGTAAGGTTTTTAATTATTTTGATTATGATAGTATATTAGAATTAAATATAAATAATTTAAAAACGCTAGGTTTATGGTCGTTCCATAACACGGCAAAATGTATTCAAGGAAATTGTCTACAAACATTATGATGTTTTCAAGGAGCTACCAACTTTTCGTAATGTTCGTTGGTGTACGTTTCTCACAAATCTAAATTGGCATTATCATTACTCTGATGCAACTCTTGAATTTGCTTCCTCGCTGGTAGTCAAGTCGGTTGAAGACAATGATGATGTCACTATTAAAGAAGACAAATCTGCGGTTGCAAAATTGAAGTCGTTGTGTGATTCAGAGGATAAGGTCAAGGAAATATTGCGAGAAATCAAAAATGTCTTCGATCGTTATAGTAAAGTGATCGAAATTTTACTTAAACTCGAAAAACCAAGTAAATTAACTACGGCATTCGAGTTTCTTCAACAACTCATCGATACGATGTTTAAGGCAACTGAAGCATATAAATCTGTTCCAGAAACTAAAGAACACGTAAATTCCATCATACTCTACAAAAAGACTATCGCGATTTTTAACAAAAATCCTGGTCTTGTTGAAGCTAAAGAGAAGTCTCGCCATGACCCTGTCTATGATAACATTCCGATAACAACTGCACCTTTGGAATTCTGGTTTAGTCTTTTCAGATTTAAAGAAAGTGAGTATTCACCTTTTGGAGCAAAACGCTTGGCTTCCTATATTTACTGTTCTACTAACATCAGAAAAAAAACACCTGAGAATCAAACAAAGGAAAAGGTATGATTTTAAAAATTTATTACATAATTAACAATTTTTATCATAAAATTTAATATTTTAATTATTTATAATAATCAGTATATTTTATAATGAAAGTGAGTTATTAGGGAACCTATAGAATAAATGAGAATTGCATGCTAAAATGTATTTAGATGTAAATGTATTTAGTATAAATAAAAGTACAACTAGAATGAAGCAACATTAGCGATTTTTTTTGTGAAATCGCCTGTCCAGAATTTCTGGATATATCGGTTGTATACAATGTTTGTCTACAATGTTTATAATTTGTAATTTGGTTTAAAACTTCACAATAAATTGGGTTGGATGCAGATTTCAGATATTTTTTGAATGTGAATGTAAATGTGAATGCGTGTTCTCTTTTTATTCTAAGTCTCTTGATTTATCAAGATTCCTACGGATCCATTAGTATTCGTTCCTATTTTCACCGAGCACATTTTTCCATGGTCCAATTTTAGGTCCACTAAAAACAATTTGAGCAAAATAAACTGAATTTGATTTAATCAAATTGCTAAATTTGGACTTAAAGTGACAATAAAATCTTAGTTTTGTAGGTTTGATCTTGTGTATGCATGCTAACTAAAACACAAGTAAACAAGGATTTGACAATGTTTTTTTTTTGTCTGAGGCATTGCTACAATTGGTGGGTATTAGACTAATTTATTTTAATGACTGGTTACATAGGTAACCTAGGTACCTGAGACAACCAGAAGATGAAAAGTCACACAAAAATTGAATTAATTTAAAATGATTTCAATGTGACACAGAACCTGAACATCAGGTGGAATGGGAAAAGTATATTTTAAAAACTTAAAAGATGAATCAGCATTAACTCATTCCCGAAATTTATGACGTATCTGATTTTTATTTGTCTATATTTGTACTATTAGTATTATTTTACTTTAATTTTTCTTTACAGCGAAAACCAAAACAGACCTTTGGAGAAAAATTTAACCCTCAAAAGAAAATTCGAAGAGAGGAGGTTTATTCTCATCCACAAGATCTCATGGAATTCAATAATAATATGAGTTCAATAAAAGGCAATCGTAGACATCTAAGCGTAACTGAGGTTAACCCAGAATTTAAAAGTTGGCTGAATATTCCTGATATTCCATCACTTCCTGATGCATTTACTTCATTGACAAAAAAGGTAAAAACAGAGAAGAAATCAAAGAAGAGGTCTATTACAATGAGTGAGCCAATCATCGATGAAAGTGATATTTGTTCTCTCAACTCTCAGATGAATTTAGATTTCAACAACAACCAAAGCGATGTAATTTTCATTAAACAATGTAATACATCATTATTGCCTCTTAAACAGCATTCTACTACTACTACTACTACTCGTACTTCTAACAGGACAGCTAAAAAGATCAAGTTTGTTTAAACAAAAAACAGCAATTATTCTTTGATACTCTATAACGTGATTTATATCTGTGACTATCAATTGTGTGATTTCTTACAGTTCCTAAATTATTATCATTGTTTTCTTTTACATTTATATATTCTTTGTAACTCTTATATATTTTTATCTTAAATTACTTTAAATAAACTATTCTTTTATTTTTAAAAAATCCATTAATTTATTTTAAGCAAAATATAATAAGCGATAAAATATTTATAAGATATAAAGATATTAAATTTTAATATAAAAAGTGCGCTGATTTATTCAAATAAACGCTTGGCTATTTGCACAAATAGGCAACAACAACAAATGTGTGGCGTTACCGTGGTCGGATAGCTAGCGGCAAGCTATGCGCCAGCGCGCGCTCTTGTACATGGAATGAAAGAGAGAGGAGAGACGCTGCTCAAAGTAGGCATGTATTTTTTTGTACGTGACGGACCCATAACACTGATCGACAGGCAAATCTTTGAAAGCAAAGTCATGAATATATTTACCATCCTTGTATGGGAACTGATCTTCCAGAAAATGCATGTTCCTGTGTACGTCAATTTGATTTTCCACGAAGTCGTAAGCGATATAGCGTTGTTGATCTTCGGTTACTCCCAGGAACATTCCTTCGTTACGTTTCGATTCGAACGAGGAAGCTTTCTGCCGATTGTGCTTGCTGACGAACGCCTTGCAGCCAAACACTTTATTCTTACTGAGGCTAGGTTTCTTGCCAGTAAACACTTGGTACGGAATTTTGTTGGTAACTGTTGAGACAAGACGATTACCAGTGTAGTTAGCGTACCTAATGGCAAACGACCAGTAAGGTTTCGGGACATTAGCTGCGTTCATCATAGCAGTAGCGGAATCTTTTAATGTACGATTCTTGCGTTCAGCCAAACCATTTGTTTGTGGACAATAGGGCGATGAGAAGGTATGTTCAATTCCGTTTGCAGCAAAATAATCCTTGAGCAATCTTTTGACATATTCTCCTCCATTATCAGACTTGAGGCGTTTTAGCTTCTTACCAGTCTGGCGTTCAGCCCAGTTCACATAATTGATGGATGCTTCTGCGGCATCAGACTTGGCTTTCAGCAAATAGACTTGACAGTACCGAGAATATTCGTCGATTAAAGTCATGTAGTACTTGTGTTCATTGAGTGACTCATCCATATTACAGGCTAAGTCTGAATGCACACACTCAAGTACTTCTTTAGCAGGATTGGAGTTAGGCTTGAAGTCGGGTGCAGGATACTTGTTAATAATACACGTTTCGCAATCAGTTTGATTGGTATCGGGTTCCATACCTAACAATTTTGCGGTTTGATTAATTCGGTCGATGCCATAGTGACCGAGCTTCTGATGTAACAAGGTCCGAATGCAACCAATATTTGGTTTACCATTGACTTCATCAGTAGACAACTCCTTCATAGGTAAATGGACGACAGTAAATTCAGTGATGTGAGAACGTTCCACCAATGGAGCAATGCAGATTATGGTATCCTCAAACTCCACTTTACACATGCCAGAGTTGATGTAAACATGCGCGTCTTTGTTTTCTTCATCACCAAACGTACTTAGAGAAAAATAGTTCTCGTCCAACTCGGGGACTAGATAGGCCTGGAAACTAAAGCATGAGCCATCCTTCACCTTGATACTCACAGTGCCGCACACATTTGAGTAGTAAGTAGCATTACTATCCTTGCAAATACCAGCGACAGCCAATGGTTCAACTTGGTGAATGTCAGTCAATAATTCCGCGTCTTTCACGAAATGATCCGTGGCTCCGTTGTCCAGTACAAATCTTGCTTTCTGCTCAGAATGTGAAGTTGACACGTTGGCTATAGTAAATTTCTTTATTGGCTTCACATCAGCAGGTAACTTGATCGTCTTAATTGAACGACCTCTTCCCATGTCACGTCGTTGAAACTTGGGATTCGATTTAACTTGAGACTTTACGGCTGGCTTGGCTTCTGGCGTTGTTGATTCCTTCAACTCCGGGCAATCATATTTGAAGTGACCCTCCTTATTGCACTTGAAGCACCTTTTACCACCAGTACGTTTCGTCTTCACGTGCTGAATTTCATTGACACGATTAAACCTGGACATTGACGCACCATGACGAATGATAATATTTCGTAACTTGGCCAAATCAGCTTTAGTCCCAGTCATCTCCTCAGCATGACATACCACTGGAGCAAACTTCTCAGTCATGATGGCAGAGACAAATATATTGAACTTCTCTTCATCAGAGACTGTGGTCTTGAGGCAAAGTAGACTAACCTCTTCTTCAAGTTTGTTCAGTGTTTCCTTGGTCCGAGCTGGGTCATTGAACTTGATCATCGTAATCTTTTGTCGTATCCGCTGAGCACCCAGTAAATCGCGTTTCTCAAAACGTTCCGCGAGTTTCTTGAACATTTCGAAAGCATAGTCCAGGTCCATAACCATCCTTCTCAGGCTTTCTTCCTCAATGTACATAGTAATATATAACTTTGCTATGCCATTGTTGTGTTCATCTTTGGTGGTCGCCAACAGTAGATCTTCTGTGATCGCTTTACCAGCACCAAGAATACCGAGCAAGCCAGTTAGTTGGCTTTTCCATGTAGGCCAATTTTTCTTGTTCAACTTGACTAAGTTGATACCGGGTAGGTTGAACGCCATGTTGAACGATGCCGTGGATTGAGTTGTAGAAATAGAAACAGACCCAACACCACTCGTTCCAGAGTTTATAGGATTCGGAATAACCGGAGGCTTGACTTCACTCCCTTTATCCGCCAATTTAGAAGGATCTAAGTTGTCGTCAACTGTATCCTGGAAAATATCGTCGTCCTCGTCCTTGATATCTTCAGCCTTTAGTTCACCGAGATTCTTGTCTTCCGCGTTTTCTTCTTCTTTACCACTCATGAAGGAATACACGACTACAGGAGAGCTTCGAGGATCGAGATCCAAACAGTGAAGCAAAACTTGGGTCCTTGAGAGTCGAGACTCAATTAGAAGGAGCGAGATGATGAAATATGACAGAGCAACACACGACGAAATAAGGAAGTTGTGCTGGCTGCCTGCACGCGTGCACACGCTTGCTCCACACTAACAGACAGACAAGTAGTGAAAAGTGAAAGTCACTGTGAAGACACACAGAAAGAAACACAGGGTGGAAATAGACTTCCTAACGGGACGTGATGGTGAGTGGGAATAGTCAAATCTTAGATCATTCCAGACAGAAGACAAGTATAAGTCTCATAATCTGCTAAAAATTACTAGATTTATTGACAAATAGATAAAGAATATAAAAGGACATAGGACCACGCAAACAAGGGAAAATAGATGATTGTCAACGAACCTAAGTGGGGACAGGAAAAGGACAAAGTTAGTGCGAGTCAAACGGCACAACGCTGCGGACATACAAAATAACAGTATGCCATCAGTTAGTCCAACTGAACCAAATAGCAATACTAAGATGATGGCTTATATACCGTAGTGATGATCGTTGACCAATGCTTGGTGACAGTCATCGACAAATGCTTTACTTCGATGTTGTGGCAGTGACTAATCGTTAGTTCAACTCATCGGTCGAACCAGTCATACCGAGCACTTTCAACAGAGGACAATTACTAAATGTCTACTGAATCCATTTTAAGCAAGAAGTTCAGAGTCTCGCTGGCTGCAACTGTACATCGTTCATTGTACTATTGAGATTTATTGGAGGAACTTGTTTTCTACACACACACATTCGCATATGCACAATACACTGAAAGGAGTACTACAGTAGTAAGATGCTTAGTTAGCAATTTTTAAAATTTGCTTTAGAATAAAGTCCCCTGTGGAATTTGCTTTACCGTTTGTGACTAATATCACAATATAATATGACATTGTAAATTACCATCTAGTGCCATCCTCGACCAGGTGTGAGTCCCCTTTGAGGCAATAATCAGTCCTGGTTGCGCGAGGAGAATCTCGGGGGAAGATCGGTGGGATCTTCAGCTGTGGGCCTGCCACTCACTCGTTCCCCAGTCGGCACAATGCATTACGCCCTACGCGACGCGATCAGCAAAAACTTGGCCTGTAATCAGACTGCTCGGGGCTCGGCCAAGTCCACCAGAAATGGTGGTTGCGTACTTCGATAATGAATTAATGAATGAATTGTAAATTGCATAGAAAATATTTTATATTATTAGAGAGAGAGAGAGAGAGAGAGAGAGAGTGAGAGAGAGAGAATAATTTTTCAATTGTTTCATTCACATCTCCCCGTGCACAACACACACCGTTCAAGTCCTAATCGAACTCGTAACAATACAAAACATTTGAGGCACAGTGCGAGCTAGCGCATCATAAGACCAGTAGATACCTACTTTGTATGCCTTAATACATTACACACAGAAAACACTACATTCACACTGCATTCACTAGATAACACAAAATTTTTGTGACAAAAGACAGAGTTCAATCGGGGACATGAACCTGAGCCACAATTGGCTCGAATGCGGCCCGGAACTATCAGAGGCCACTTACCTATACGCCTAAATATCTAAATTTTAAATTTCAAATCTGCCTAATTTTGTGTCCAACTTGAGTTCTTTAAACAAATTAGTGGCTAATTTGTGGGTTCATTACGTAAATGTGAAATCTTATATCATATCTAACGAGAGTTTAACAGACTTTAGTAGTAAAAAGTTAAAGTTCAAGTAGAGAGTTCTGTTGGGACAGTGGTTTATATGATCTTTTGTTCTCTGAGATGTAACGGTGAAAGGCACTAACCCCGCACCCGTTGCCGCGGTGAACTCATACTCTCTATTATGATTTCCCGTTCTCCAGAACTCCCTCGCCTTTTGACCTATTCTGAGCAACATTTGACTAAAGCGAATTCGAAGATTGTCCTTTGACTTTTCACTATTCCTGTGATTCAAATAATTATTGAAATGATGAAACTTTCATGTTCCCCCGTCCCGCATCCACTCAATACCAACTGAAAGAGAATTGAGAGAGAGAGAGAGAGAGAGAGAGAGAGAGAGAGAGAGAGACCCAAATAAATCGTTGCAAACAGGTCAAAGTCCCTGTCCTCATGCTTCATGCTTCATGCTGGACACTACCTCACAGACTGCACAATGGTCAATTCGTGAAGTGCACTAGTGTCAGCAGAGTGAGACCTACTTATTGATTGGCAACGAGGAATGTCACTGTCTTTGCGAGAAATTAGGGCACAGATAGAATGGTCGTACCCCAGTGAAAGCCGAAGTACTGTTGCCAACCTCATTCACCATAGGAGCGTCTCAACGTGACAGGCACATCTGAACCAGCCTGTCATCGGACATACAAAGCACCCACAACAACAGTGCAGCAGCACTCTTAAATGCTCATGGCCTTCCTCCTCATCGAATCCACATAGATCAAAACCATTCGCAGATTGGCATTTGCATCGATGAACCAGCGATCACTAAATCACTAGCTTCTGTCCGGTAACAGGCGCCAGTGCACCACATCACACCAAACGGGTAAAATGTTGTGATTTGACTTGAACTGTGCAGTAGGGTCCCCAACTGTAAAAAAATCCAAACCGAAACCAAACTGTAACCAAATTGTAACCAAACTGAAACTGTAACTAAACCAAACCGAACTGTTTAAAAGTCTCATAAAAACCGTTAATTTATTAGTTATATTCTGTTGACATTTAATGATTTACAGCTTTTAGAATCTCTGCTTTAGCTGTTCCAGAGATATTACAAAGTTCTCGGTTTCGATTAATATATTGCAGGTGTGATACAGTTTGTGAGCTAAGATTTGATCTAAGTGAAGTGACTGTTATCCATACACTAGCAAATAATCTTTCACTAGCAAGGCTAGTTGCAGGGATGGCAAGATAAAACATTGCTGCTTGGAATAGCAATGGAAACTTTTTCTGGTTCTCAAACCAAAAGCACAACGGTTCAGTGTTTTTCCAGTGTTTGGTTGTATGTTCAGGTTGAGTGACTAATAAGAAATAGTGTCTCGCTTCGTCTACTATAGTTTCGTTTATACTTTCATTGTTGAGTATTTCTTCTTCGTCTTCGTCTGTTTCATCGTAAGGTTTCAAATAATTTTAAAAATGATTTTTGCAAACGGTTTACAAACGGTTTTAAAACGGTCCAGTAACAGTTTATTTCCAAAAAATTTCTGAAACCGAAACCAAACTGCAGTCTAAATGTAGTCCCGAACTGGAACCACATGAAGTCTAACTGTTCAAACCTGATAAAGTCAAACCGTTGGGGACCCTACTGTGCAGTGAACATCCATTCAATTGACCACAAATGAACGAATGCGTCAGTGGTCACGCGCACGGACAGTGCACCAGTTACCACCTGAAAGGCAATGCCACTGCTTCATGTGAGCGAATTAGCGAATCGATTGAACGAGCTGTGTAATGTACAAAAAGAACGCGCACTCGTTCAGTTAGTCGAACAGTGGTTTTAATTGAAAAATGCCGCAATGATCAAGGCAAACAGTGAATATATTAACTGACTTGTGGCACTACACAATCAATGAGCTAACTGAAAAGAAACGGCCAAGCACCGAGAGACAGAACCGAGTAATGACAAGTGATTTCGATGCTGTCGAGGTGAGCCAGTAATCAGTGCGCGAGAGAGTGAGTGAACCGAGTTTGGTTTGTGTGTGTTGTGTGGTGCTTGATCAAGTTGAACAGGTCAAAGAATAGATCGTATCGTGTTTGTGGCAGTGAGCAGTGGCTAATAAACAGTGTGCACTGATGGAATTGTGCTTTTATTGATTTCGGTTATATGATTGACTCGCGCGGTGACGTATTAATTGGACAACTGAGACCAGCGAGAGTACAGCAACATAGACCGACCACGCCATCAGCGACGACAGCCATTTGGCTAGAGGGAGGAAGGGAGGGAGAGAGAGAGAAAGAAAGAAAGAAAGAGAGAGAGAGAGAGAGAGAGAGAGAGAGAGAGAGAGAGAGAGAGAGAGAGAGAGAGAGAGAGAGAGAGAGGGAGAGAGGGCGAAAGAGAGAGAGAGAGAGAGAGAGCGAGAGAGAGAGAGAGAGAGAGAGAGAGAGAGAGAGAGAGAGAGAGAGGCATTGCTCAGGTGGACACGTGTTCTGGCTAGACTAAAATGCATGGATGGTTGAGTGTGTCGTTTGTAAAGGACAACAGCACTAGTTTCGGTGTTTTGGAACAGTTGCATGAATGATCTCTCACTCACTGATCTTGTTTTGCCTAAAGCCACCAAAGAATGACACTCCACACAGTCATCATCTAGTCAACATGATTGAACACTAATAGCACACACACAATATTGTTAGAATCAATTGTTTGTTTGTTTATTATGTTGTTTTGAATTGAATGATACAAATTGTTAGAATGTACACAAGCATTTGAGATTGAATTGAGTGGCTAAACACAAAAGTGGAAAACGCAGAAAGTCAGAGAGTGGTCAAGTGCACAAAGGAAATAGAAATTAGTGTAATTGAACAAACGAGATTTTCTCTCAATAAAAGCTCACAATGAGTACTTAAAAATTAATAAATGAATGAAGTACAAACAAGAAGCCTATTCAGTTCCAGAACTAAATCCATAGTCGCTCTCATCTTCGTCACTCATGAACGAAAGTTCATCACTTTCTTGAGCCTGATCTTCCGCCTCGAACTGCTCAACATCAGCATCAGCATTGGACGAGCCACCGGTTCAATTACGGGAAATGGCTCTTAAGGTGCATTACGATTGCCACTAAGACTTGAAACTAGACCCTTGAATTTGTATGACAAAAGTTGTGGGAATGCGTCAACAAGTGGAACGAGTTCCTCAATGTCAAATGGAAAACGCTCCTCGTCAACAATGGTCAAGTGCTGCACGTTTGGTAGAAAAGCGGACAGAATAGCAATAAAATGGAAAGCAGTGCCATAACCTGCGATATCTTCATACGGTTTTTCATCATCCTCATCTGACGACTCATTTTGATCAACTTCATTGAAAGCAAAGGCCGAAAGCACAAGAGTGCGCACACTGGTCCACGATGCGTCTCTACTGATGATAGTGCGGTTCACGAAAGCAGTCCAAAGTGTTTCATCATTAAAGTTGAAACCAATGTGCAGCTTGCTCAACTGGACCAATCCAGCAATGTCAAAGATGACGTCCAATGAGAAATCGACGTCCTAGAGAAAGAAAGAGAGGGAGAGGGAGAGAGGGAGAGATGGAGAGAGAGAGAGAGAGAGAGAGAGAGAGAGAGAGAGAGAGAGAGAGAGAGAGAGAGAGAGCAGCGCGAGAGAGAGAGAGAGAGAGACAAGCATGTTGGCTTACCTAGATGAGGTCGTCCATCAGTGCCATCAACTGCCGAGTGATCAGTACGAATTGAGTGATGATGTGGACTGGTTCAATTGGCAATTTGAGCGAGACAAGAGCCGTCAATGGCTTACCTTCTGTGTACTGCCACTGATTTGGATTTAGCTTTGGACCGGTATGGATGGTGGCAGTGACACTGCACCCAGCATCGTCGTCAGTGGATGGCCTCCCTCTCCGTGTACTGCAACTGATTCGGGTTTAGCGTTGGACCGGTGAGGATTGTGCCAGTGACATTGCACCCAGCATCGTCGTCAGTGGATGGCCTCCCCCTCCATGTACTGCCACTTATTCGGGTTTAGCGTTGGACCGGTGAGGATTGTGCCAGTGGCTCTGCACACAGTGGTGTAGTTGGTCGATGGCCTCCTCTTCAGCATACGGCCACTGATTCGGGTTTAGCGTTGGACCGGTGAGGGTTGTGGCAGTGACACTGCACCCAGCATCGTCGTCAGTGGATGGCCTCCCTCTCCGTGTACTGCAACTGATTCGGGTTTAGCGTTGGACCGGTGAGGATTGTGCCAGTGACATTGCACCCAGCATCGTCGTCAGTGGATGGCCTCCCCCTCCATGTACTGCCACTTATTCGGGTTTAGCGTTGGACCGGTGAGGATTGTGCCAGTGGCTCTGCACACAGTGGTGTAGTTGGTCGATGGCCTCCTCTTCAGCATACGGCCACTGATTCGGGTTTAGCGTTGGACCGGTGAGGGTTGTGGCAGTGACACTGCACCCAGCATCGTCGTCAGTGGATGGCCTCCCCCTCTGTGTACGGCCAATTATTCGGGTTTAGCGTTGGACCGGTGAGGATGGTGGCAGTGGCTCTGCACACAGTGTTGTAGTTGGTCGATGGCCTCCTCTTCAGCATACGGCCACTGATTCGGGTTTAGCGTTGGACCGGTGAGGATTGTGGCAGTGGCTCTGCACACAGTGTTGTAGTTTGTCGATGGCCCCCTCTTCAGCATACGCCAAGTCAATCACTGTCCATCAACGCAAATTGCCACAAATGAATCAATGCGACAGTGGTCTGGCTAAGCAAGACACATCCATTGCTCCGTGTCACATCGAATGCTCACGGCACCAGTTGCCACTGCAAGACAGTCACTGTCCATCTGTCGTAATACTCGACACGAGGATGCGGGATACAAGTTGATATACAAGCGAGATACAATGGGGGTGTGCTGATAATGCGAAGGTTTTAGGTTTTAGAGCAGGAGTTTGAGGTCTGCTCAAGTTGAAGTGGGTTGACTTGCAAGAATCCAAGGGGGCGTCAAAATGAGGATCAATCAATGTGATCCAACTGGTCTTCTGGTAAGGTGATTTCTACTAAACAAATATCCGCTGCCCACACACGTATGGTCTTACTGGGTCTTATTGGTGAATACCGATGGAAATGCACAATTCAATACACAAGAAAGAACCGAGACACAACCGCACACAATGGAATGCTATGTACAAGTAAAGTTTATTACAAAATATTACATAGGAATGTACAGAAGAAGAAGACGAAGAAGGTAGTGGTTCTACCCATTATACACAAATCATATTATATACACATATCAATTCAATATGAGGTTACTTTGGGTTCTCTTGTACCGAGTTGGAACCGCCAGAATCGACTGGATGAGAGAGAGAAGCAATTGTGTTGGATTTTTAATATTTGCGATTTTTATTTTGCTTTTTGAAGTTTTGTTGATGACAATTTTAGTAGATTAATTGAACATCGGGTGGATTCACAAAAATGATGAAAATTTGGGCGAATGTCACATTTTTGGTGAAAATTTGAGAATAATCTCTGTGTGTGTTCGTTCGTTTTCACTGTGTATTGCATGTCATTTGTGTGTGTTGTGTGCGTGGCTTATATCGCCGTGTTTGTTATGAAAAAAGAAGAAGAAATTGTATGTGTCTGTGTTGTGGTATAATATGTGAGCACAAACTGTGTCCGAAATATGTCCGACAGCATTGTGGATGTTAGAATGGGGGAAACGAGTTTGAGTTGGGTGACTGACTGACTGTATTCAAGATTTTGCTATGGTTGAAAGGTACTGTAGAGTTTAGTGGGAAAAGAGAGGTCACGCAACATATTAGGAGAGAAGAAAAGATAATTTGAACTAGTACGGGATATCGTTACGTTTCTTTTCTTTTTCATTGTCAACGATTTACAGTTAATGAGTTCCTGTCTACTAGCAACAATCTAACTGTTCGTTACTAAAAAGACGAAAGAAGAATAAAAAAAACAGAAGCAACATCGTGCTTTGCACCGAGATAAGTTTGACCTATTCTGCCTATTTGATTTATTATTGCGGAAATCTAATTTTAATATTATTTTAAATAATTCACTAAATTATTTGGCTATTTTATGTTTTTTTTAAAAATAAGTCAAATAATTAATTTAAATTAAATTAGAGAATTATTAGGATTTTAGCTAATTTTTCTAATTTTAAAATAATAATTTAATTTTTTAAATATTTTAATTAAATAATTTAAGTCTAAAAATCTATTCTGGAACGACATACACACGATAACAAGACAGACATATACATACAGAGGGTGGACCTAGTGGCACTGTCAAAGGCCACACGGTCACTATCACAGAAGAACATGAGAGAAAGAGGAGAGAAGAGCAAAGGGCAGATGGCACCTTGCTCAATGTACAATGTTTTGAGGTTTACGCGCGAAGTTCAATCCAATGCGATTTTGTTACACCCGGAGTATGAACATACGACACCATCAACGCAAATGGCCACAAATGAATCAATGCGACTGTGGTTTGGCCAGGCAAAACACAACAATTGCTCCGTGTCACAACCACTGACCATGGCACCAATGGCAACTAGTTACCATACGAGGCTTCCTGCCAGAACGAAGTTCCATTGTGGTGTGACTGTGCCATTCCATGTATCAATTGTGACTCGGCATAGCAGAGTGAACATGCACACCATCTCCGCATAGATCCATAATTGTGCCTCGAACGTGCATGAACCGTGCTGCTGGAGGCCGCCTTTTCGGGCTCGGGTGACAATAGTTGTCTATTTGGATTAGACAGTGACGGTAATCACTGCACACAACAAGGCAAACACTTACCACACAAGGCTTCTTTCTGGAACGAAGATCCATAGTTGGATGAGTTGTAGATTTGCAGGACAAATATTGACTCGACACGTGAGAGAGCATTTGCGTCCAAATGTTCGCTAAATCCAAGCGAGAGGTGACTTCTCGTGAAGATGTGATGTTGAACAGTGACCGGCGAGTGAACGACTTGTGCAGTAGTGCACAATACACACAGCACGATCGCCGACCAAACGCAACAATGCAGTATCTTTGTCGGCCTGATGAGTACACCAAGAGGGCCAAATGGGCCACCGGCAGAAACAGCAGCACCATCCACTTGAACAAAGCATATTTATGCGAAGGCACTGTGGACCAAAATGCAACACAGCGAGTAACACTCACCGAAAGAGTACGTGAGTAATTGCTATTTTAACACAAGTCGTGAGCTAGAGCTGTGAGAGCGGCATGGTGCCAGCTAGCGAATCAAAACAAAGTAAAAATAGTCACAATGTATTCGCGTTCGTTTTGTTGTTTTGACTTCGAATATCACTCGCAACAGGCCACTGCTCAAGGCTCGTTATGTTCGCAATGCAAACCACAAAAAGTGTCAACCTTACCCGTTTCTCGAAATCTGTCATTATTAATCGACTGGTGGTTTGACTTATTTGTGTGTAACACTTTTCATTTCACTTTCACTGGCAGCTCTATCTCAAGCCTTAAGTGGTGCATAAGTGTTCGGTCAACTGTCTTACTAGTGGCTAACCCAAACCACGTCCTTGCTCAATAATAATCAAAGCCGAGCCGAATGAGACAGTCAGTAAAGCAGCCACAACACTCGAGTCCATCTCTCTCTCTCTCTCTCTCTTTCTCTCACGAACAGTGCCTAGTCATTTCTGCTCCTCATCGGGACCTGTGGCTAGTGGCAGTGATCAGCCACTCTGCATCAACTGCAGCATCTCGGAATCCCGATCAATAGCACTTTGATTGCCGTCATGTTGTCTTATCTTGTTGGCCAAACTCAACCTAATTAGTAACTATTGTTGTTATTGTTCTTGGTTTGCCTCGGAACTAACCAAATCTATCTTTGCAGGCTGCTTTGCTATACTTTAGCTTAAACTTCGGTCCAATCGCTTCTGCCGAACAGTTGTCCGCACTCTCAAAAAATCTCAAAATGGCCTCTGCCGACAATTGCATGCATTCGTATGATGATGGCACTATCTCCTCTGCCTCGCCCGCCTCATTTTTGCCTAGTCTTTGGTATTGCACTGTCCTGTTTGGTTCGTTATCACCTAAATTGATGACATCGCATGCGTTGCAATCACCAACCGCAGCACAAGCAAAACAGCTTACAACGAATCACAGCCAAAGCCCTCAACACAATGTGACATTCAACGAGCAACTCCATTGTCTTGGCACCACCAACAACAAAGTCGAGTACTTGACCGCACGAAGCGTGTACCCACACAGACACGTGTGTTCCAGCATGCAAGAACATGAGCGGCATCAAAGCAGCCATCGACCGCCAAAACCAAACAAGACAAAGAAGAAGAAGAACGAATCTTAGAAGAACAAAACAGTCAACGCGAGGCACTTGCTCGACTCAGGGCCCGTTTTGCCCTTTGTTCAAGTCAAACAAATCTTAGATCCAGCAGAGTACGTTCTCCTCATTAACTACCACCACCTCCAAGTGATTCCAGTCGGCCATCGTACTCAACAACACATCATTTGCACAAACCAATTGTATTCAGTCAATACAGAACACATACAACAGAGCAACATCACCAGTGCAGTGATCATCATCATCAATGGAAAGTGTGCCACCGCCACCTTTTCGCCACCAAACACGAAGCTGCTTAATGTTGACTGAAAGACTAGAAGGACTTGCCCGCAGATGACACTAATCATATTATATATATGTAAATGTGATCCAATCAGTACACAACGAATAGGACACAATTCAAATGTCGCGCGATGAACTGAAATTATTTGGATGGTGTTTTCTTGGGTAATACTGCCCCAAGAAGGTGATTTTGATGAATTTGAATTCGAAATAAATAGACGAACGCTTTAAAGTTGATATATACAAAAAATATTATTAAAACAGATCACAAAGGTAAAAGTAAACAAATAAAATGACCACTGGTCAATGAAAACAAAGAAAAAATGAAAATAAATCAAAAATAAATCAAAAATGAAGAAAATGTTGTGACTTGACGAACGCACCACGTGCTTGTTTGTTCGTAAGTGCCTTCTTGCTGCTTGTTGTCTTGCTTTTATGCGTTTTCGCGGTGTTCTCGCCGTTTCTCGAAGCATCTCGAAACACCTCGAAAGCTCACTGAATTGTTAAAGTGAGAGGAAGAGGAGCACTGATTTGTGTTGGGAGGGTGAGTGCTCGAGCGAGAACACTGTCAATGAGGCGAAAATTTGGTTCGGCTAAATCAGCTGTTCCAGGACTGATTCAATGGGAATGAGGTGATCCATCGATGGTAGTGATCACGATGAGAATCCTGGTCAGGTAGATTATCTTGTTTCACTGAATTGAGTGGTCTACGCTCAATTTTGTGTTACATCAGTGTGATCGGACTAATTTGGCTATTTGTATGCTAATTACAGGTGAACAAAGGTAATGAAGGTGTGTAAATGTTAGCCAACTAGTCATAACATAATCAGATAACAAATAAGATAATTAAAAGTAACCTTGGGCATTGGGAAATGTGAATTTCGCGCTTTGTTTACAATTTTGAATTTGGAGACATGTTCACAAAGGACGTAACCGAAATTTCTAGAAAAATCAAGAAAACTGAAGAATTTTGAAAGCGCAAAATTTGAAAATGGGATTGTTCAAAGAGGACGAGCCACTCACATTTACATATATGTTCCAATAATAAACGATTGATCACGGGTGTAACATACTTGTAACTGAATATGCCGTGCATATATTAAAGTTCATTTCTGTGTTGTGTGAAAAGAATGTGCATGAGTTGTATGTTATGATCGAACACTTCGAGCACACACGCATTGTATGTCAACCTTCAATTGGTTAGCGTTGCCTAATAAGCCTCCGCAGCAACACTACACAAAGACATAGGCTTTTGGTTTTTGTTGGTTGACAAAGTTTTAGTAACATCAAATTAGTGTCTGTTCCATTGGCTTCATTTCGATCACAAACGGTCTTTGATTGTCACCGGACATGGCTACGAGTGGGCAATGGTAATGTGGTCCATAACTTGATATGCCTTCACAAACTGTCATCAATGTGTGCACTGACCCACACACACACACACACACACACACACACACACACACACACACACACACACACACACACACACACACACACACACACACACACACACACACACACACACACACACACACACACACACACACACACACACACACACACACACACACACACACACACACACACACACACACACACACACACATACACACACACACACACACACTCGATTGTGTCAGTGGCGGTGTTGTGTGTGTGCTAACTCGCCTCTTGTCTCACTCGCTGTGTGTTCTGTTTGTCTTTTGCTAGTCTTTTTCATCTTTTTTCTTTGGCTTCACCGTGAACAGCATCATCACCCAACGGATGTCTTTCGGTAAGTGTCCAATATTATTGTTGTCTCCAGTCTCGCTATGCTTTGTCCCTAACTTTCCATCTACTAATGTACTTTGAAACAGCACATTGGCATCTATCCACCACCACTTCAATTAGTCTATTCTTTTGCTTAAATTACTGTGTCCGAACACACCGACACAATAGTTTCTCTCACAAAGCATTCTTCAGTTCACAACTTCGATTCTGCCAGGTTCGCCTATTTAGACTTAGTATTGGTAGAAATCGCAACAGAGTTAGCCACCCTACCCTTACACCGGTTAACGGTGTCAAACGGGCTCATTACTCTAGAAGAGTCTACACTCTCACTCTACAGTCAAATTGGTCATTGATTAGTCACGAGTTGTGTGACCTTCAGTGTGTGACTGTGTACACTGCCTTATCGAATTTGAGTTCACACTGATGACTCATTGATAAGAAAACGTGTAGCCAGACGCTGGTAGAACTGATTCATTTCACATTATGCTCTAGTTTGAGTCCAGTCTCCTCTCAACTCTTGGGGTCTTCCTTTGTGTCAGCTGTTCTACACTTTTTCATTCACTTGTCATTCTTATTTGCATCATCGCTCCCACAATGACTCCTTCGATGTTTACCGGTGAGAACTTTATTGTTGTTGCTGTTGTTCGTATTCGCCGTAACTACTTTGTTTTGTTTACAAGACGGATGGTTTCCATCGGAATAATACAAAACAAAGATTCAAAAGTTAATTGAATCTATTCAACTTCAAGCTACAAAAATGGAGTCTGCTCCTGTGACACATATCGAGGAGAAAATAGAACCAATTCAATATTTACAAGACGGATGGATTCTACCTGAATCATACAAAACAAAGATTCAAAAGTTAATTTAATCGAATCAAATCATGTTGCCAAATGCTCCAATAACACATCTCGAGCAGAAACTAGAAGAAATGCAGCCATCTATCATACTTTTCCAGATGGGGACAACACAGCTCGAATGCTTGGTGCATCCATTCGTAGGTAAGTGCATTCTTTAAATTCTATTTTTTTAGTTATAACTGGTTCTGTGTTTCTGTTTATGTATCCGTTTATCTGCCTTATTTGACTGTCTCTCCACCATGTAAGTATATCATTGCTTGTGTTGATTGCATTGTTAACTTAGTTTTGTTTAGCCACCGAACTGGCCGCGTCCCGTGCCAAGTGGTTGGAGCCTGACCATGATGGAAAGGTCAAATTCGGTGGATTCATGTAAGTATATCATTGCTTGTGTTGATTGCATTGCTAACTTAGTTTTGTTAAGCCACCGAACTGGCCGCGTCCCGTGCCAAGTGGTTGGAGCCTGACCATGATGGAAAGGTCAAATTCGGTGGACTCGGTATGTGTATCATTGCTTGTGTCGATTGCATGACTAACTTAGTTTTACTTAGTCACCGAACTGGCCGTGTCCCATGCCACCACCACTCATCCAGAAGAGGAATGTTCCCGTCTATGCCAGAGGAACCAAAGAAAACTAAAAGTGGTGAGTGGTGGTGGTAGGCACATCCATTTGGTTCCCGTTGTTGCAAAGATGAAGACACTCAACAAGAAGCTATTCCTCCAACAGAAGTATACAGCAGAGTGGCACTGTGCTAACAGTGTCACGAAGCCGACGATCGACTTCAAAACTTGCCTGATGAAAGAGCCCCAACCGAATAATACAAAACAAAGATTCAAAAGTTAATTGAATCGATTAAACTTCAAGCTGTCAAAATGGAGTCTGCTCCTGTGACACATATCGAGGAGAAACTAGAAGCAATTCAAAATTTGCAAGACGGATGGATTGTGCCGCGAAGCATACAAAACAAAGATTCAAAAGTTAATTGAAGTGAATCAAAATCATGCTGCCAAATGGAGCCCGCTCCTGTGACACATATCGAGGAGAAACTAGAAGCAATTCAAAATTTGCAAGACGTAGGGATTCTACCCGAATCATACAAAACAAAGATTCAAAAGTTAATTGAATTGAATCAACTTTAAGCTACCATATGAAGCTAATTCCACTAGTCTTCAAATGGATTTACGTTGACAACACGCCAACCCACAGACTTATGATTCTATGCAAACTCACTCTCAAGTTTGCCAAGATTCAAAGCCAGATGTATCCGCACCCCTTCAAGTGCCATTTAATTCTCAAGTACTCAAAGTATATGAAGCTTACTTCACGAGTACTCAAATGCGAACGAAAACATTACACGATGGATAATTTGTTGATTCATCTGTAATTTTTCTACTATTGGTCGCGTTTGTTTATCAGAAATAAACAATCATTCGGGATCAAAGTTTGATTCACTGCTGAAGAGCAGAATTCTACGACCATCTCCTCAAAGATATTCCATTCAAGAATTCCCATACCAACGCTTTTAAAAAGGAATACTCATCAAAGTTAAATAGGTTAACAAATGCTCACAACGTATCTAAGGTCTTGTTCGGTGGATTAATGTAAGTATATCATTGCTATTGTGTTGATTGTATTACTAACTTAGTTTTACTTAGCCACTGAACTGGCCCAACGACCTTGCAGTTAGCGAACCTAAACATGATGGAAAAGTCCAGTTCGGTGGAATCATGTGAGTATATCATTGCTTGTGTAGATTGTATGACTAACTTAGTTTTACTCAGCCACCGAACTGGCCCTGTCCAATGCCCAATTGTTGGATGTCTTAACCAATCTTGGAAAGGTCAAGTCTCGATCTAATCGAAATTGTGTTTGTGATCCCAGGTGTTTAAAAGTACTTGGACAAGTTTCATGGTTAACCATTCGTTAACCATAGACGTTAATCCTAGTTAATTAAAGATGACAGTGACTCCAATGAATGCGAAGTTAACGAACAAGAAGCATCGTTTCACAAGAAAGCTTCAACATATCTTTTTCTTAAGTTGTTATCTGCCTAATGACTTTCTCATATTTTCTGTTATTTCGCACCTTTCGTGTGCCACTCTATTGTTGTCAATTGAAGTACTTTCTGTAATTCTAAATTTATAATAATATTGCAATTAAAATTTGCCTGACTTTGTATTATTGTCTATCCGAATGAGCTACTTAGCCAACTGGAAGATGTGACAGTGCATCAAAGTCTTATCAGAATCACTTTGATTGAGTGACAATGTGGACGGGCTCGAGTCGAGTCGACAGCCATTTCGAATGATTCATTGGACCAATCGATGCAAGCAACAGTCGAAGGATGTCCACTAATTGGGGTAGCAACTCAATCCAAGGTACCAGTGAAACAAATCTCCATCAATCTCACTTAAATCATTGCAACATTGTTGTAGTTTGATGGTGCTGGTGTCACTTTTGTGAGTGATTTAGTGAATGTGATATGTTCGGAGTGCTGCATTTTCACACTCCTCAATAGTCTTGGTCCAATTACTAAGTCACCGCGCGCGGGTCAATCACCAAATGAATGAATCAGCAGAAGCACAATTCCATAAGTGTATACTGTTCAATTACTGTGCCACAAACACTGAACAATCTTTCCTTTGGCCAGTTCTACTGGATCAAGCATCACACAACATCACCCCACAGCACACACACAAACCGCACATCAAAAAATCATAATAATTTGACCACGGCGAGCACATTTGCCTTCATTGGCCGAGTGCGTATTGTGTCTGCGAGTCTCGCTTGTATTCCTTTTGACCTGTCCTCATCATCGTTACCCATCATCCGTCAGTCCAACTATCTGTGTCTTGCAATCGCTCGCCAAACAGTCGCACATTTTTATTTTGGTGTCACTGGACTTGACACTCTGATTATTACTGCTGCACCATCAAATCATAACACTCTCTTGCTGACTTTAGAGAGAGAGAGAGAGAGAGAGAGAGAGAGAGAGGGAGGGAGGGAGAGAGAGAGAGAGAGAGAGAGAGAGAGGGAGGGAGAGAGAGAGAGAGAGAGAGAGAGAGAGAGAGAGAGAGAGAGAGAGAGAGAGACGAAACCCTACCAAACCAAACCAAACCAAACCAAAACAAAACAAACCACCATCACCACCCAACAAACAACAGCAGCCTGGTCGAGCAATGCCTGCAGTAAACCCGGAAATAATGTAAGCAGACATCACCTCCGACAGATCGAACGATCGCACTCACACAAGTCGACCAACGAACTACCCTCTACACACTTTCCCTCTCATTAGTTTTGTTGATTTTTAATCGAGACAATGAACTGTACTCTCATTGTGTGGCTTCATGTTTACCCGTCCAGTTAGCGCGAAAAACATAAAAATGGAAAGTTCAACGCACAACAAAAAGTGCTTACTCAATTACTCACAGTTGAGGTATTGTCAAGGCATTGAACCCGTGTGCCTGATGTCAGATAACTCGTGTATGGCTGTGCTACGAGACGAGAGTGTTATAATAATCATTGTATTGTGTGCGAATGTATTGATTAATTTAATCACAGAATCTTACTTTGTAATTGTAAGTGTGCAACAAAAATTAAACTAACTTGACCACAGCTCACTGTCCTTCACTTTGCCTCATTGGCGAATGCATGTGCTCGTGCTCTGGCCACGTACCTTGACCAATCTAGATTGGCTCTAATGGGGGGAGCAGGTGACCAACCTCAAGCACCGCTCTACTTTCTCCGCCACTGACCTCTCACCTTTCATTGGCCTTGATCGATATATAGACTGGTGCCGTTCATTCTGCACACCGCAACCACAGACCACTTAAATTTGCAAATTGGCATGGTGATTGAGCACACACACATGGAGAGAGTGCTTTCATTTCTATGTGTGAATGCAATTCCCTGCATAATGGTTCACTCTGTTTACTCGTGGAGGCATGCATGTTGACACAAGATCTTATCATGTAGTGGGATTGTTATTGTTAGTTTCAGTTTATATAGCAATTGTACAGTAAAGCATTCGTTAGGCGTGTGCAAAGTGTTGACATTTGTATGCCGCGGTTTGTCACACTGTTACAATATTCAACCGTTTCGGGTGAGAGTGCACATTTTGCGGATGATGATTGATGAAGGGGAAAGATTCGCATATTATGCTACTGAGATTTGTAATTGATGTTTGCATATGCATGCACATTAGTGAAAGACTGAAAAATTGGCAGCATACACACAAGAAGACACATATACATGAACCTAAGAAGTTTTGTGCGTGCGTTTGTGGGCGAATGCCTTAGCCACAGACATAATCGGTCGAGTATAAAATGTAAATGTGTACAAGTGTGTGTGCAGAGAGAGAGAGAGAGAGAGAGAGAGAGAGAGAGAGAGAGAGAGAGAGAGAGAGAGAGAGAGAGAGAGAGAGAGAGAGAGAGAGAGAGAGAGCGAGAGCGAGAACATGCCGCATATAAAATCCTTTATTTATTATGAATTGATCACATCGATAGTGGCCTTTCAATAGTATCGATTATTTTAGGTACATGTGTGAGGAGAGAGGAGAAAGAGGAGAGAGAGGAGAGGGTGAGAGAGAGAGAGAGAGAGAGAGAGGAGAGAGAGGAGAGAGAGGAGAGGGTGAGCGAGCGAGTGAGGAGAGAGAGAGAGAGAACGAGAACGAGAACTCCTTGAAACGGAAAAGTGACATTCTTTAGAACTAAATAAAGATCCACACAAGGCACCCACAGGTCAAAGATGACCAATGGGCCGTGCTGGTGATGATGGTGACCACATCGAGGGCGCCATCAAAGAACGGGAGGAAGACGAGAGGACAGTTCGAGTGTAGAGGTACAATCGGTGCTGTCGAGAGTGGCGCACACTGCACTCTGCACTCTGCTGTGTGTGTGCTGTGTCTATCTGGCTGCCTGCCTCGCGTATTCGCCTCCAGACACTCACACGCCAGATCGGGTGCCTGTTCGAGTCGATCATTGTCATTGTGCTCCTCATTGCAAGTGGTTGTTCGTATTGTCTTTGGTGCGTTCAAGACTTTGTATTTCGTCGTTTTTGTAGTGGTGAGGATTTGGTTTGTGAGAGTGTCCTCTGCCCGTCACTCGAGTGCACACTCACTCACTCACTCACTCACTCACTGGCTCACTCGCACACTGCATCATCATCATCATCATCCACTGCTGGCCACCACGCTATTCAACTCTAACCGACTACCAACACCAACTCGCTTGCTCACTCACTCCCAATCGAGTGTTGCATCACGTCACACACACACACACTCACACTCTCAACCACACCGAGTCCAAGCACCAATGATGGCCGGACCGAAAGCCGCTGCCGCCGCCGACGACATTCATGCAATCTCGCTGGTGTTGATGGTGGGCGATGGCGCCCAAGCCTGCTATCCTGTTGGTGATGATCCACTTCCAACGGTGCCACAGCACATCAACTCGATTAATTATGGTGCTGTTTGCGCTATTATACGCTCATATCTACGTGTGTGGAGATTTGTCCTCTGCATTAGACGGGCCAATCTGCGAGATAATTTACCCCATGTTGCAGGTCTTTTGACCTTTTGGGGTGAGCATTTGCGAGAGCTTCAGATATTTTGGAAACCGGCGCCTAGTGCAGAGCCAGACTACGAGGCGGCCGGTAGGAACTACGAGCGGATCAATCGTTTGATTGAAACAATCGGAACCCTACCTCGTCTTGTGTCTCTTACATTGAGCATGTTTGATATTAATCACTTTCCATTTGCCATCACCGCTGATATGAGCATTCTGGCTCGTTTGGAATCGTTTTGCCTATCCACTAACAATTTGCTGAATGACCGTTTGCATCTCACATTGGAGCAATGTGCTCGCAGTAATCGACTGCAGTACATGGCTTTAGGCAATCCTATTAGCCGATTCAATTTTGGTGTCATTCTGATGCCTCAGTTGCGTGATCGCATGCGGGTTCTCAACGTTGGCCCGATTAATCATGATGGGTTGATTGCTATTTGCACCAACTTTTCTGGTTCGCTTAGCGCGCTCACTTTGGCCATCGACGAAGGGTTGACATTCGATATGGTGGTTGAGTGTCTCTCCGTGTTGCGCAATCTGCGAGAACTTAAACTTGGACTGCACACTCGCATACAAGACCAGGATGGCGAACGAATTGAGCGCCAACTGTATTCGGTTCGGACTGTGTTTGCCAGTCCACTGCGCTTCGTCAATGGTCCAGTGATGCTCAACATCTTCCCATTTGCCACTATCAATGCTACACCACTTCATCACTTTATGACTTTGCCTGCTGGTGGAAGATTCGTGTGAGCACACACACTTGCACAGCTGATGTGGACATTGCTAGATTGGCATGACACGATTGTAACTTTACTATTTACAGGACATATTCGATATTTTCAATATATGCTATCCTTTAAATTGTCCTTATTTATTCGACACTTATTGTATAACACTGATTTCAATGAATTATTATAATAATTAAAGTTATTTATTAATTAATCAACTATTACTCGAGTTTTTGATCTGACCGAAGTGAATGAACTGCTGCGGATTGACTGAGAGAGGGAGTGAGAGAGAGAGAGAGAGAGAGAGAGAGAGAGAGAACTTGGCCTAAGGTGCTGCAATTGAGCTGAGGCGGGTTGACTGAGAGAGGGAGAGAGAGAGAGAGAGAGAGAGAGAGAGAGAGAGAGAGAGAGAGAGAGAGAGAGAGAGAGAGTAGTCAAGTCAGCGTTAAGATCGACTGTGAAGTTGTGTGTGTGCCTGACGCTCAGTTTTGTGGCTGTGTGCGTGCTTGTGTGTGGGTGTAGTTGCACTTACTTTTGGAAGTAACCGTCGTGGGGGGGGTGGTAGCTCGTAGTTAATTCGATCACCATCTTCAGCACTCGAAGAATGAGATTCCATTTCAGAAGAATCGATGAACGATGATGACGAACAGAATTGAACACTTTAGACACACACACACACGCACAGATTGAAGCAACAGCACTAACACTCGGTGAAATGACAAACACAAAAGCGAATTGTGTGCGGTGGCGGACAAGACGAAGCAGAGAGGTCGATCACGGTCAGTGGGTAACGCTCAAATGAGGATAGACACATACATGCACAGTCCGACTGTCTTAGACTTAGTCACCAGATGATCTCCCCCGCAAAGATGGCCAGATGCGTAATTGCTGTGCGCAGAGACTGTTTTCGTCGTTTCCATCCTCCCCTTGCCCCCCTTCGAGAAGTGGTCGACCTTCGACGACGACAACTCAAACTGAACAGTCTTGGCAAATCGAAATGGACAGTGGTGGTCTTAATTGGCAACACACAGCAGCAGCAGCAGAAGCGGGCGAGCTAAGTTTCGTTTTCTGCCGTGGCAATTAGGCAACGAGAAGGGAATGAAATGTGATTTGAGCTGTTTCTACTGAAATAGGCACCGTCTTGACTGTGCAGAATCAAAACCCGAGAGTGCGAGGCCACAAGTGTCCGTTCAAGATTGGCCAACATTCAACTAGGCTCATAACTGAAGCACAATATTGGCTTGGCACCATGAGAACTCATTGCTAGTTTGGAAGAGAGAGAGAGCGCGCGACAAGAACAAGTAAGTCCAACGCACAGTTTGAGGTCATGTGTGACACATACAGTAGTTCCTTGACTTAGCGCGACACGCACTGGAACGATAGAAGGAGTCGCAATTGAAATAATATCAACCACCCCCATGGAATCGATACGTACTCGAATAAAAAAAATCAAAAAATGGAGTTATGTTTGAAAAAGGGCCATTGGCGCAATCGTATTGCCTCAAATTCTGGTGTCCATTTTACTTTAACTCGACTTAGCGCAAGAATTTCTTGGTGGCTTTTGCAGGACTAACTGTACATTGGTTGGACACACAAACGAACGCATTAAGGGTCAATCGCACTGCTACGGCCATACAACATACAACCATACTACACAGGTCACAATATTGTGCTTTCCATTTGAAAAGACGAGTCAACACATTTTGATACTTCTCAAGAGTGAGGAGAGCGAGTGCTCAGGGCAATGTGACACTAAGCTGATCAGTGGCCTAGTCGGTTCGAATGTGTGCCACAAGCCAAGTGGCCAAAATTCAACGCCATTCGTAAGCGGCCACTGGCTTGAGGGAGAGTTGAGATGGCCTGTGTGACCAATTACGCTTGTGCCAGTGAATGCCACTGATGAAGCGCTCATAATAATTAACTTTATTGCTGTGTTTGGTGTCAAACAGCCCATTTGGCCAATTGAATGCGGGTATGGGTGCAATCATTGGATGCTAGAAATGTTGAATTAAAACGAATTGAAGCTATTCTACTTGAACACACTGTTTGGCCTCTCTCTCTCTCTCTCTTTCCATCATTTTCTGTATCTATTCGCAGTGACCTAAAACCGTACGCGCGCGTTAATGCACAAACAGACATTTTTAGCGTGTTGAGTTGTTGACTTGAGCTTGCAAGTACTTGAGGTAATGTCTTGTCCTGTCCCTGTTCGGGCCTGTTCCAGTAGGGTGACACTTAATACCTCATCTCGCGAGGGTCAGAGCAAACGAGTCGCTCACTCTAAATGATAATTACAAAGACACACTTTATTGGTTACAAATATTTACATATTACTGTCAACTCTGCGCATTATGACTATGTATGTGACATTATAGATTTTTTATGAGTTTGACTGTGTTAAGTAACGCTTTTTCAAAGGGTTTCCCCTTTAAAACATTGGAGAGTAATGCAGGCAAACATTGCCCCCAAAAAATCATACCATTCGGTTTTGTACATCTCAAGGAAGGTTTTTCAAGTGTGCAGTGGAAGTTAGCTTATCAGCACCGTAGCGTCCAGTGTAGAGTGCAACACCGCCCTTTTCAGTGGCGTGCCCCCAACATATGTGTTTTCTGAACACATTGCTAATCTCTCGCTGTACAGTTTGAAAGTCTACTGTCAGCAGTACAAACAGTGCTTTACGTGTGTTGTTGTGATTGAGATCTCGTGTTTTGGCACATTTGGGAATCAATTTGGGCAATCTCGGTGGCTATGTGGTCCAGAAACTCTTATTCTATTGTTTCGAGCCTTGTTCTTAACATCAGCAAACGTGTCTCTGTGTGTGCGTGTTTGTGCGTTATCTGTGTGCTTTCACTTTGTTATTGTTTGGAACCGTATTCTTCATCTTCTCTACCGTGGTACCGATCCAAGCAATTCACGAAACATTTCATCATCATCACCTGGTTGCACGGAACATCTCAGCACACTCAACTCATCTCGTACTAAAATCAAAACACCGCCCTCACATCTATCAGCTGTTTTTGTTTTGATGTTTGTGAGTGACTTTTAGACGAATCAATTTATATTTTGTAATTGAGATCTCGTGTTTTGGGAAATTTGTGGTTCAATTCAAAGCAATCTCTGTCGCAATATGGCCCAACAATTTTTATCCGTGTGCTTAGAGTTTTGTTCATAACGTGAACAAATGTGTCTCTCTGTGTGTAGGTGTTTATGTGCTTTTTCTTGTGATTTTCACTTTATTACTATTTTGAATTGTATTTTCCTTGTCCCCAATGGACCGATCCAAGCAATTCACGAACCATTTCATCATCGTTACCTCATAATATTCAACATCTAACCCCCAACACACAATTTCTAAATCAACTCAACTCGTAACACAATCAATCAAAACATCGTTCTCAGTCTATCATCTCGATCGACTGTTTTGTTTAGATTTTTGTGTCTAGAGATTTTTGGTAACATTAGAGTGTAAATTAATGACAGAGTATGTTTTTTTATATTTCATGTTTGAAATTTTATATTGAAATCTATCATCTACCTGTATCATTTACCTATGGGTGATTTTATTATTGTAAAAATTGATCCTATTTAATAAAATTATTTCAAATTGAAAATGGTTGAAATATATTTATAAAATCCAAGATTCAAATGATAGATTTTTTATTTGCGCTTGTAAATGATTGAAACAAGAAAATGCGCTTGGGAATGTTTAAAACAAGAAAATTATCATTTATTTTGTTTGAAATCTATCATTTGAATCTTGGATTTTATAAATATATTTACTATCATCGTCACCACCATCATTTGCAAGGCGGGAATGCATAAATAGAGGGAGAGAACGCGATTTTATCTTCTCGTTTGGGGATAATGTCTGTTTTGTGTACATACACTTGTGTGAACTTGACACAACAATGTAACTATATTGTCATTAGTCTAGTCATTAAGTGTGTGTGCAAGTGCAATTATGTATCATTTTAATCCAATTGATGTTGACCTGCTATTGTGCATTGCATTTTCGCTTTGTGCCAAAGACCCTAACTTCAGTGACCGTTTAGCGGCGAGTTGTGTGCCACTAAGACCAACGAACATATAACGTGCCATATGATTGGACGGACATTGATCCTTTACATACATTGCAGCCTAATGAAACTATCGCGCCACTCTGTACAAGGAAATGTAGCCGCAAAGTGAGATCGAGTTTTAATTCATTGCCATTCGGACTGGACTGTTCGGCTTGACACAAGAAGACCAACCGAGCAAGATGTGAAACAATGAACGAACACTTAATGTCTATCGGATGTGCGCACACAGCGAAAGTGCTAGGATCACTGCCAAAAGGCCTAATTCCCAAAATAGCATTACAATTGCGGTGACCAGGCAAACAAAATGTTGACCACTTTGTGCCACGCATGGCTCGTTTGTTTTTCTTTGTTTTTATCCAAAGTACTCGAAATTATCCACTCTGTGATTCAGTTACAAATGAGACTGACTTTGTGTCACTGTTCCTTCTCGTTACATTCGATTCTAAAGCCCACACAGACATATCACTGAAATAGGACTTGATCGCAAAAACACACAGAGTCAGGGTCAAAGGAGATAAGTGAACCATCATTTTGTCGGACTGTTGAAATTCAAAGACGGCTCAAATATGTGACAGTTGATGGGTCAGAAAATGTGACTTGCACACAGACACACACTCGATCATAACTTGATCTTTGTATCACTTGAAGTGTGACAAACATGCGAACACGATTGAACGGTCAATTACTGTTAAACACTTCATTAATGTCTAATCAGTCATCATTGCACCGCTCGTTTAATTGAGAGAGCGAGATATATATATATATATATGTCAATAGGAAGAGTTTGAACCAGAGACTTTTGAATACTGAGATTTGAATTTGGAACACTTTTATTTACGAAACGAAAACCGAGACCGAACGAAACATTACATTACACAAAGCGTGCGCTTTACTTGACTGACCAAACATGAATGCTTTACTGTGTGTCTGTGTGTGTGGACCTAGGGACGAAGGAAAACGAGTTTGAGAGGAGTAGTGGTTCACGAGTTGTGTGGGACAGAGGAGGGAGAGAGAGAGAGAGAGAGAGAGAGAGAGAGAGAGAGAGAGGAGAGAGAGAAAGACAACAGAAGGGAAAAGATTACAAAAAGCGAAATGAAGAAGGAATACAGAAATGAATGATAGGAGTGGCATCTAGGATTCGCCGGCCGAACGAACCCAAAACGCCCCCAAAATCCGCCATTATCCATTAAACCAACGCTTAGTTGACATGACGCCGCCTAAAACTTTTCGAAGGGATTGCTATGCAATGACTGAGAAAAGAGATTGGGGGTGGGGGTAGGAACAGGGAAAGGTGTGTTTGACAGATTACTAACTAAGAGGTGTGGTAGATTTGTTACAAAATGTGTGACAAAATTGTGTTACTGAATTTTGATGACAAAAGATTGTGTTGAATTACAAATGAAGTGTTGCGATTAACGAACATAAAGTACTGAGAGAAATGAGCATAAACGAGACTATTACAAGAAATTGTGACAAACAAATTACGTGAAAAGATATGAACATGAAGAAGACAAGGATTCAAACATCTAGGTTACAACAAAATGCAAGTTATCTAAGCTCAGGGCAGGCAAACATTAGATGCTGGAACGAGATGACAGGAGACCAAACAACTTCAATATTTCAATTTGGATTACCGATGTGATGAGAAGATTACGAGGTGAGTTGACATAACGAGAGTTTTCGGTTAATACACAAAATGATGACATTTACTTTACCGAGGGGACTGACACATGACCATTACCATTTGACGATTTGTTCCACGGAACAATAAACCGAGATTACTTGACCAACCTTAACCGGAACAAAGAAAGTTTGGTTTGTACGAAAACCAATGAGACACCATTACCGACAAAAACATAACTTGGTGATGACACCGACCGAATGAGTTGAGATGACCGTTCACGACTGAAACACCAGTCTGAACATACGAGAAACCGATTAAACCGAGGACAATGATGAAGTCGAATAATTTGCTATATCCAAAAACGACCAACAAAATGCAAGCATTTTAAGCACAGTGGCAGGCAAACATTAGATGCGGGAAGTGGACCAATAGATGATCAAACGAGTTCAGATGATGAAACGATGAGACAGGAGACAATGAAGAAGTCGATTAAGTAGCTATATCCAAAAACGACCAACAAAATGCAAGCATTTTAAGCACAGTGGCAGGCAAACATTAGATGCGGGAAGTGGACCAATAGATGATCAAACGAGTTCAGATGATGAAACGATGAGACAGGAGACAATGAAGAAGTCGATTAAGTAGCTATATCCAAAAACGACCAACAAAATGAAAGCATTTTAAGCACAGTGGCAGGCAAACATTAGATGCGGGAAGTGGACCAATAGATGATCAAACGACGATGAGACAGGTGACAATGAAGAAGTTGAATCGTAGTATCTGAAGGCGAACGACAAAATACAAGTAATCTAAGCGAGGAGGCACTGCTTCCTAGGCGGGCAAGCATCAAATGTCGATACGAGACGATGAAAACTAAACAACTTCGAAAGATGAAACATTGAGAGATACCGAGAGACGATTACGAGGTTAGGTGAATACGCTCACCGATGAGACGAGATACAATTGAGATGTCGAATCGTTGCATAAAAAGATGACCAGCAAAATGCAAACACGCGAAGACGGAAAGGCACTAAATGTCGATTCAAGTTGATGAAACTAAATAACTTCAAATGACGAAACATTGGGTAGATACCGAGGGCGAACAAGAAACGATCAGATAATGTGACGAATGATTACGATTAATACGAAGACGAATGAGAGACATGTGAATTTGTGATTATTCATTGAGTGGTTACTTGTTTAGTTTTTTTTTCATTTTACTATTTTTTTTGTTATTTTGATTTATTTTGAGCTATTTACAATTTGAGCTAATTGATGTGCAACTAATTAGTGAAATTCATCACTGATGCAAACAGATGTTGTTGCAGATGAAAAGCGCGGTACGGATCAAAGTTCAAAGGGTAGATTGGCAGTGGTGCCTGCAGCAGCGAAGGAAAGTAACCAAAGTGACTTTTACCCTCAACTCTCAATTGCTCATAGGGGGTAGGTAGGAGAGGAGAGAGGCGAAAAGGGGGACTTGCAGGCCGAAGGTAATTAGCCTGATTAGTGACAGTAGGGGACCACTTAGGGTTGGTTCGAAAAACGTTTTTCCGAGAAATATACAAATTATTTGTGGGATAATCAGTGCAGACAGAGTCTGGCGATGGCGACAGTGAACATTTATGGTTATGATTAGGGTTCACATGTGCGATAGTTTTATGATTTGAGTTAGAAAGGAAAGAATCCTGCGAGATAATAGGACTGAAAGCATTTGAGCTTTTACTAGGACTTGACTGAGACACAGCGCAATCAGTGTTGGCAGTATTGATTTGGAGGGACACATCTGTGCGACTGGCAGACTGATCGCATGTGGCCATGTCGAGACCGACTTGACCATGTATTTCTGTTGATTTTAGTGAAATATCACTAAATGTGTCTGTATCGCATTGCGGCCACTCGACCATAGGGTCCTCAGGGCAGCAACGTTCGAGTACAAGTAGGCACTCGAGATAACGATTGAGTCGAGACATTAACTCGCCTGTGCATTTGGTTTTGGTCGAAATGATAGACCATGCAATTGTGCGTGGCAGTTTAGTTATGAGAGTTGTCTCGAGAAAATGGACCATAAGTTCTTGGTCATACATTGAGATTGAGGCACAGATTGAGAAAATTGGTTGAATATACTCGAGATAATGTTTGAAAATATTTGTAGAAACTTTACTATTAGTTAGAGAGGGGACAGATTGTAAAATTGGAACTATATTGTTAAGAATACTGCGAAAATCTTCAAATTCAAGTTTGAATTTGTCATAAATTACTGAGAATTGTGAGTTGAAAATTAAAGAAAAATTAGCCGAGGGACAGAGCCTCAAGAGAAAATTAGTTTTGTAGGGTTCGGCGAGTGCGTCGAATAAAGACATTAATTTAACTTTATCACTGAGATCATCACGGGATGTGACTTTAAAGTCAAAGTCAAATTTGAAAGTGAAATATGATTCTGGTGAACCATTGAAGGGAGTGATATTTAACATTGTGGGATTGGGAGTGAGAGCAACGAACACATTGAGAGAGAAGAGACAAAAGACAAATGGCACTTACAGTTTGGGTTCAGTTATAACTTTGGTTGCAGACTGACGAGAGAGATGAGACTTTCGAGGTTCTTCCGATGGATCCGGTTTTGTACCGAATCCTGCCGTCTTGTCAATAGGAAGAGTTTGAACCAGAGACTTTTGAATACTGAGATTTGAATTTGGAACACTTTTATTTACGAAACGAAAACCGAGACCGAACGAAACATTACATTACACAAAGCGTGCGCTTTACTTGACTGACCAAACATGAATGCTTTACTGTGTGTCTGTGTGTGTGGACCTAGGGACGAAGGAAAACGAGTTTGAGAGGAGTAGTGGTTCACGAGTTGTGTGGGACAGAGGAGGGAGAGAGAGAGAGAGAGAGAGAGAGAGAGAGAGAGAGAGAGAGAGAGAGAGAGAGAGAGAGAGGAGAGAGAGAAAGACAACAGAAGGGAAAAGATTACAAAAAGCGAAATGAAGAAGGAATACAGAAATGAATGATAGGAGTGGCATCTAGGATTCGCCGGCCGAACGAACCCAAAACGCCCCCAAAATCCGCCATTATCCATTAAACCAACGCTTAGTTGACATATATATATATGTATATATATATATATATATATATATATAGAGAGAGAGAGAGAGAGAGAGAGAGAGAGAGAGAGAGAGAGAGAAAGAGAGAGGGGGGAGGGGGAATACAGTCGGCCGAGTAGAATTCAACGGTAATGTGCGAAATCAAAGTGCCGATGGTGCACCACAATGCACACACACACGCGAGAACATCGAACCGATCTTAACATAGAAAGCCATTAAAGTGCTAAAATGGGTTCGCGAGGCAGGTGAGACACTTTGAGACACACAGACTCAAATAATCAAACAAACATGAAAGCCAGAATCAATCATCATTCGCAAAAGGCAATAAATAACATTACACGCAACCATAATTAGCTACCTAATGTAAATAGCTATATTTAAATTAAAATGCTAATGATGTTGATGCCTCCACTATCATCTTGTACCATTTGGCCACTTCTCGTTCTTCAATGGCCGCATTCTTTTCAAGAAAGCTTGCCAAGACACAGGTTGACAGGTGCCTGTCCATGACAATTCTCAATTTAGTGCCAGTCTTATACCAATCACGAAAGCGAATAACACCTGGCACATTGACAAGTGCCTTTAGGAGACCAACCTCTAGCGGCACGTCTTCGCCCTTGAACGTTGACGAACTTTGTGGAACATTAGTCTCCTTGATTGCCACAAGGTCACCAGTGGCAATCTCAGTCCCAGCAAAGACCGCTCTAAAATGACCACCGGCAAATTGATTGCCAATTGTGTACTTTTCCTCGATTTGTTGATTCATCTGTTCACTTCTGCTAGATTGTGGTTTCGGCAAGTTGGAGTCATCATCATCTTCATAGATATATTCATGCAATATTCATACATCGTGGTCGGGGATCTTGTTCTATAGATTAGATAAACAACACAGCAATTAGCAACGACATAGCGGCAGTGATAATTGAATTTGAAGCGAATGTTTGCAAATGTTGGTTTAGGTTAGACACAGTTCGGTGTGAAATAGAGCAATGCATGGAGTGATCGGAGGGCGCTATTTGCATTTGCATTTGCACTACAGAATCGCAAAACAATCTTGACTGTCCTAATCGCAATCGTCCGAGCCACTTCAATTTGCGTCATTTTCCCTTGAACCGTCAAACACAAACGAACAAACAAAAGAACACGCACACACGTACACACACACAGACACAGAGAGAGAAAGAAAGAGAGAGAGAGAGAGAGAGAGAGAGAGAGAGAGAGAGAGAGAGAGGGCGAGAGAGAGAGAGAGAGGGTGAGAGAGGGCAAAGAGAGAGAGAGAGAGAGAGAGAGAGAATGAACAACACATACTCGATATGCATTGCACACGACACAGGGCACACAGCGCCCCGATCACTAATCACGAATCACTACTCAATGGCTCAAAAGGTGCAGCGACGGTGCACAGAACCTGCGTTTTGAAAATATGTAGACCAGTGTGCCACACAAAGTGCTTAGTCATATATGATCATCATCATCATGTTTGAGGCGTCCATGGCACCAGGAACATGACCATAATGACACGTTAGACAACAGTACTCGATGTGTGCCATTCACCGCCACAGCACAAGAATTTAATGAGTTGGCCATAGAGCAATGATTGTGTCTGATGATGATGATGATGTGATGGTGGCCTGAGTTTGTCACTCTATTCTGCTGATCGCCACTCAGCAGATGCATTTGATAATAGCAATGACAATAGCACACACACTCGTAAACAAACTGAGTTAGTCAAACTAGTGAGTGAATGGCATAATAATCAACTGAACAATAATGCGCATAATAATAATACTACTACCTAATAATCAACCATTCACTCTGCCAAAGTCTTTCCCTTAGCTTATCACTACACTACTACTACTATTTCTTCTTATTCTTGTGTCAGTACATCGAACATGACTTTGAACAACAACAATCGATCATTTCAATGACCAATCACTCGACTACTGGACACAAGAATCACGAAACTATTCATATTCATCATAGATTTAGGGGTCAGTACACCCAAACACACAAGTTGTGAATTTAATCACAAGAGATCGCCACCGTGGTCGTCATTATGATAAATACACATTTGAGTGTGCACATCTCATCATCATCACCATCACCATCATCATCCATCGCGAGCAGCGACAGACCAACTAATGCAACAGCCTAAAAGCGCCACCAACTAATACGCCAAAGCAAGGACACACTGGCACACACACACACACACACAAATACAAACACTCATGAGCTCACGCAGACAAGGAGCAAGCAAAAGGCAAAAGCACCACTGCACTACCATCATCATCACAAACCACTTACCGAGTGTATGTTGGGAAAGCGTTCACCTTTTGGGCGTGCGGCGACAGCGATGTAAGACGAGAAGAGCGCTCGAAAGATGCGGCTGTTCACGCAGAGAGGCAGGCGATTAGATGCGAAACGAAAGAAGGAGAAAGGCAAATTGCTCGACGCCCGACGGCTTCTTAAGAAGTCCTTAAGACGTTTGAGAGTGTGCTTGTGTCTTATAGGAGTCCGAGATGCGAAGACATGACGACCAGATTTGGTAGTTGGTGTCGGTGGCGGCGACGTTAGATTCGATGGTGGTGGTGGTTGTGTGACTCGGCGATAGCCTCACTCGCCCAGTATGATTGCAGCCTGTGATGAGTAATGCCAACGAGAAGAGAGAAGAGGAAAGCGAGCGGTGGTGAGCGAACAAGTGTATACCAGTGAAGAGACTCAATGCGCCCTCAATATTTGCAGTAGTCGAAGACACTCGGAGACGATGGTGAGTAGTGCTCAATGTAGAAGAGAGAGAGAGAGAGAGAGAGAGAGAGAGAGAGAGAGAGAGAGAGAGAGAGAGAGAGAGAGAGAGAGAGAGAGATAGAGAGGAATCGAACGGGCGAACGAGAGCGCCTCTTCCTACCTTGCACCTACTACTACTACACAGACACTGACTGACCAGGCAAAATTAATGGTGGGGCGCCAATCAAGAGGCCGAGCGCTAAATTGCCTACTGCACCGGCGGCTATTGTGACTCACACCACACAAAAAGTGTTAAAATAGCCAAACTATCAGATTGGCTATTTTATACATCACTGATTTATTTGCAATGTATTTATAGTTATGTAGTTTCTTAAATTACTATAAACGAGTTAATGAATTCTGATTAGACAATATAGATTCATCCTTTTCTATGCCCGATTCTAAAGAATGAATGGAGAAAATAGAACCGAGTCAGATCTGATTGGGTTAGGTGGAATGGACTCAATACAGGTAAGAAGCAGTCTGTGGACACTTTAGAGTCGTGTTGCGTTTGTATGCAACTGGATTTGACAATTTGAGGAAATTCATTGAAATTGAGAAGATTCTTTGAAATTGAGGAGATTTGTTGCTTGTGAGGAGACTAAATAAAATTGAAAAGATTCAATGAAATTGAAGAGATTAATTGAAATTGAGGAGATTTGTTACTTGCTAGGAGACTAAATGAAATTGAGGAGATTTGTTGCATGTGAGGAGATTCAATGAAATTGAGGAGATTTGTTGCATGTGAGGAGATTCAATGAAATTGAGGAGATTCATTGAAATTGAGGAGATTTGTTACTTGTGAGGAGATTAAATAAAATTGCGAAATTTGAGGAATGCGCCTGTGCTGTACGAGAACGCATAATTTTAACGAAATAGCTATGACTGGGATTCAATGATCATTGAATTGGGATACTAATATCCTTGAACAAATTCAGAAAAGGGCAAGGTGTGGGTAGTGGTGGTACAATCCTCGAGCACTCTATGTTGTTGGATGCAACTGGATTTGACTAGATAGCCAGCGCTGGGCTAGTTAAAGTCGTACAAATTTAGATGAGAGCACAAATTTGGCAAGATTTCGATCGCCCGAGGCACGGGGGCTGATCGAAATCTGCCAAATTTGTGAACAACACCGCGTTAGCGGTGGTTGCTCGCGCAGCGCCCGTACATGCGGGACCGTTAAGGACTGAATCGTAATAGATTTTCAGATACTCATTGGAATTGCTGACAATGAGATCGTGAGACTCTGTGCTTGTGTGGACATTGAGGAATGCGCCTGGGCTGTACGAGAACGCAAGATTTTGACGAGATAGTGAGATTCCATGATCCTAGAATTGGGATACTAATATTCTTGGACAAATTGAGAAAAAACCCAAAAATTGCAATTGCGGCCGGCCGAGGCATGAGACCAGATCTGAAATTTTTGTGTTTCTATGTTGGGTAGATTGGTATTGATTACCAAAGAAATGATTTGCGAACACAATGCAAGTGATGCAAATGAAGATTCAAAGAAATTTAGAAGAATTTATTTGAGGAAATTCAGGTCAAACGTGGAGATTGAAGAATCGGTTCGAAAGGTTAAAAAACTAAATAACAGCGCTTCTATTTAATTTGAAATTTAATGTTCTATTTAAACATATTTTGAACCGTTTGTGTGGTAATAGCCGCTGGTGCAGTAGGCAAATTAGGGTCGCTCGCTATTCGTGTGTCTTCCTCTGTCTGTCTTTTTGTGCTTGTGTGATTGTGTGCTTGTCCGCCCGTGTATTGTGTTCGCATTTGCAATTGCAAGCTAAACTCAATCTTCCAACGAACAATGCAGCGCCAGAATCACATTTCGATTGCCTTTGTGATTGGCAAACGAGCCAACGAGGCTTTTCGACCCGCATCGGCACGAGTCATCCACTGGACTACTTCTCAACGCATCATTGGCTCGTTTCCTGTGGTGACGAACTCACCGTCCTCATTGGCGAGCGTCCAATTGGACGCGTTATCAATCGACTGGCGCATCTCATCAAAGCTTGGGCACCGAGTCTGTCAACTCTACGCATCCACTGGACACCAGCGGCCAATAATGAGCTGACTCCTCCACCGCCACTTGATGATGAGCACAACCGTGCGATGCGTGGAAAGGTCCACCAACTGATTCGCTCAATTTGTCATTATCTTGTTAACTTGAAACTCTTGACCCTGTGCTTGTACAACTGCGACTTTCCCACTGGTGAGCTAATGGCTTTGAATGGCATGCCAGCGCTGACTCAATTGCGATTGTGCACAAATCATGCTATAACTGATCATTTCACTGGTCATTTGCGTGAACTCGGAATGTTTCCACAGTTCAATGGCTTGACCGAGATAGCTTTGGGCAATGCCATCTGTGGCGCCTGTGTTGCACTCTTTGCTCAGGCAGGCTGAGCCAACTGTGTCACTGTGTTAAACGTACATTCAATTTCGCATGAGACACTGATGAGTGTGTGTGTGAATCAGGCAAATTCAATGCGCGCCCTGACACTCACCACCAGTGACCCGCTCCCTCTGCTCAATGTTGTCCAGTGTTTGGCTGTGTTGAATAGCCAATTTGCACAAGTGTTGTTGGTGCTGCACCGAGATCTGAACCACCACATTATCAACAACCCCCAATTTGTGGCTCGAGTTCGATCTGTCCGTGATTTGAAAGTGGCCACTTATTACTTGGCTTATGGCGCTAAGCAAATCATTTGTCGCTTGTTTCCGAATGCTAGATTGACTATTATACAGGGAAATTTCAAATTTGTACCCTGTCAGCGATGGCTTATGGTGAACAAGAAATGACGAGACACATTGTGCACGCACTTGTCACTGCTGTTGCATAACAACACACAAACACACATAACCAATTCGATTTCTAATGTAATTTCTAATTTAGTATGTTCACTGTTTTATGTCCCGTAACATTCTAATGTACTGCATTTAAATAAAACCATAAATTCTATTTGTCACCATAAATCTGAACGTGTTAAATGATTCGAATCGTGTTGTTTTGAGTGTCTATGGTCTGACTTGGGGTGAGTTACTGCCAATGTCATTTGCTCTTTCTCACCCTCCCTCACTCACTCTCTCTCTCTCTCTCTCTCTCTCTCTCTCTCTCTCTCTCTCTCTCTCTCTCTCTCTCTCTCTCTCTCTCTCTCTCTCTCTCTCTCTCTCTCTCTCTCTGTTTGTTCTCCTTTCTTTCTTTTCTTTTTCGTTTTTCCTTTCCATCGATAATATGGATTAAAACAAGCAACCAATAAGAAGAAGAAGAAAACATAAAAACTAGGCACTACACACTGCACCTCACATAATAATAAACCAACCAATCAAAAATGAATAATAAATCGATTAGTTCAATCACATCATTGACAGGCCAATTGATTTGTACGGTTGACTAATCAAGCGCGCAATTGAATTCGCGGTCTGTGGCACAGACACAAATGAAACGCAGCCAGACAACCAGCCGCAAGCACACACACACACCCCGGCACACACACAATAGACTTGGGTTCTCTTTTGTTCGTTCTCCAGCAAAATCTACTTAACAATCATCACCAAATCCTCAAGGCCTAATCGATTGGCATATAAATATTAATAAATCATAATCGAACAGTAATATAGTTATTGTTTGTTAACATAAGCGTCTAATGATAGCATTATTGTTGTAATAATCGCGATAATTGCAAAAGTGCATTGTGCGCCCGCAATTGGCAATTGCATTAGATTGCGTACAAGCGCAAACAGCCAAACTCGTACGCAGACAAGACAGAACACACAACACACACTAGTAGACTTTCGTTTGGTTGTCCATGTTGGCAGATTTTGTGTGTGTTTGCTGTTCGGTGTTACATTAGCCACTCTTGGCCAACATGCAGTTGGTCAAACTCTCGCTTTTTCTTCACTTTCGTTCGTATTGTAAATGAGTGCCAGTGCAATCGAGCCGAGACGAATGGACTGGCCTCGTGATGGAAACTGCAGTGCAAATGCAACAACCAACGCTCTCTCTCTCTCTCTCTCTCTCTCTCTCTCTCCCTCTCCCTCTCTCTCTCTCTCTCTCTCTCTCTCTCTCTCTCTCTCCCTCTCTCCCCCTCTCTCTCTCTCTCTCTCTCTCTCTCTCTCTCTCTCTCTCTCTCTCTCTCTCTCTCTCTCTCTCTCTCTCTCCCTGTCTCTCATGCGCTAACACAAAACGCAATTAATATAATTTGGCGTAAAATGGAATCGATTCCAGCTAACTTGGCACAAACTACAACGAACGACCGTGGTGCACACTCGGTTCGCCAACGGACGGTTATTATTATTATTACATCTCTCCCGTGCGCGCACAAAACACACAAAACTCAGTTTTATATTATAATTTGCCATATCGATGCCGTCAAGTCGAGTTGTCTCGTCACTCCAACAGTTGGCAGTATGCAGGCCGAGAACAAGCGAGAAGAAACGAAATGGCAAAAGAGTGGCTGACTGGCTAGCTGGCTCTGCCTGAGCCAACCATCCCTTGTGTCTCGCATCCGGCACACAGAACGGAGAACACGCAATCGCGCCAATGACAGTCACACAGAGCCACGGCATAGTAGAGCAGCCACTAATTCACTGCCATTGCCAAAGCACACAATTCCAATTGCCCAACAGGTGAAGGTGACCTCCATGTCCAATGAACACTGTCCTGTAGCCTATCCCCAGTATCGTATCATATCTGCCAGTGTTCGCTCGCTCCCCCTTTCGTTCGTAGGTTCGCTTCTCGCTCTCTTCCCATTTGGGGGCATAAATCCCGAGAATCCAAATTAAAACTCGTTTCGTTCGATGCTTTTTCCTTGCCTCTCGCACGCTCCTCACTCTCGCTCGCTGTCTGGCCTGTTCTAAAAGAAGCGTTCAAAAAGTTTTGCCAATAGCCTCTTTTTACTGCAGTCCTTTTGGCGTCACAATCGATTCGATACATCTTTTATGACCTAATGTATTTAGGCTTAAGATGTAGTTCTCTAATGGGTTATCCACAAACGTGAGCACTTCAGTGCGGAGAAGCCAGCTTCAGTTTGCGTATTTGTGGATCACCCTTTAGTGCACCACCTCTCGAGCCTAAATATATTGAGCTTGGGCACATCGATTATATAACAAAGGGATTTATGGGTGATTATGGTCGTTGTGTCAATTTATTATTGATTGTATTAATAAAGCGGATTTTAACGCGAATTTTCTTTTTATTTTTGTGCACTTCAGACTCGCCTCATTGGCGGCGGCTCCTTAACAACGGAAAGGTGAGCCACAAATTGATGGGTCTATCGATAGGTAATATATAGAGCACTGAACTTACCTGTGCTCTCTCACTTCTCTCCACACTGACCAATCGAGTGACCTTCAACGTTGAGTGGCACACCTCAAATTGGCTTCGTTTGCTTCTGCGTTTGGCTGTGTTCACTCGCTTCGAAAGTTTAGTTGGACGGGTCAACAATTGTTGTCACAACACAGCACATTTGTTAATTGCATACAGAGAACCTCACACCGAATACGTAATTTGGGGGTTAGTGTAGCACCTGGATAAAGGTGCAAATGTGAGCATTAACTCAGTGGACTGCATAAATCCGGCATTTATAGTACTTTTATTGTTTGTGGAGTGAATTGTCATGAAGTGATAATGTACTCACATTAGCACCTTGTTTGATGCAGTGATATGCGACTTAATAAGGTGTGACAGTGTGTCGTAACAATTATCAACACTCGCGAAAGTCACGAACAGGCCATTAAGTTTTCGGAAAGAAGAGAGACTCATGGTTGAGCGCGTACAGGTAATAGTTTGTGCATTCGATGTGGCACTCGAAGTCAATCGTTGGCTGTTCGGGTTTCGGAATTGGAACATCGCTCACTGCAACCACAATCGGTCGGTCATCAGGCGCAGTTTGTTCGTTTCGGTTTTCGGCGTTTTCGACCACGGTCACCTCGACCAAAATCGGTCGGTCATCGGGCACAGTTTGTTCGTCTCGGTTTTCGGCTTTGAAACATCGTTCACCTCGACCACAATCGGTCGGCCATCGGGCACAGTGTATTCGTTTCTGGTTTCGGCATTGACACATCGTTCAGCGCGACAACAATCGATCGGCCATCTGGCGATCTGAGCTTGGAGCTCGAACTCGATTCTGTCAACAACCCTGGCCCAGACCTTGAGGTGCACAGGAGACCATGGCGTTGCCGAGTGCATGAGCCACACGATCGAATCGTTTCTTGATTTCGGCTCCGCTCGGCGCCATTGGAGACCCACTGGATGCCACTGCA
Source organism: Rhizoglyphus robini (assembly GCA_023373905.1). Classification (NCBI taxonomy): domain Eukaryota; kingdom Metazoa; phylum Arthropoda; class Arachnida; order Sarcoptiformes; family Acaridae; genus Rhizoglyphus; species Rhizoglyphus robini. Next base: position 211,544 of record JAKIJQ010000166.1, read on the forward strand.
CCTGGAGCAACTGGTACAACTGAAGCAGGGCAATCTTTATCATGATGCACACATGATGCAGTTGGTGATCATTTAGCAGTAACCTTATCTGCACTCGAAAAACTGGATTGTTGCGTTTTGACTCGTACGGAGCGATGCACAGTGCCACTGCCATCACACTCCAACTCAAGAGTGCCATTGAGCTTTCTGTCTTGATTGAGCCTCTTAAAGTCTCTTCCAGTGAACGACTTCGGTCGATGATAGGGTAGAGAATCGGACAAATAGCATCAGAATCACTTAACCAGGTGATCATCTGCAGGATAAGTTGAGAGTTCTTGACTAACCGGTGTTGCTTGTCCTTGTGCTCGAACATCACATTTTCGTCTCGTGGTCACAACTTGTGACAACAGTCATACAGTCGGTCGAACTGACCCAGACACTCATGCACTCAGGACACGACATGTACGCTGGCTCAGATTTGCTCTCGTTAACAGTGACCAGAGGTGGTGCTGCTTACGCACTGGATGGTGAAGAGGACACGGCCGTACTCGATAGGTCTCGGGGTTACACCGAGTCAATGGAATAAGCGCAACTTAAAATTCGGAAGACTACTACTACTTGCACAACTGCTCTGTGAACACAAATATTTGTTAGTGTTCAAGTAGAGAGTATATCCTTTATTGTCTCGAGTCGAACTAATTGCCCGCCAGAAAGTCTTGTCAGTGTCTCAGAAGCACCACCAACATCGCCAATACCACACATTACACGACAGAGACTCGACTGGCTGGCCACTGACAACTTCCGCGAGATGTTCGTGATGATGGCCAACGATTGTCTGGTGGTGATGTGAGTCTGCACTCTGCAGGATCCTTTGTGTTGAACTCCACTCGACATTTGACCACAATATGGCCATTGAGCAAAGTGTGTCCAGGCGGTACGTGAGCATAGGTCTCTAATGCTGCCAGTTGGAACAGAAGCATCCTTCCATCCATGATGTCGACTAGGCAAGAAGAAGAGTTGACAACCACCGTTTCATCTCATCGTTCACAGTCTTGTATGTGACCAACGATGTTCTCATCGCCGAGTTGTACTACTGGTCAACATTTGTCAGGTCAGTTGCCACACTGCAAACTAGTCTTGAGTGGCAAACAAATCAACTGGTTAAGTATTTGTTGGTGTTAGTATGAGCTTTGTTTGAATGGGTTAGACATCCTGTTAGGCTACACGTTGGTGGCAATTTTGTGTTTTGACTCGAGGATGTATCACTGTTCCTGGTTCTGCAATGGAAACAATTTCAGAGGTACAATTGATTAAGGTGAAGAGAGAGTAGGAAAGAGTGATGGAGTGAGAGAGAGAGAGAGAGAGAGACCAGTGGCCAGACAACATTGCCGGTGGCAGTGATTTGTCCAGTGCGGAACGTATGGACACTAACCAGAGTGAACCAAACTTGATTCAGGCTTGCGTGTCGAAGGTGTGTACGGAATGCCTGTCGCTGGAGACCATGTGTCACACGATGTGTCACACGATGTGTCACACGATGTGTCACACGATGTGTCACACGATGGGTCACACGATGGGTCACACGATGGGTCACACGATGTGTCACACGATGTGTCACACGATGTGTCACACGATGTGTCACACGATGTGTCACACGATGGGTCACACGATGGGTCACACGATGGGTCACACGATGTGTCCACTGCAGCAGAAGCATCACTGCATTGCGAGTTTACTTGAAGCACCTTTTCTGGTAGTGTAGGTGTAGTATGTCCTTGTTTGGCCTGGTAACCGTGAGCTTTTGCGGTTGAACCAAGTCCCTTTCTGCAATGTCCTGTGTTCCACTTGTCCAAGTTGGTAACTTGAAAGATGTACCTTGGGAAGAGAAACATTGTGGTCATTAGAAAATAGAACATTAACAGTAACTTACACACAAGATTTTGAAGGCAACTTTGTTCAATGCTCTTCACTGTCCATTCGGACAATTCCAATAATTGGGCGTTACTGGAGTTACTTGAACGCTGGTTGAGTACAGCTCGAAGCCCTACACTCGAACAGTCACAGCACTAATTGACAACTGTACCGTGATGGCACGCCGCCGTCCTCTTGACTATGACACATGAAAACGTGACTTTGACGTTAAATGGTGTATCTAGTGCCTCGTGTGGCTATTGAACACACAGAGTAGTATTACTTGTTGACAGTGCAATGGCTTTGCACTGCACTGTATGGTAATGGTACTGGTAATGGTACTTTGCAGTACAGTGGAGGATGCCTTCAATCAACGAACTTGAAGGCGACATAAAGGAGGGCCCTGTGTTGGTCGGGCCAGTGTTTGGGCTTGCGTCCGGGTGCACTGTCCAGTGAGGTGAAGCACAGCTTCGAGGACAAGGTCGACGGTAGCGAGGATGAGGATGGCCACACCGAAGAAGTCTGCTGCTGCATCTGCTGTCTATGATGTTGTTGTCAAAATAGTTGCTCCCTCACCACTCAACCACTCATGGTCAAGTATGACTCGCCGGTAGTCACCAATTGCTGTTGACATAGTCGTCTGTCACCACATGGAGTGAGTCAGCAATACTGCGTTCTCTGCTATTTAAGTCTGCATGACTGAAGCAGTCGATCATCGTGTGCCTTGTATGTCTGAAGTGATGTTCTTCTTTACCTAGTGATTTACCATCTCCTTTCTAGGTTAACCTCATCCTGTTTAATCCTACCATTGGTATCAACTGGACACTCGCTATCTACACTGAAGAAACCTCAGCATCATCGATCCTTTGGCCTGATCTTGATCGGTCAACTTTAAAGGAGTTTACCAACCATCTGTATTTATTTTTCATCCTCAAATAAATCCTATTTTACAACAGTTGTGGCTACAACTTGTTAAGTTCATTGTAGCTGTGGCCCGAGCAGACGCCTTGACCTAGCACTCACAGATGCACAGAGAGTCAGTGGGCGACGAGCAGCAGCGGCAATCGAAGTCTCTTCTGCTTCGATGGCTGTGTCGTCGTGGGCCTGTTGGTGAGTGGATAATCTCCACCAATAGAGGACGGGGACCAGATGGACGATGGCTCACTCTCCCTGTCTCTCTCTCTCTCCCTCAATCCCTCCCCTCTCTCTCTCTCTCTCTTCAAATATGCGATGACGATTAGAGAGAGAGAGAGAGAGAGAGAGAGAGAGAGAGAGAGAGAGAGAGAGAGAGAGAGAGAGAGGGCGAAGAGAGAGAGAGAGAGAGAGAGAGAGAGAGAGAGAGAGAGAGAGAGAGAGAGAGAGAGGGCGAGAGAGAGGGCGAAGGCGAGGGAGAGAGAGGGGGAGAGAGAGAGACAGAGAGACAGAGGACGAGAGATAGGGCGAGAGAGAGAGAGAGGGCGAGAGAGAGAGGGCGAGAGAGAAAGAGAGAGAGGGCGAGAGAGAAAGAGAGAGAGAGAGAGAGAGAGAAAGAGAGAGAGACAGTGCGTCGTCGTCGAGTCTTGTCGGTCGGAATGACCAATTACTTTGAATGACACGAGTGAGACATCACATTGCATCACATCAAATCATCATAGATAGACAGCTCGAATCACTTTCGCTTGTACATTGCACGCCAATTGGCGTCGGTCATACGTGGCCACTATCGAACAAAATCGATTTTGTATATCTCGGAGAATAGAAGCAACAACAACAACAACGGCAGCAACCATCCACAGCAGCATCACCTTCAATCTACACATATTTCTACATTTGCATCATGGTAAAGTGTGTTTGTCCTATGCTTAATGTCTATACTTTACTTCGTCCACCTGGTCTCCGTTCTCAATTGGTGGAGATGATCAACTCACCAACTGGCACACGACGACACAGCCATCGAAGCAGAAAAGACTTTACAAGTTGTAGCCACAATCACAACAACATCATAGACAGCAGATGCAGCAGCAGACTTTTTCGGTGTGGCCATCCGCATCCTCGCTACCGACGACCTGGTCCTCGAAGCGGTGCTTCACCTCACTGGACAGTGCACCCGGACGCAAGCCCAAACACTGGCCCGATCAACACAGGACCCTCTTTCAAGTCGCCTTCAAGTTCGTTGATTGAAGGCATCCTTCCGGTGACCACCATCACCACAACTGGTGGCAAAGTGCACGAAATCAACAACAACAACTCGGCGAGCAGCAGTGCATTTGCCCAGAGGAATTGATGAACCTCTTCTTATTGACCAATTTTCGGATTAGAAAAAGTTGTGCCCACTGAAATTGATGAACCTCTTCTTATTAACCAATTTTCGGATTAGAAAAAGTTGTGCCCACTGAAATTGATGAACCTCTTCTTATTAACCAATTTTCGGATTAGAAAAAGTTGTGCCCACTGAAATTGATGAACCTCTTCTTATTAACCAATTTTCGGATTAGAAAAAGTTGTGCCCACTGAAATTGATGAACCTCTTCTTATTAACCAATTTTCGGATTAGAAAAAGTTGTGCCCACTGAAATTGATGAACCTCTTCTTATTAACCAATTTTCGGATTAGAAAAAGTTGTGCCCACTGAAATTGATGAACCTCTTCTTATTAACCAATTTTCGGATTAGAAAAAGTTGTGCCTACTGAAATTGATGAACCTCTTCTTATTAACCAATTTTCGGATTAGAAAAAGTTGTGCCCACTGAAATTGATGAACCTATTCTTATTAACCAATTTTCGGATTAGAAAAAGTTGTGCCCACTGAAATTGATGAACCTCTTCTTATTAACCAATTTTCGGATTAGAAAAAGTTGTGCCCACTGAAATTGATGAACCTCTTCTTATTAACCAATTTTCGGATTAGAAAAAGTTGTGCCCACTGAAATTGATGAACCTCTTCTTATTAACCAATTTTTGGATTAGAAAAAGTTGTGCCCACTGAAATTGATGAACCTCTTCTTATTGACCAATTTTCGGATTAGAAAAAGTTGTGCCCACTGAAATTGATGAACCTCTTCTTATTAACCAATTTTCGGATTAGAAAAAGTTGTGCCCACTGAAATTGATGAACCTCTTCTTATTAACCAATTTTCGGATTAGAAAAAGTTGTGCCCACTGAAATTGATGAACCTCTTCTTATTAACCAATTTTCGGATTAGAAAAAGTTGTGCCCACTGAAATTGATGAACCTCTTCTTATTAACCAATTTTCGGATTAGAAAAAGTTGTGCCCACTGAAATTGATGAACCACTTCTTATTAACCAATTTTCGGATTAGAAAAAGTTGTGCCCACTGAAATTGATGAACCTCTTCTTATTAACCAATTTTTGGATTAGAAAAAGTTGTGCCCACTGAAATTGATGAACCTCTTCTTATTAACCAATTTTCGGATTAGAAAAAGTTGTGCCCACTGAAATTGATGAACCTCTTCTTATTAACCAATTTTCGGATTAGAAAAAGTTGTGCCCACTGAAATTGATGAACCTCTTCTTATTAACCAATTTTCGGATTAGAAAAAGTTGTGCCCACTGAAATTGATGAACCTCTTCTTATTAACCAATTTTCGGATTAGAAAAAGTTGTGCCCACTGAAATTGATGAACCTCTTCTTATTAACCAATTTTCGGATTAGAAAAAGTTGTGCCCACTGAAATTGATGAACCTCTTCTTATTAACCAATTTTCGGATTAGAAAAAGTTGTGCCCTACTGAAATTGATGAACCTCTTCTTATTAACCAATTTTCGGATTAGAAAAAGTTGTGCCCACTGAAATTGATGAACCTATTCTTATTAACCAATTTTCGGATTAGAAAAAGTTGTGCCCACTGAAATTGATGAACCTCTTCTTATTAACCAATTTTCGGATTAGAAAAAGTTGTGCCCACTGAAATTGATGAACCTCTTCTTATTAACCAATTTTCGGATTAGAAAAAGTTGTGCCCACTGAAATTGATGAACCTCTTCTTATTAACCAATTTTTTGGATTAGAAAAAGTTGTGCCCACTGAAATTGATGAACCTCTTCTTATTGACCAATTTTCGGATTAGAAAAAGTTGTGCCCACTGAAATTGATGAACCTCTTCTTATTAACCAATTTTCGGATTAGAAAAAGTTGTGCCCACTGAAATTGATGAACCTCTTCTTATTAACCAATTTTCGGATTAGAAAAAGTTGTGCCTACTGAAATTGATGAACCTCTTCTTATTAACCAATTTTCGGATTAGAAAAAAGTTGTGCCCACTGAAATTGATGAACCTATTCTTATTAACCAATTTTCGGATTAGAAAAAGTTGTGCCTACTGAAATTGATGAACCTCTTCTTATTAACCAATTTTCGGATTAGAAAAAGTTGTGCCCACTGAAATTGATGAACCTCTTCTTATTGACCAATTTTCGGATTAGAAAAAGTTGTGCCCACTGAAATTGATGAACCTCTTCTTATTAACCAATTTTCGGATTAGAAAAGTTGTGCCCACTGAAATTGATGAACCTCTTCTTATTAACCAATTTTCGGATTAGAAAAGTTGTGCCCACTGAAATTGATGAACCTCTTCTTATTAACCAATTTTCGGATTAGAAAAAGTTGTGCCCACTGAAATTGATGAACCTCTTCTTATTAACCAATTTTCGGATTAGAAAAAGTTGTGCCCACTGAAATTGATGAACCTCTTCTTATTAACCAATTTTCGGATTAGAAAAAGTTGTGCCCACTGAAATTGATGAACCTCTTCTTATTAACCAATTTTCGGATTAGAAAAAGTTGTGCCCACTGAAATTGATGAACCTCTTCTTATTGACCAATTTTTCGGATTAGAAAAAGTTGTGCCCACTGAAATTGATGAACCTCTTCTTATTAACCAATTTTCGGATTAGAAAAAGTTGTGCCCACTGAAATTGATGAACCTCTTCTTATTAACCAATTTTCGAATTAGAAAAAGTTGTGCCCACTGAAATTGATGAACCTCTTCTTATTAACCAATTTTCGGATTAGAAAAAGTTGTGCCCACTGAAATTGATGAACCTCTTCTTATTAACCAATTTTCGGATTAGAAAAAGTTGTGCCCACTGAAATTGATGAACCTCTTCTTATTAACCAATTTTCGGATTAGAAAAAGTTGTGCCCACTGAAATTGATGAACCTCTTCTTATTAACCAATTTTCGGATTAGAAAAAGTTGTGCCCACTGAAATTGATGAACCTCTTCTTATTAACCAATTTTCGGATTAGAAAAAGTTGTGCCCACTGAAATTGATGAACCTCTTCTTATTAACCAATTTTCGGATTAGAAAAAAGTTGTGCCCACTGGAAATTGATGAACCTTTTCTTATTAACCAATTTTCGGATTAGAAAAAGTTGTGCCCACTGAAATTGATGAACCTCTTCTTATTGACCAATTTTCGGATTAGAAAAAGTTGTGCCCACTGAAATTGATGAACCTCTTCTTATTAAGAATCTTAGGGCTTATTCACATTGAAAAAATCAGGCCAAGATGGCTATTGCAATTACCGTAATTTCCCAAATATAGCCCGCACCCCGATTATAGCCCGCACCGGTGTATAGCCCGCATTTTTTGTACAGCCAAGGTTACAGAAAACAGCATTTTTAAAAGTAAAATTGTGTATAGCCCGCGGGCTACATCCAGGAAAATACGGTACATGTATGCATGCCACCAAGTGTGAGGATTGGGCGTTTTATGTAAAGGAAGGCACACCGTCACGTTGTTATACATGCGAACAGAATAGAACTTAGATAGTTCAATCAGTTGTAATAATAACACGCCTGGTTATTGATTCGAAATAAGAGAGAAAACAGATAAATAACATCGAGAATGTACCAAGTCAGTGTAAAACACAGTGATAGAGAAAGACATTTCATTGGTGCATTGGACACTATGATGCATTTTACTATGTAACCTTTCACCTAAATCAGTTCTTTTCTCTAATTGGCATGTACATTCTCCCTTCACCTCAACTGTGGTGTAGCATTATTTGCCACAGATATTAGTTTATATTAAAAATAAAGATATTATATTTTTAAAGAAATGTGTTTGAAAATTATCTACTACAATGAATGTTAACTGATTTTTATGTAGTTTGGATCAACTTTTTCAGAAAAATTAGAAGAATTAAACCATGAATTTTGTTTCAATTTTTTTTTGAATATTGAAGTATTAACATAAATTGTGCAAAAATGTTCTACACACACAAATATCTTGAGAGAATTTTAAGAATCTGAGCTTTCCATTGAATTCAGAATGAAAAATACTATAAGAATCGATTTTAGCATCAAATTATTCTCAAATAGATTCTTAGTGTAAATTCAAATTCATCAAAGAATATCTTTTCCCTCCTTTGAGCAGTGCATTTGTGTGTGTTTAATCAGTCCACTGAGTAATATATTCTAACTCCTACAGTTCAGTATGAGTCATACTATACTAATTCTGTCTGTCTACTTCTACAGTATTCTAACTTCTACTGTAGATAATCAGTCTTCTATTGCCACGTCATCGAGTACTCATCTTCTTCTACCTCTACTGTACATTACCATCACCAACGACGACGACGACGACGACGACGACCACTTTTTTCATCTTTACTTTAATATAATGGAGATTACTCAACAAACAAACAAATCTTCCGCTCCACGTAAATACGTACACAAACATAGGCACAAAAACAGAACTAAAAAAATAATTTTCTAAACGTGTTTTTGCACAAAATCTCAAATTCAGAATTATAACCCAAAAATGTTACAAAAGTAAATATGCTGTGTTACAATTTATAATGTTAGTATTCTGTAATTCTAAATAGACTTTAATAATCAATAATCCAAGAGTAAATGAGTTATTCAATAATATATGAATTTATTGAAATCTGCAGATATTCACTCCACTTCATAAAAGATAATGAGCAGATATTATAGATGTAAACTCGCTATAATTGTAAAGTTGTCTATGTTTAAATTATCAAGATTTTACTGTACAGTGTACAAGTGTAGAACAGCAAACTTAGAATTCAGTAATGTACAACTCATTGTGTACCGATTTGTAATGTAATGTTGCAAGAAAGTACCAATCTTTGCAATAATACTAACTTTTTTGCTTGCTTAATAATTTAAATCAAAGTATGTGGATTTTGTGTTTCATTTTGTTGTCCAACGATTGGCACTTGCTTGAGGATGATGATTTCTGGTTTGTACTAGAACTAATGTAATGGAATTTTACTTTTGCAGTTGATCAGCCATACAAAATTCTGTAAAGATGATTATTAAGTTCAAGTATTAAGTCCAATTACGTTTACAATTCGCACACACCAACACCCACATGTGCAACAACTCATCGTGTACCGATAAATTTTTTTCATTGTTTAGATTAGAACTCAGAACCTGAACACTGAAATGAGCTTATCGGTACACGGTGTTGTTGCACATGTGCGCTTGTGATCGCATATTTATATGTCGCTTCGTTTAGGTTATGTGATTTAGGTATCAAAATTTTACTGCACAAATGTTGAACTGTGCTTAGAATTCATCAATTTTACAAACAAGTATCAATTTTGGTAATAGCAATATATTCATGCATGCTCATTTGTGGTGCGCTGCACCAGAACGGAGTCTGTGTCCTTGAACGGTGGATCATTAGCAAGGCGGAATACTAGTGAGCCAGTAAAGGCTATTCGATTCACTGGTCGGTCTATTGGGGCTTGAGTTGGTTTTATGGGCCCTGGCCGGCATCTGGGTACCATAAACCGACGGCGACAGCCGAAGCGTGTGTCTGAGGACCCTCGCTGGCGACAATGAGACGCGACGGATTGACGCGAAGTGGTGTTGTCACTAAGTGGTCGGAACGGTGTGAGCAATGAGACACCTAGACCACATGTGTGCGATCGTCTCGAGGTACAGCAGTTCTCAGTTGGTGCAATTATGACGAATCACGTCGGCGGTATTGGACAAAGGTCTGCACAGATGTCCGAGCCGAAGTGAAGACGTGAAAGTGCACTTTTCGTCGGTATAACTGATTAACCCCATCTGCGATGTCCTTTTGGCCCGTAATTAGCGGACGACGAGTAAAAACATTGGCCCACAACCTTATCTGCATAACGCTTTTGTCTCTTCCCTCTCTTCTCACTTTCACTCTAGTCATCCCCCGTTCGAGCCTAGTCAAGTCCACTCGAAGGAGGCGTTCTCAAGGACCATGCCGTGTATAAAAGCTGATGCCGAGCCGAGTGATGGACACTGTCACTTATGTCACGTTCCCGAACTGACCACGATTGGTTGCGATTACTGATCTTTTGCCACGGTTTTCCCACTGATTCCGAGCTGATTAGCAGTGATCAAGGGGTTTTTCGCCCAGGCTATTTGTTCTACGTGAAGTGACATTAAATAAATATCTTATTGAAGCGATTGTGTGATTTGTGTCTTGTTTTGTGTCTGATCGATACGCAGCGCGTGTCGAAACATCCCCGTCGTGCTGGTTTTCCGGTCGTGGCACGACATCATTCTCAAAATCATAGTATGTAGATTGTGTTTTATCTTTTTGATGTTTCAATTTTGGCAGTTGCTTCAAGATTATTTGCATTGGTTTGTACTTATACTAGTCATAAGTGAGGCCATTGGCGTGAAGTCGGAGCGGGAGTATTGCCAACACTCGTCCTTATCAGTTCAGTCATCGATGAGTCACCAAAGTGCGACAGACACACACATAATCTCAATTCTCAATACAGATATATGTAAAATATCACTAATTATTTTTTAACTCCGGTGACCTTTGACCTATAGTGACCTATTGGGCAAAAGGCACAACTTCACCCCAACCAGAATATTGTGTAAAATTTTCAGACCGAACCATTGAACCATGAAGACATAATCCTCTACACATGTATTTTCCTATCAAGCGGCGCCAGAGGACTCGTTCACTCACAAACTCACACTCTCGCTTCGCTCGAGCGTGAGTTTGTTTGTTCGCTCCTCCAACAAATGCACAATAAATCATATGAGCAATACTGGATTGTTGTATTTTTCCTTGCTTGATTCTTTTAACAAACTGTTCATACCTACAAGTGCAACACAACCCAATCTATACCGACAAACTTTTTTGATTGTTTAGATTAGAACTCTTTACCTGAACACTGAAATGAGCTTATCGGTACAAGGCGTTGTTGCATATACAAAGTCACATATTTATTTCGGTGAAAAATGCAACATTTGAACAAAAGCTATAATAATTTATTCTTTATATGTTTTTATTAATTTGAATCATTTTTCATTTTTTATATTAGACCATTTGACATTTGTAGTTTAAAGTTTGGAATTGTGTAATCAGCTCAGTCTCAAAATCAAGTATAGTAATGGATTTTTGATTTGTTTTTTAATTTTTGATTTGTGATTTTGTTTTCGATTACAAAACAAACTTAAAACTCCTGTAAATGAAGTAGCGCTTAACACAAATAGCTTGATTTTTTTAAAAATGTACATTTTTTGTCCGTTTTATATTAACTAATTGGAGGAGCGACCGAAATCACTCACGCTGAGTGAGCGAAGCGAGCGAGGTGTGAGTGATTGAGGGAGTGACGATTCGTTGCCAGACAAAAAGGGAATTGGGGCAATTCTTGTGTCCATTAATCCTCCGAAACTACTGCATGGATCGGTCTGAAAATTTAACTCAGTGTTCTGATGGTGGTCTAGATGTGCAGTGCGAAAATAGCTCACTGTAGGTCAAAGGGTAACGGAGTTATGATTTTTTGAAAATTTGATTTTTTGTATTGAAATGTGTAGGGATCGAGAGTCAACATTGTGTGTGTTCCTTCGTGTCACAGCCAAGAACACGCTTTCCCCAGCACGCCCGCTGTGCGCAATGAATATGCGCAATAGCAAGCACACTCAAATGAGTTGGATGCGGACCATTTGACTCGAGTGCAGTTGTGTGTGGATGTTTATTTCTAATTTGCTACAAATTTTAGCATTATTGCATAATCCTTATTATTTGTTATACTTCACAGGAGTGATATTGTTGAACCTAAATGAATCTATTTTTTAGCGAGACTCTTTTAGAGTCGTAAGCTTATGCTATAGTCATCGTGTCCGTCTGTCTGACCGTCTGTTAACCTTTGACCATATTCTGAGAGAACCACAAACCCTAGAACTACCAAACTTGGCATATTTACCCTTTGGAGTGTACCTAATTGAAATGTTGAAAAAAATTTGGCGCAATGGATCATGACTCCCAATTCTGGTGACTATTATATTCCGAGAGAACCGTAGACCCTAAAATTATCAAATTTGGCATACATACACTTGGGTTTATATGTAATCGTCTAGTCACAACAAAACTGGGCGCCATGGACCATGACGCATATTCTGGTGACAAATGCATTCTGAGAGAACTGTACAACCTAGAATTGAAAGATTTTGGATAGATAAACTTGTGAGAATATGTAATCAAATAGTCAAAATTAACTTGGGCGCCATGGAACATTACGCCCAATTCTGGTAGCGCCAAGTTTAAAAAAGATTTTTTGTGGTGACTACGTGGAAAATGATGAACAAATGTGTTGCACATTTTAAATAAAAATATTGGTCCCAATACACCTCTTTAGTGATCCAAATGGATCAAATAAAGTCGTTTTAAAAGTTTCTCAGTTGATAGTTCAAGTTTCTATTTTATTTTTTAAGAGTCTCGCACTTTGCCTGGCTTGCCAGACAATCTTATTTAACCTGCAATTGTTCTTACGGATTGACATGTACGCTGTGCTCTTTGGCATCCCACTCTATGTGGACAGTCCCACTTGTTTTATTAATAAAGTCTTTTTTTGCTCGTAATTTGTACAAAATTTTGAACCTAAAATAACTTTATTTAAAATAATGCGGCGATTCCTACCTAACCATTGGCATATATAATGATTAGCAAAAGTAAAAATTGCCCTTATTCGCTGGTCAAATTCCCTTGGGGAAATCTTCACACAACCTTTGACATTGCATTGGAATTTGAAAAGTGTTCCCTACTATAGAAAACTAGAAATTCATGATACACCACTTCACCAAACAATCAGACTCAACCCAAAGTTTAACTCAGGACAAAAACAATTGTACAAAATGTGAATTTCCAAATCATTGTATCTATTTTCTGACCTTGGAGTCCCATCCTGAAGATGGTTGAATACCTTATTTGTAAAAGATTACAAAATTGCTATTTGTTTTTGTTCAAATTTGTTCAATTCGACTTTTTGAAGCATGTTTGATTTGAGAGTTTCCTAAAAATGTTAGAAAAAATTTTGCTAGATATTATTTGTATCTGTATTATGTTAAAGCGAAAGATTTTGTGCATGAATACATGAGAGCTCAATATCATTTGGAATCAACGGAAATAGGAATAAGAGTAGCATCAATGACCATATTTGAATAAGGTGGTGTTCACTATCCACTGTCAGATATGTGTGATGTTAATCGAGAATTATTATGTTGTTTGAATTGGTCCTTTGATTGCAATAATCTGCGTACTCAGGTAATGGTTTGAATGCGTGATGATAATAATGAAATGAATTAGATTGATATGTGAATTTTTAACTGTGAATTAAAAGTCAGAGTGTCTCGTCAATTAACCGAGAATGGTCCATCTATCTCATATGCATTAAATATTACTAAATGATTTGTGACGTTTCACACACTCTCGCTCCGACTTTCATGCCAATGGCATTACCTATTTTTATTGATGATAGATATAATGTTTCAAAATGCCAGCTGCTGGTTCAAATACTAGTTTTACTTTACCACTTGTCATCGCTCAAACAAAACAAATTGAATCAATTGTATTCCTCCTTTTCTGCCTCAACTTTAATAAATACTCAAAACAACAACATACATACATTTTCAAATTGAACAAACGAATTTTTAATATCACAAATGCACTGTACATTGTATATTAATGTCGTTTAATTCAAAATAATCATGTTATTAAATTTAAATATATTATCTCTGATCTTATAATTATAATGGAAACTTTAACGGACAACTAAATAGAGTATTCGTTTCTATTTTAAATATTATCTATTGAAGTAACTCGCATACTCAGACAGACACAAAAACTAGAGGTTATCACTATGCTGACACTGTCTCTCGTGTGATTCTCAGTGAGTCGTATCAAGTGAGCGATCACACGACAACATCGAGTCAAGCTCTAGTTAGAATGTTCGTAGCAACAACAGTCACGAGAACATCTCCTCGATCACCTGGTCATGTGTCTGTGTGTGTGTGTTTGTGTTGGCATAGAAGGCACACCTCATGTGATGTGTCTGTGTCTGGCGGACAACGTACGAGTAGTACAACTAGAAAAAACAATGCATTACAAAAAAAGACTTCAACCGAAAAAGGTGAACTATTTTATTCTCACTAATAAATCTGTGCGTGTTTGCTCTCTAACTCTCTACCTGGCAATGTGCGTTTGTGGAGATTTTGTTTTGTTGTATTTAGCAATTATAAATTTGTGTCGACGATGTACCCAATCGATTTATCTACCAATACATGAACAAATGCAAGACGACGGTGTACCCGTAATTGTGGTTGCTTCGCCACCATCGCCATTGTCATCATCGTCATCGTCGGTGTGTGATAGTGCGACTGCGGTTAGCGATCGTGTTCTCCGAATCAAGAGCTACCCAATTTTCGCTGACTACGAAATCATCATTCCAATCGTTGTACTTGGCAATGGAAATAATGGAAATGTGGTGCAGTGTCGCTCACGTGCTACTGGACAGTTGTGTGCACTTAAGGTAAGTTAATTTGATTGACTTTTTCATTTTAAATTGATTAAACTAATCAATGCACATTAAATAATGCATAGATTCTGAGCGACACTTCGTTGGCTCGGCACGAAGTTGAAATTCATTATCGCGTTTGTGAGTTTCCTCACATTGTCAAAATCCTCGATGTCTATGCCGTGAAACAGGTGCCACAGGATCAACTGTATCTGGTTACTGAATGGTAAGTGTTCGATCTCTCACCTGAACGAATCTCATTATACGATCTCAAATTCAAACTAAGCATGGAGGGCGGTGATCTGTTTGATCACATTTTTGCGCGTACAGCCAACTCCCCGTTCACTGAACGGGAAGCAGCGAAAATCATACACGAAATTGGTCGGCGCCATACGCGGCCGCGTACCTCGCGTACAGGCCGCCCCGGCACTGATTTCTCTGACTCTAATTGGGACAAGGTTTCGGATCAAGGTATTACAAATATGTTAGATCTTTTTGTCACTTCCATTATTAATTACCGTATTTTCGCGAATATAACCCGCACCCTTTATATAACCCGCACCCATGTATAACCCGCGGAAAAATTTACCTTGGCAAAAAGTTCCGTGTATTACCCGCACTCATGTATAACCCGCACTTTTTCAAAAATGTCTAAAAATGACAAAATAACACAATTGTGGACTAAATCATGACATAAATGAACTAACTTTCCATGATTAAAGTTACAAGTAAATATATTTCCGTGTATAGCCCGCACCCGAATATAACCCGCAGGACACCTCCAAAAAAAAGTTTTTTGTGTATAACCCGCGGGGTATATTCGCGAAAATACGGTACTTTGCCCTTCTATTTCTGACTATCCAATAGCAAAAGAATTGATCACACAACTTTTGTGCATTCATCCGGCGGACCGTATTTCCATTGACCAGTTAATGTCTCACAATTGGATTGTGGTAAGTTCATACACATTTTGAGTTCACGGACACAGAAACCTTAATTTGTTCAATCGATAAAGCGCCGTATGGAATTGCCCGAAACATTACTCACAACAGTTCAGAACCTAAGTGAGAATCGCACCAATATTGCCGAACTTAAGAATTCAATCTCAATGCAGTTGGAAATAATGCGCCAGCAATCATGCAATGGACATTTGCTGAAACCGATGGATATAGTAGAGAATCCATTGGTCGCTAAGCGTAAATTGAGTTCATCAAGTCGATGCTAAGCTTATTGATGCTTTGTTGCTTCGCATTTAAAAACAAAATGACAACATTGCTAACACGTGGAGACTATCAAACAATTTTTAATATTATTACTTCTATATTACACCAAAACATAATATAAATGTCAAAATGCCTGCACCCTGAGATAATTTATCATACACTTTTACATGTACATCCAAGTATTTAAATAAATTTATTGAAATCCTACAGTTTGAATTTGTTGAACAAAATAGAGCTAGACTAGACAAATACAAAGAAGGTGAAAATGAAATCAAACACTAATATTGAAAACACACTACATCTGATTCTAATTGACGCTTTGTTCTGAGAGGAAAAAGAGAAGATAAATGAGAAGTTGAAATTGCCAATTAGCTTAAAAAAGCAATGGCAACAAATTTAATTTAGGCGTGTTTGTGAATCTCTAAATCTCGTAGCCTGTCACGTCTGCCTGTCTCGGTGTCAGTTTGTTCTTCTCATTTTGCCATTCAAACTGGCAGATAAACTTGTTTTAATTAAATAACAGTCTTCTCCTTCATCGCCTCCTGGTGGTATTCTCTAATTTAAGTCGCCTCATGTGCGATTAGCGCCTCGTGCACCACAGTCAATATCCACAAACGGTTCTACGCGTTTCACCGAACTTGGTTGTACTGTTTATCTCACATTATCGAGCTTAACTCAACGAACCATATTCACTTCATTAGAATTGCTCTCTTGTGTTGTGCTCCATCGCTTAAACCACTCACAATTACTTCACTAAACAGACTGCAGAGTGGAGTCCGTATCGCGCGAACTTGCAGAGCTGGCCCAATCAACTTCCTTCAAAGAAATGCCCAATGAGATGATCATGCATATCCTCGATCGAGTGCCCCTCGATAATCTGCTGCGGTGTATCCTGCGTGTCTGTAAACTATGGAACCAATTGCAGCCAACAGTCTGCCACCGAAAGACAACTCTTTTGTTGTGTTGCCGGTAGTATCATAAATGTGCACAGGATGATTTATTCTATCAGTTTGTCAATCCCAAACTTCGGTTGAATCAAACTTCTACCATCATCACTGAGTATACCATGGTCCACTAGATCAATCAGGAAATCGGCAGTTGATTTACCGCAAATTTTCAAGTATTACGCGCATAATTATGATGCAAAATGATCTAATTACACGTGAACCAAATTTCAACTCAATGTTTGAAGTATTCCGATTGTTCACCAACAAATTTGTCCAGTTCGAGTGTTACATGCACAAAATTGAACTAGTTCCCAATGAACAGCTGCATAGTATTGTCCAATTTCTATTGCAAGCACACAATCTTCATGAATTGGTCATGAACGCGGGAAATAAGGAAATAGAAGCAGATTTTAACACTGTGGACATTGGCAATTTAAATTCGCTACACGCTGGTGGATACACGATGAACTTGGGCCTTTTGAGAGAAGTAAAACAGATCACTAATATGGGACACGAAGTGTTGATTCAACTGCTAAGACAAATCAGGAACCCGATTGATACCCAACTCACCGAATTGACCATCTATCCTAAAACAGACGACAAACTGAACCAAGACTACACTCATTTGCTTCAAAACCGTTTAAGCTCGCTCGAGCATTTGTACATTCGAACAAAAGCTCCACTGGCAAATGTTCTCTCTAACTTACGCTTTCTTACCAAGCTAAAGTACTTTCTTCTGTGGCATCACCTCAATGGGAACGATGTGTCCGAAGTGCGCCCTCAAGACATTGCCTCGCTGCCTCAGCTCACCTTAGTGGAGACTCTACATCATTACATACGATTCGTGAAGCACGACCAACTGTACTGGGTCAGTGTGATTTTTCCCAATTTGAAACAAATCAAGAAATTCTTATCGACAACTTGTCGTGAGTGTACAGCAAATGGCGATCCAGCTCTTAGGCAACAGTGCGAGCGAGTTCTGTTTGCTCCACTGAAGAAGTGCCCACACATACAGGACATTTATTTCCAACGTCACTCTTTTCCAGGCCAATGGAATCAACAAACATAACATACCAACATGCGAAAGTAACTGAACTGTAGAGGTTTGTAGCGGATCGATCGTATGTAGTTGACAAAGTCTAATTGTCAGTTTCACTCTTAGTGACTCTCACTGGTAGTTCTGGCTTCGGCACATGTTGGTCCACTTTCTGCAACCTTGACAACTTCATTTCGATTTACATTTTGCTATCCTTCGGGCAAGCACTCCATTTCACTTCTTATAATCACATAATCACACTTATCTTTTATGAATTTGCTATTAGTATTAATATTTGTCAACACACATAACCAGTATCAGCTCGATTTAGTGAAAACTTATTATATTATAACACTTATTGTATTAGTTACAACATCTCATCAGCCATTGTCAGGATCAATCGACTTCTGAACGTGCAGGATCCACAAAAGCTTGCTTTGCACTCATCACTGAGTCATCAGTCTAAACAGAGTAAGTCAATTTTGCGTGCCCGTTATAATAACCCTGTGTGGAGATGCTCTCGATCAGTGTGTGCCCAGTACGTTGTCTTTTGTCTCTCGACTTTGTGCTAACGTGCTCTCCCCTTTACACTTTGTGTCTGCCTGTCTTTGTGGCCTCACTCGCTTCTCTCCTGCGTTCTGGTTACCTTGGTCTTACTCTGGCAACTCCTGGATCATTCTCAAAACCTGCTGGCCCGTCCTATTTGTAATCGTATGGTACTACTATTGGTGGCTCGTACCATAGAAGAACCTTGGTGACCAGCGCTCACGAGTTCATATTACTTTCCAAAGTTGTGTCTACCTTTTAGTTATTCAAATAAACGGCTTCTAACTAATACGTTTTACATGGTGGCCACTAACGACGATTGAGTGTCTTGAGTTTGGATGGCATTCAGGCAGGCAGGCAGACAACTGCAACCGCGACATCCCTTGACCTCATTGATTGAGGTCTTACCGAAGCTGTTCTGAGGCGCAATAGTGGGTGCACATGCTTATGATCAGTATCATTTGCGGAAACTAGACTTCCCCTAGAGCGGGAGGGAAACCAGCGGACGGCTGGCTGCATTCCTGGCCATCTAACAAGCAAAACGGCAGGCTCAAGCGTCGATGAGACGTCCGTCTGTCTGTCCGTGCCGTCATTCTGTCCATCCGTGCCGTGCTGTCCGTCTGTCTTTCCGTGCCGAGAGACATACGCCAAGTACCACTGCGTTCATTACGCATCGAGTGTACGCATATACAGGCTATACAAAAAGAATAGAAACAATTCGGCATAGAGCAAACCAGTTTCGCTGCTCAATTTGGCTCAGACTCGCAAACTTACTTTCAGTCCTCCTTCAACAGAGGCACAGTGAAACGTGCCATATGATGCGGTCGCAATATAAAACACAACAACTAACCAAACCATCGCTCTAACACTGCCAAATGGCCACGCAAGCAGACACAGCACGCACATCGCACTAAAGCGTACCCTTTCACTCTACCCTACAAGTGTGGTGGCTCGGTGGCGCAATGGTAGCGCGTCTGACTCCAGATCAGAAGGCTGCGTGTTCAAGTCACGTCCGGGTCAGTTTCTTCTTCTTCTTCTTTTTATTTTATTTTATTTTATTTTAATCAATAAAAGGGTAGCAAATAAATGCCTTTACCAAAATCGAATTAAATCCAATGGTTACAATATACAGGCTACAGCTATAACAATACAAATTATAGTCAGTGAGTAAAATAAAATGAAACAAACGTTCTTCTGAAAACAAAAACGTTTTATATAATAACGAGTATGTCCGTTAATATTTCTGCACCAATACAAGTGCACAATGAAATATGATTACCGTATTTTTCCGAATATAGCCCGCATCTATGTATTGCCCGCAGCCGTGTATAACCCGCATAAAAATTCACTTTAGCAAATAGCAAAAAACTGTATAACCCGCAGGGTATATTCGGAAAAATACGGTAATACAATGTATAAAATTGAGAATTCTAAGGGGAAAATACTTATCCTTTACTTTTAAGTTCTTCCCAATCAACATCATGAGACAAATCTTGTGTCCATATGAATCAAAAATTCTGTGAACTAAGAATTTGATTAAGTGGACAAATGAAATAAGTGATAATGAGAGAAGTAAAGAAAGCTTTTAGGTTGAATAATTTACACTGACAAATAAGTTGATTTAGTTGTTCTTTTCCTTTCTGTTTATTTCTGAGTCCAAAACTTTTTCTTATTGCACTGCAACGAAATCACCAGACACAATCATAATACCATTCAATAATCGAATGTTTTCAACATATCGTTGTCAATAAAAGGGCGTTTATCCATTTTGTCTGCTACCAGAGTGCTAATGGTATGCAAAGTCTCAAGCATGCCATGTTTGATTGCATAACCTTTCTTGATGTGTTGCAAAGTGCTAACGGTATTTTGTGCCATGACAAGGATGGAGTGTGCCCTTACTTCGAGATTTACACCGTTGAATTTCTGTACGCCAACCATGGCACATAGCAAGGTCGCACCAAATGCGTAAGAGTCCTTCAAGTATGGGTTGTAAACTGCATTGCGATTGGGTCGGCCGTTCAGTATCATCTCAGTTGGTATGAACATGAAAGTTCCCCCAACAGGTACAGACATCAGACAATCTCTGTAGCCTGCCTGGTAACGACGGGCAGAGCCAAAGTCGATCAACTTGTAAAGATTGCTAGAACTGAAGATCTTTTTGTTGTTTTGACGGTTCTGGGTCTTAATGGCCTCTTGATGTTGCTTGGTTTGACATCGTGATGCACTATTCCCTTCTCATGCAGATACAGCAACGCAGAACTGATTTGTTTTGCAAGAGGTCTGAGTTCCATCATGGACATGCTCCCTTTGCTATCGTCCAGCGAAATATCCATGTACTCCATTTTGATAATTACTTTGGTAAGAGCCGGGTACTATTTTCAAGATTAAAGGCATTTCTTATAAGTAGAATGCGCAACTCACCTTTTTGTGGTTCATCAGAGCACAGGCGTAGTACTCGATGATATTTGGGTGTTTGAGTTCAGCCAAGAAGCGGATCTCCTTAGCAGCTTCTTCACCGAAGCGAATCAAATGTTCTTCGAGTGCATCGTCTTCGCTTTCGAGATTAAAAAGACTCTCTGCAGACATCACCTTGGTCGCGCACTTACGGAAAGCCATTTCACTCTGCACTCGGCTCTCAGTCTGCACACATGATGAGACCCCATCCAAGCCATCGTAGACTTCACCAAACTGACCTTCGCCCACAAGCTTCACCTTACCAAACCGATTCAATTGCTTCTTAAAGAACTCGACATAGTTTTCCATATATTCCCCAGGTTCGGGAAAATTAAGAAGGTTTAGATTCTCTTTGTGTGAATTTGGTGGCGGTTGCTTAGTAGAATTTTGTGTTGCAACAGAATTGCCACTATGTTCAATTTCGGATATGCGGTTGACAGCGATTAACTGTGCCACAGCGAACAGTTCAAGCACACGAGCTCGCATACACGAATAGGCATTGAACACATGCAAGCCTGTAGTGATGAACAAACGCAGAATGCTTTCCATTTTCTTGGTAATATTAAAAGATAAATTTAAAGATTTGAGTTGAATTTTTTTTTTGAAAACAACACATGCAACTTCACAGTTCGGCGTCTTGAGTGGCAATGAACGGTTAAAGATGCTTTCGCATGTGATGGCCACAGAATGGAGTACATTCACACTATCACACTCACAGTCAGTTAGATTGCCATTTGTGGTTATGGTTTATCGATCAAAAACAATCGCAATCCACAAAATCGCACCTCTAGACAATGCAAACCAAATTCACGCCCATTTCTGCGTAGCAAAACGCAACTCGTCTTGTACATCCAAATTTAGCTTGGAACATTCACCAAATCACTACAGGTCCAGTAGGATCATCCATCAATCATGATCACTTCTCTATATTCTCCGTATACCAATTGGGTTTGTGCGAGAAGTGCAAACAAAATTCTGTGCATTTGAATATTGGAGAAACAATACATGTTTATTTTTGGATGTGTTGAAAAGAGAAAACACATTTGCTTTATTGTTACTCGCCATATTTGCTAGTCGGGCGTACAATAATCAGTTCAGGCACAGTCCTGCTATTCTTATGTAACACAAAAGGTGCTAAATATTTATGCGAAGGGTTAACACTCAGCCGTAACGAAAAATAAAGCAAACATGACAGAGGGATTGAAGTGAACGCGTTCGAACGTTCTTCGTTGTTCTATGATTGAGTTTCAATTCCGAGTGAACATTGTCCACTTCTGCACTTGCACAGGTGCCACCAAGTTGAATATGACGCGAGATTCGCTAGACCAACGAGGTGGCACATATGAAGGTTTTTTCTTGGATTTGGATGTAGTGTGCTGTCTGTTGACCTGTACAATGTACGCTGTATATCTCTGGGAGCCAGTTCTGTTGGTGAACACTTGCAGAATTACTCAGCGATCAGTGGCCACTGGTCATTCGCATTGTCGGATTCAATCAAGTGGAACATAAAGAAAAAGAAAGTCCACCGATCTGTTAGTTAAAAGCAGTTTATTTAAATAAATAAAAAACACTGAAGAAAAATAGAAAGAGCTTGGGATTGCAGATCAAAAGGTTCTTCTAAGATATGAGCTACCAATAGCAATACTAGATGATCACACTAGTAGACAGGAAGTTGGAGCCGAAAAGACTTCAGGAAGACACGATCTGAAAGAAACCAGAGGTGCTTTTAGCACAAGTCACAAAAAGCAACTGATCAGTGGCACATACTAGGCATAGGATGATTGTGCACTTCAGCACACGTGCTTATAAAGGCAGTAGGAGATCAGCTATGTACACACTGGCTTGTTGAGTGGCTGTCAACATAGTAACTTCACCATGACTAAG
This sequence comes from Rhizoglyphus robini, assembly GCA_023373905.1. Classification (NCBI taxonomy): domain Eukaryota; kingdom Metazoa; phylum Arthropoda; class Arachnida; order Sarcoptiformes; family Acaridae; genus Rhizoglyphus; species Rhizoglyphus robini. The sequence continues at coordinate 234,293 of JAKIJQ010000166.1, forward strand.
CATGAACCTGACAAATGGTCATGCAGAGAAGGTGCCACTTCTCAACACGATCTACTACTACTGACACTAACCCAACCGACAAATTAGTATTGTTTTCCACTGCACAATAATTACACACCAAATAAAACAACTACTTAACTTTTATTAAAAAATGCAGGACATACATGATAGATTGTGCATAAATCAATTGTCTGCTGAAAACTAGCCATGACCGACGATTTTTCTTCACAAGTTCTTGATTACGAACATTCTCAATTAGTGATCAGCGCATCTCTCGTTTGTCCGAGTTTTGTGACTTCAGATTGTATAGAACTTCCACCAGTTCCTCGTACACAAGCTCTTGAGTTGACTTGTTCGGCTGTGCGGCTTTATGCTCTAGTTCACCATTGTCCTTCTTTGTTTGGATTATTTCAACGATTTTGGACAACTGTAGCATGTACTGCACCACCTTTGTGGCCACAGTCATTTTTGCCACATCACTGGTCTCGTTAATCTCAGTACAAGTCAACAAATTATCGATCACGATAGTGGTGGAGTGACCATTATAGAAATACAGTAAATTTTTTATGTCAAAATTTGGTCAAACGGGGATAGAAATCCATTCTAGGGCATGATAAAAGACTTCATGATTATTTATAAAATTTTTGGAACATGTTTTGGCACTGCAGGGATCCAGTGAAGTTCCTATGGGAAAATACATGGGAAAACGGTACAAATTTGAAAATGAATTTTCTCGGTCGATTCTTAACCGATTTTGATGCTCTATTTTACAAAACTCATTAGAATATGACCTAAAGAGACTTGGAAAAAATTCTCAGATTTTTTGGTAATGTGGAAATGGGTGCAGGGATCCAGCAAAGATCCGGCATAACCCGAATGGTCCCAATACCCCAAGTTTGGTGTCAAAATGGCCGGATTTTCAACCAGAATCATTATGGGAGCAATACCTATGACGTTAGAGTACCAGGATACCCTAACCGGAACTGGGCGTCATGGGCGCCATCTTATTATTGGCTGCTATTTGAATGCCTGTCTGTCCGAACGCGATTTCTTTAGTAAACTGCCTGATAGGTGTGAAACAGAACTGATTTTCACAGAGCACTCCGTTGGAACGAAGATGATAATTTATCCTGTTTATCCAGAGCTTTTCTAATAATTTTCCAAACACTGAGATTAGGCTTATTGGACGCCAGGCTTTGGGTGATGTTGAGTCTACTGCCCCAGGTTTTGGTACTGCTACTATCCACGATTGTTTGAATGCGGTAGGGAAGCAATAGTATAGGAGGCACTTGTTGTATATTAAGGTTATAAAGTCAGGTGAAACAGTAAATATGTGCTTGATAATGTTTGCGGTGAATCCATCCGGGCTGGGTGCTTTCTTATCGTTTAACACTTTAACTAATTCAGCTACTTCATGTTTCGTAAATGGCACATCGTTTGGAGTGGTAGGCATTTCCCTGTCAGCGAGGATGCGGGCATATCTGTTTTGATCTGAGTCGTCTTCGGTGCAGTCATCAGGTAGAAATGCATTGATCATGAACTCAGCTGTCGACAACGAGTCCAGGGTATGCGTTCCATCTGGTTTGTACTGAACTTGGGACTGTCCTTGTCTTCTTCTTGCATAATGCATAGGCCTTTTTCCATATTGATTCTATGTTTTGACTGATGAGAAAAGCTCTCCAGCTTTCCTTCTTCGCATCCATCAAGGCCTCCTCATAATTGACTTTGTGCCTCAGATATATAGGGAGATACAGCTGCTTTAAGGCATCATCTTGCGAGCGTTCCCATCGCCTTTTCCATCGTACCGCATATCCTCATAACATTGTCAAAGTGTCATTCCACCAGGGGACCGCTTTCTTAAGTAACTTCCATTTAGGTAGAGTTCTGTCACAAATTTGAGACAGTTCATTAACGAATAAATTAACCGAGTGATCGACTTCTTTAGGTGTAGTTGCATTCGCAAAGAGTGTTGTCCATTCGTTCACTTTCCTGTTGATTTCGTCCTGAAATTCATTCCATTCTATGCCTGTAGTTTTCCACTTCCTAGCACCTGTTGCAGTAGTATTATTATGGTTTATTGTTCTGCATTCGTATTTGATAATGCGACGATCGGATGCTGTTACAGTCTCACTAACCTTCCATTGCCAAGCGTGATCCAAGAGTTGTTGTGATACAAGGGTAAAATCCACTTAAGACTTCAGTACCCTCCCACCTCTGACAGTATGGAAGGTGTAATCAGTGCCATCATTAAGTATAGTAAAGTTTTGACTGGAAATAAAGTCATTTATAAACTCTCCACGTAGATTAGATCTATCACTGCCCCAATTAACGTGATGGCCGTTAAAGTCACCACCGATGATGAAGGAGCGTGGTCCTAGAGCTTCAAGTACAGATGAAAGTTGAGCAAGTTGTTGGTCTACGTCCTCATTAGGTGACAGGTACACGGAGATAAAGAAAACCTGTCTTCCGCTCAGGCTAACACTACATACACAGATGTCGCGTGAAGACAGATGTGAAAGAAAAACAACTGGAGTATTGACAGATGAGTAGATGGCTGCCCTTGGTCTATCAGATGCAGGGCCGGGGCGAGGGTCTGTGGCGCCCTACGCAAGACTTTTGTAGAAGGGGGGCCCTTATACATTTTTCGAGGAAAAATTTTGGCGCCCCTGTTTTGTTGTGGGAGAGGGGGGTACCCTGATAAGTTTTTGAAAATTTTGACACATGTTATCCCAGAATAGGTTGGGCGGGGAGATACATCAATTGGGCGGTTAGATCTTATCCCAGAATAGGTTGGGCGGGGAGATACATCAATTGGGCGGTTAGGTCTTATCCCAGAATAGGTTGGGCGGGGAGATACATCAATTGGGCTGTTAGATCTTATCCCAGAATAGGTTGGGCGGGGAAATACATCAATTGGGCTGTTAGATCTTATCCCAGAATAGGTTGGGCGGGGAGATACATCAATTGGGCTGTTAGATCTTATCCCAGAAGAGGTTGGGCGGGGAGATACCCCAATTGGGCGGTTAGATCTTATTGGGAACTAAATCAGTGGGAAAGGGCGCCCTCAAATTGTTTTGGAACTAAATCTGTGGGATAAGGCGCCCTCAAATTGTTTGGGAACTAAATCTGTGGGATAAGGCGCCCTCAAATTGTTTGAGAACTACGTCTATTGGATAAGGCGCCTCTACTCTGCTCATTTTCATCAATCAGCATATCAGAAATTCGCTAAAAAACAATTTGAACCCCCTAGAAAATGTGCCGCTCGCTTCGCGAGCGGCGCCCCTAATATGGTCGGCGCCCTACGCGGCCGCGTACCTCGCGTACAGGCCGCCCCGGCACTGATTCAGATGCCGAAGATAATGTTAAAGTGGAGGTGATAGGAATCGAGATGGTGTTGAACAGATATGGCTCTTGTATTAGCGCAATTTGTACATTGTTTTGTAAGAAGTATGCTTGTAGTTGGTATAATGCAATATTACTTCTGCCGATGTTTTGTTGTATTATTCTAAAATCCATAATCATACGAAAGGCTAGCGTCATTCATTGTCTTCTTATAACAAGGGCAATTCTTAGAATCTGCTCGATGATTAGTTGCAAGTGCTGACCAGTTAGACCACCCTTTCTTTTTAGCCTTAATATTTGCTTCGTTACAGTTTGCGCAAATTGTAGTGACGCTTTTGCACTGAATTTCATCTTGATTTTCGCTGCACTTTACACACCTCTTAGCTTTTTGTTCGTCAATTTTATATTGACATTTTGAAGCTCTGTGATCAAAACCTTGGCAGTCGTAGCATCTTCTAGTAGGGGGTTGCTCTCTAATTGAGGAACATATCCATGTCAGGTTTAGGTAGCCAGCATTATTAACCGCAAGGTAGTCTTTGGGGGGAATTTCCAAGAAAACTATCGTGCCACTGCCACGATAGGCTGCTCTTTTGTCTTTGACCTTAAGAAGGTCTTCCTCGTCTTCACCGAGAGAAGTGAGAATTAGTCCGTTTTTGTTCCTGACTATCTTAATAAATTCTACATTATCGGCGGCTTCATCTTTGTCTCACACATACACAGAGAACACTGGCAGCTTTTTTGGAGGGAGTGCGGCTTCAAGTTCATCACATGCATTAACCTTAATTTTAAATTTTTCAGCGTCTTCGACACTAGCACAAAGTACAGAGAATCCATAATTCTTTCCTTCAGCTTTTTCTTTTTCTCTTACTGGTCTAGCACCCTTCAGAATAATTTTATCTGTATTGACAAGAGTTTTGAGCATGCGGTGGGTAGTATTGGAATCTGTAACACTGCTTCTTTTCTCCTTAGAAGGATAAACATGCACAGCAACAGGCCTGGGCGATGCAGGGGGAGAGAGAGGCTTGCTGCATGTCTGACTGAAAGGTATAGCAGCAGCGGCTTTATTGGCGAATGACGGTCCACATACTCTAGCACTGGTTGCTCCAGACTGCCACAGTCAATATACTTTGTTTTCAGCTTCAAGCTCTGCGATTTTTAGTTTGTCAGCGATCATCTCATTTTGAAGTGAATGGACAAGTTTATCGATGTTAATTCGGCTTTCTTTTGCGACTCTTCGTGTGGCATTTAGTATCTCAGCAAATCTTTCCGATAATGATTTTGGTACAGTTTCTGGCACAGTTTCCTCTTCAGTCTCCATAGTGTGACTAGTGTCAGTATCAATTAATCTTCTCTTGCAAGGTTGTCGTTCGTCATCCGTGATATCCTCATTGTTAGTAGAGATAGGTTCATTAGTTAAGGTCATTTTGGCGTATCTTACCACGTTTAACTAAAACAAGCAGCTCCTTAACGCTGGAGCAGCGGAAGGCTTCCCGCCGTGGGACGGACTCGGTATTGTTTGGGCCAATTCAGTAGTGTTCTTGGCTTGTCGGATACAATGTCAGAGATACACGATGATATAGTTAGTTAGATTCAGCAAATTCAAGAAAAACGATTTTAAAGTTTAAGAAATAACGAGAGACAACATGCTCAAGCTACGGCTATTTCGATCGCCATGGCCGGATCAGTTCCGTCTATCTCCTTGTGGCAGACGTTGACGTCACCTGCTTGCCCACTGGTGTGTCTCGAGTGCGCCCATTCAGGTTAGGCCATGGCCCGATCAGTTCCGTCTATCTCCTTGTGGCAGACGTTGACGTCGCCTGCTTTCCAACTGGTGTGTCTCGAGTGCGCCTATTCTGGTTTGGCTATGGCCAGGTCAGCTGTGTCGATCTCATTGCCTCAATCGTGAGTGGCCATTTGCCTGTCTTCTCGTGTGTCTCGAGTGTACTCATTCTGGTTTGGTCATGGCCCGGCCAGTTGGGTGAATCTAATTGCGCCTGACATTGTCCTCGGTGGCTTGCCTCCTCGTTTCTTGAATGTACTCATTCTTGTTTGGCTGTGGAACGGTCAGCTGTGTCCATCTCAGTTCCCCAATCGTGAGTGGCCATTTGCCTGTCTTCTCGTGTGTCTCGAGTGTACTCATTCTGGTTTGGCCATGGCCAGACCCGTTGTGTTCATCAAATTGCGCCTGAAATTGTCCTCGGTGGCTAGCCCGATTGTGTCACTCGAGTGTACTCATTCTGGTTTTGCCATGGCCCGGCCAGTTGGGTCCATCTCATTGCCCCAATCGTGAGTGGCCATTTGCTTGTCTTCACGTGTGTCTCGAGTGTAATCATTCTGGTTTGGCCAACTGCCCGGTGAGTTGGGTCCATCACATTGCGCTCGACGTAAGTAGCACTGATTAGACACTGCACGAGGATCGCACTATACAAAGTAATCACACAGTAAGACATGATTGATAGTGGACTTACCATTTGGGAGTTCGTACTTAACGGTTGTTTCGTGTTGATGTTGAATAATTCCGGCTGCCTGATTCGAGACAGACAAGTAATGCACAGCGGTTGATATATGAGGATAGTAGTGATGATGTCCATGTGCCACAACACTCGAGCGAAACACATACAACAACACAATCAGCGAGTGCCGGCGGTGGCACTGTGCCGCACTCCGTGTGCGATTGAGCCTCGACTATTAATACAAATTAAATTAATACGTCTCAGCACAAAGGTCACAGATCGAATCGAGTCGAATAGAATAGGTTAGGTGCAGACTGGAAACTGGGACACGCACTTATGTAGTACCGTTCCCGTACGTCGAGCATCGAACATCAAGCGGTGGCCACCACCGCCACATTACATGATTCAACCGAATTCGACCTTTCAATCATGGTTAGGTTGGCAGACCATCCGGCAGAGGACACCGCCAGTTCGGTTGCTAATTAAAACTAAGTTAGTCATACAATCAACACAAGTAATGATATATTCACATGATTCAACCGAACTCGACCTTTCCATCATGGTTAGGTTGGCAGACTATCCGGCAGAGGACACGGCCAGTTCGGTTGCTAAGTAAAACTAAAATGGTCAAACAATCAACACAAGTAATGATATACTTACATGATTCAACCGAATTCGATCTTTCCATCATGGTTAGATTGGCAGACCATCCGGCAGAGGACACGGCCAGTTCGGTTGCTAATTAAAACTAAGTTAGTCATACAATCAACACAAGTAATGATATACTTACATGATTCAACCGAACTCGACCTTTCCATCATGGTTAGGTTGGCAGACTATCCGGCAGAGGACACGGCCAGTTCGGTTGCTAATTAAAACTAAGTTAGTCATACAATCAACACAAGTAATGATATACTCACATGATTCAACCGAACTCGACCTTTCCATCATGGTTAGGTTGGCAGACTATCCGGCAGAGGACACCGCCAGTTCGGTTGCTAATTAAAACTAAGTTAGTCATACAATCAACACAAGTAATGATATACTTACATGATTCAACCGAATTCGATCTTTCCATCATGGTTAGATTGGCAGACCATCCGGCAGAGGACACGGCCAGTTCGGTTGCTAATTAAAACTAAGTTAGTCATACAATCAACACAAGTAATGATATACTCACATGATTCAACCGAACTCGACCTTTCCATCATGGTTAGGTTGGCAGACTATCCGGCAGAGGACACGGCCAGTTCGGTTGCTAAGTAAAACTAAAATGGTCAAGCAATCAACACAAGCAATGATATACTTACATGATTCTACCGAATTCGATCTTTCCATCATGGTTAGATTGGCAGACCATCCGGCAGAGGACACGGCCAGTTCGGTTGCTAATTAAAACTAAGTTAGTCATACAATCAACACTAGCAATGATATACTTACATGATTTAACCGAATTCGACCTTTCCATCATGGTTAGGTTGGCAGACCATCCGGCAGAGGACACGGCCAGTTCGGTTGCTAAGTAAAACTAAAATGGTCAAGCAATCAACACAAGCAATGATATACTTACATGATTCTACCGAACTGGACCTTTCCATCATGGTTAGACCAACTGAACATTGGGCAGGGGACGCAGTCAGTTCGGTTGATAAGTAAAACTAAGTTAGTCATACAATCAACACTAGCAATGATATACTCACATGATTCAACCGAACTCGACCTTTCCATCATGGTTAGGTTGGCAGGCCATCCGGCAGAGGACACGGCCAGTTCGGTTGCTAAGTAAAACTAAGTTAGTCATACAATCAACACTAGCAATGATATACTCACATGATTCAACCGAACTCGACCTTTCCATCATGGTTAGGTCTGGCAGGCCATCCGGCAGAGCCACTCAAACCATCCTTTCGGCTCCTGTGGTTGATTCCGGGTCGGGGCCTCATCTTCACAAACAAGAGGAATTAGCTGCTCGCGAACGTCCCCTGAAACATCGTTTTCAGCAGAAGCAGGCACTATGGCACTTGTACCAGCGCCATCAGCTGGAGGCTCTGCAACAGCAGCAGCAAGCACTTTGGCTCTAGTGCCATGGACAGCAGCACGATTGCCAGCAATCGTAGCACCCAACTGTTCACAGCTCAACCAAAGCTCATCTCGATTGTCTGCGGGATTGCTTCCACTTGGAGCCAAATGCCCTTTCAGCTGCTCCGCAAACTGACGAGCAGTTGAAAGGCTGCGTTGGCACTGCGAGCACCCATTCAATCCTTCAATGATCTTGAAGTAATTATCGTATAGCTCACTGTACGAGTCAAGCGACTCCTTGCAATAGTCACAGGTGAAGGTGCCACTCTTTAACTGGCCTTTGTGAAACTCGTCGAGATGTTCATCGAGTTCTTCCCTACATATGGCAAAATGTACATTAACGTATGACAAACTGAACTCAGTATATATTTACGCAGTGTCAAACGAGACACTCTTCTCAAAGCAACCCCACAAGAGGCAGCAGTATCCGGGATCCTGCACAACATGATTGTGCAGTGTAAATCTTTTGCGTGCTCGCCAACCGGCGGCAGTTTGCGCCTCCTCGTTGGAGTAGGCACGATAGGGAGGCCAAGTGTTGAAAAGAGTGCTTAGAATGTCTGGAAATCGTTCTAATGAACTATCGAATTCACAGCACTATAAATTAGAGACGAGAATCTGAGAATTTTTTCTGTCCGTGTCCGACCCGACCCGAGTCGGGTCGGGTCGGACACGGACAAAACCGGGTCGGGTCGGATCGGACAATTTTGTGTAAAATTAGATTGAGCTATTTCGAGTCGATACTGTCCAAAACGTGTGCAAAAAAATTATTTTATTTAAGTATTTACGTCAATTAAATCAGTTTAACACACAAACATAATTAATCTAAATAAAGCAAAACACACATCAAAAATCATCATTTTCAGAATCTGAATCGTCAAAATTGCCTTCTTCTTCTGAGTCAGTATCACAAGGTACAATTTCAGTTTCTTCGAAATCCTCTTCTTCTTCTTCAATGCCAGTTTTTTCCTCCTCTTTTTGATTATCGACTTGGTTGGATTGAGCTTTCTTCTTCTCTTTTCCTTCAGAATTCTTTCCTCGATATTGCTTGTCAGTAATTCTTTTAGAAATTTCTTTGGCAAATTCATCTTTACAGCCATATGATTTCAGCATTTTTAAAGCAATTGGAAAAAATAACTCACGATTTTTGCAAATAAAAATTTTATCATTCACCGTGTCATTTCCAATTCGATTTGATTTGATTGAGATCGTTTCACCTGCTAACTTGAAAATGCGTTCACTGGCATTGTTGGTCGGCTGCATACTTAGCACAAACATCGAAACTTGAAACAACTTTGGAAAGCGATTTTCAAGTCTTTGCCAATACAAAAGTAAATCAAAACCTTTTTCTTGAAAAATCTTGAATAATTTGACTTGATCATTTAAGTAATCACAAAATTCGTCGACCAAAGAAAGTTCGTCGTTTTTTGCCACAGGATTTTCCATGGGAACTTCATCAAATAACTTTTTACCATTTACTGGAAGCAAATATTCGTCTTCGTCTATGTGATGTTTTACTTCTTCTACCTTCTTTTCCTCTACAAGTTTGGTTGTTTTTAAATCCTTTTCAAATCTTGAAAGAAGTTTCTTAATTTGAGCTTCATGCATTTGAGAGTAACCGTACTCAACAGGTTGTTGTTTCCATGATTGAAATGCTTTAGGATTCACAGCACAAGCAAGACGATGACAATCATTGATTTTGTCCCAAATTTGTCTGTCGAAAATCGGGACCAATGTTGCAGTACATTGAGAAAATATTTCGCATTTTTTCAAATAATTCTTTAGATAAATGCAATAGTTGACAACTCGATCCATTGTAGGTTGTGACTCAATACTTAGTTTCAATCGAGTGTTTTGGAAAGTCCTCAAAAATTCAGAAAATTCACAAAGCAATTTTAAATCAATTTTCAGAAAAAAATCTTTAATGGGCTTGGAAGAAGATGCTTTAAGTTCAGCTTTATTTTTCAAAATTGAGTCAAACATATCCAATGCTGAACCCTACTTTGTAGATGCTTCTTGCTTTAGTGTTCGATCCAAAGTAAGGTGAAGTCCAGAATGCTTGCAATAGGCAACCTAAAATTATAATGATTAATACCACACTTAAAAAGTAAAAATAAAACATACTAGAACTTTGCACAAGTAAATGATTTTCATAACGTCTTTAAGTTGCTTTTTCACACGTTGATGTAATTTCTTTTCACCATGAAGGGCCAAAAACATTTGCTCAACTTTCGTAGGATACTCATTGAATTCCTCATCAATTCCATTATCTTGCTCTTCAATTGAAACTTTTGATTTTCTAATTTTTGCTCTGTAAGATTTCAGTTTCTCTTCGTGCCAAAAACTGTGCTTGAAAAATAGAGCAAAATTGTGTGCAATGCATGAAGTTGGATGATTCTTTGGAAATACAGAGGTCAGTGCATTATCAGTTGTGGTTGAAACTCTTTTGTCTTTCAATCCGAATTCATCTCTGACTTTTCTAAGATACTTCTTAACGTATTTGTTTTCTTTGGTTTTAACATTTTGAATACGCAAAAATCGAGTGACAATTCTTCTACTGTCTTCTCCAATTTCAGCATATGTAACGGTGAAATCAAGATAAACTTGGTTCCGAATAGAATCTTTCCAATGATCAAACGTAATGCAAACACCAAAAATTTTCTCAAAATGTGATTTCATGATCTCAACGCCTGTAATACAGTGTGTCAAATAATTGATAAAATTGAAGAAAGATATGTTACCTTGGGCTTTAATGATCGGAAGATTGTTAGAAACAGTTGTTCGATGAGGCATCGCATGAAATAAATCGTAAGGACCTCCATTGGATTTGGATTGGAATAGAAGAGCACCTTTGATGATCAGTGAAAAGCCTGGGTCATCCAGAATATGAAATGGCCGATTTGATGCACACAATCCGACAGTAACAAAGAAGTTAAAGATTTTCCTTTCTTTTTCGTTTAATTTCCTTTCAGCACCAAAGAATTCAGGAATTTTAGGTTGATCTTTATTTGGTTGTACTTCATCATGTTTACGATTGTGACTCATAAGATTTGAGGTGCCATCCTTAGTACTTCTTGCTGCAATAATTTGGCCACAATTTTTGCACTGTCCAAATCCAGTTCCCTTTTCCTTGAAAAAGATTTCATCGAATTGGATCCAGTGCTATAACAAATTAGATTAATATATTAATTATTATAATTATTATTTAAAAATATTTACTTTGTTTGACCGTTTATGCGAATTTACGGGTTTAACAAACTTGCTTTTATGTTTCACAAGTAGAGCTATGTCTTCAGTTTTGAAATCTAAAATATTGTCACTTTCGTAATTTTCCAATTGCTTCATTTTTTCTTGGTCCTTTGGAGATATTTCAGAATTTAGAATTTGGAAACGTCCAGAAACTTTATTTAAGATTTCAAGTGATTTATCGAAGTCTTGTTTTGTAAATGTGACAAAACTTCCGTCATCGGCAGCTAATTTGATTAAATTATCGATGCAGGCACTCAAATCATTATATTGCTCTTGATGAAAATTCTTGCTCGAAGAAGATTTGACAACACCGTCAATATCACGTTTTTGAGCCATTATGATTATCAACAGTTAACTAAAATGTACGATAGGAATACAAAAAACTTGAAAGCAAACAAATGTTTTTACAAAACGAATTGAAAAAATCACATGGGCAAACGAATCAAAAAAGTTAGCTGCTTTAAGTTTAAAGTAAAAAATTTGCATGCATACAGTGATATATACTATGTTCACTGCAGTTGTGTCTTTTGATAAAACATGCTTTTTGATAATACATGCTTTTTGGCTCGATCTCACAGCCTGAACTTATGATTTGTCAAACACGTGGGCAAGAAAAGCAGTTGCACACAAAAATCTAAGCCGGACATTTTCGGACAAATCACGAGACATTTTGTCCGACCCGACCCGACCCGTCGGGTCGGGTCGGGTCGGACAAACCTCTCGGGTCAAGTCGGACACCAGATTCTCGTCTCTACTATAAATAAGCCATGCTCAGTGCTCTATTGCTATCGCTTGTAAAGCTCCATTAAATGCTTTATTCTAAACTTGTGCTTCTCGTCTTGTAACACCAAGTGCCCGATCGGCGACGACGGGACGGCTCACGTTCACACAGAAGAATGGCCCCATTCGATCCATTGGCTGCCTGACCGCCGCTGCCAGAAGCTTGAGCTTGTTCAGCAGAAGCGGCAGCTTCACTGTCAACAGAAGCATCAGTAGACAGTTTGCTTTCAACTGGAGCCATATGCCCCTTCTGATGGGCTTCGAACGAGCGTACAGTAGAAGTGCATCGTAGACAAAGCGAGCAAGCATACACGCCGAGCACGTGACACTTCCAGAAGTGCTCCTTGAGCTCGTCATAGCCCGGAACCGGAGCACGGCAGCCACCACAGGCAACAAAAAAGCGACAAGAACAAAAAAACCCGAACTCACCTGTGGGGGCATTTCGCCAATGGCCGGCGCAACAGGTAGCCCGTCGTCGTTCTTCTTCAAGTGGTACATCGTGTTTGGGATGACTTCTACTGAAGGCTAGTGGTTTGATTGACAAATCAATCGATGGTCAAGACTGTCTGACTGGTCAAGAAGTCACTCGAGAGTTGCAGTGTCGATGATGAACACGCGTGATGTGCAGCGATGTGTCTGTGTGTGCGACGCACCGTCGATAGCGAGTGTAACACGGTCAGGCTGAGTCGCGCAGTACTGAGGCTAACATCGAGCGCTCACGTAACATGCGGCAATCAAGCAGTGGACACACCTTAAAATGGCGATTCTGCTAATTACCCATCATCAACCAATCAGATGCGACCGTCAGTGTCCGTAGTGTGTCCTCTCTCGAGTTGAGCCAAAGGTGTACAACCAACTTGAACTAGAATTATCCAGTTAAGCGATGGCAGTGCTGCCACTGCTGATGGCCGGTGTGCGTGTTCCTGTGTGTGTCTGTGCCTGTCTGCCTCGATGGTGTCCTGACCAACCGAACCACTTGTTGTACTCTACCTAATGCCTGCAAGGGAGAGAGAGAGAGAGAGAGTGGATTGCATTCCTCGTTGGCATTTGTGCAGATCGAGCACCTTTTCACCCCACTCTCCATCCCAACTTATATAATACAGTGTGGACGGCGTGAATGGTTGGGCAGTGTGTGTTGGAACGAGGGGGGTCAAATTCAACCACTCAGCTACACGGTCATTCAGCCAATAGCAGCAAGGCGCACACTGTTCCCACGGCTAGTCAGCTTCGTAGTTTTAGTTGGAATCGCTGCACAGCACACGGGAGAGAGGTAGTGAAGGTAGTGCAACCAAACGAATGCATTGCACTAATTGGCATACATCCTCTAACAAGTGTGCGTCAATGTGTGTGCGTTGTGTGTTTGTTCGTTTGGCCATTTCGAGCGCGCACGGCCATCAGTTGCCTGTAACCACTTCTGACTGATTCGTTCTGTGCACTCAGTGCATGTGTGTCTTGTACAAATTGTCCTGTTACTGGCCAATGGATATATTGTCATGTCTCAATCACAGAATCGCTTATTATTGGCATTAGGTAGCAGATCGATTTGAAATTCGAATTATAGGCATTCGATCGAAAGAGGCACAAGCAGACGCAGCAGCAGCAGCAGCACCATCTTATCGGTCACCACCACCACCGCCAACTTCGAACGACGAATGCCTTCACCAGCACCACCATCCTTAGCGCTAACTAAAGGCGGTTTTGAGCGTTGTCCTGAGTGGTGGAGAGTGAGGAGAGAGAGAATGCAACTCGCCACTCGAGTGAAGGTCGTTGTAAATGTACAGAAAAAGAAGAAGGAAAGCAAAAAAGTAAACGAAACTTGCGATTGAAGTGCACGACACACATTTTGTCTTAATGTCTTTTGCCATAATTAAATGAAATTGAAACCAATCGGTCAGGGATTGATTTTATTGCTCCGTTCACTAGAAAAAAGTGTCAGTCGAGCACTGCTTGGCAGACTAGTTTGGACTGTTGCACTGTCAGGCAGAGTATGCGAGCCAATATAATTACAGCGCAGTGCGCGCACTGACCATTCGGCGATAAATTCTTGGTGACACTTTGACCAAGGATCGAGGGACAACTTCACTACGGTCTGTCACAGCGGCAGATTTAAAGAATGGAGAGAGAGAGAGAGAGAGAGAGAGAGAGAGAGAGAGAGAGAGAGAGAGAACACGAAACGAGAGTGAGAGAATGTGTTCGGTCAGTTTGACCTTTTGAGTTCATTTCCGCAATTATAAGGATCGTTGACCTTCATTTTTGTCAACCAAATAGTGATTTGTCGATGCAGTGAGAATTGAACTATGCAACAAGAAGACAACAAAATCAAACGTTCTCATGAACTTACATATACGATTGTGTATGCTCAGTTCGAGTTGGACTTGAGAGTGCTTTCGTGGCTAGCTTGCTGGCCAACACATCTGTTCACAGTGTGTCCCTTCGTATGTGTCTTTTTCACTCGAAGTAGGCAATAACTGTCCTCTTCTCGATCACTCGGCCCTGACCAACAAGCCACTCACACTCGCGCACACACAGACTTGACCATCGCGCTCCCCCCGAACAGCTATAATTAAGAAATTTTCCTCGTAAACATGATCTCTGTGCAATAAAATTGCTTTCACCGAGAACGGTCCTCGTTCGATTAGTTCAGTGTGGTGCACCATTCTGTTACTGTTTTGCCAACTTGGCCAGTGCCAATCGAGGCCAACTTTGACATCAATCACTGCTGTGACAGTTTCGTTCAAGTGGCAGCAACACACACAACAGTCGAACATGCTAATGGACATCGATGTCGATGTTCAGTGTCAAAATATTGACTGTGTGACTGCGTCAGTGCCGACGCACTACGGACCGAGTGACCGACCGGAACTTCGATCCTAGTGCCCGAGACAAGGTCAAAAATAGTACGTATTTGCACAGACATTGGCACACTTTGCGCACAAGCCTCACTAATTGAGCACACACTTCACACAGTTGGATAGAATACCACTTAAGTAGCATTTACGCTTGTTTGGTCGGCCAAATTACCCATTTTGTCACGCATTTCGATTCGTTGTTGACACTCTGTTCGACAACACAAGTCACGGCTCGTTCGTGTCAGTAATTGAGCCATTAGTTGAGCTGCCTCTGTGCCACTCGGGTGGCACTCGCGTGACCGTCCATATGAAGTGAGAGAGAGAGAGAGAGAGAGAGAGAGAGAGAGAGAGAGAGAGAGAGAGAGAGAGAGAGAGAGAGAGAGAGATAGAGAGAGAGAGTGATTGCACTCGGCACACCGAAAATGTGCATCACAAATTGATCACACTCACCGCACTCTAATTCGTTAATCCGAAACAAAACAGCTGACAAATCAATGACATTTGACTTATCTAGCCGAATGTAATAATTAACAAGCTAACAAGCTAGACAAATTGAAATTTCAAATTTTGTATGTTTTATTGTTTTAATCGAATATACAAAATGACCAAACAGTCTGCAGACCTGGTTGTGAGTGAATGTGTTCACTTGTCAAGCAATGCCCGCAATGCCTTATGCAGCCGGTCGATGGCATGACTGTTAGTGTGAATCTTCTCCTTGGCCACCTTGACCAGTTGACGTAAATAGCCCTCGTGAACGGCCAGTACGCCATCGATCACCAGTGGTTCCTCCATCGATGCGGTACTTCGGAATGCACTGCCATTTGAACCCAACATAATGCCTGAATTACGGAATCCAGCTTGTAGGCCGACCTGAAGCAGGCGGCGGCCAATTTCGAGATCACGAGATCGAATGTGGAAAATGACGGGTTCAAACTTCATGGTCATGCTGTCGTAGTGGATCGGTTGGTGGTCCTCGGCTTTGGTCTTGACCAGTTGGATGAAGCTGTCCACATCGGTGATTGGCTCGTGATTGACAAACTGCCATTCGAGTCCTTTCTTCACCACCGGAGAAATTGAATCCTTGAGGTCGGTGGTGGCTTGGTCAGAGTGGTCATTTAGTGTAGCCGCAGTTGAGGCAGTCACAATGACACGGCCCGAACAGGAACTGGTAGTGTAGTTGTCAACACTGGCATTGATCAGCTCGACCATGTCCACAATCGGCGCATCGATAGTGCCCAACACGGACTTGTCCATTTTGCCGAGTGTTTGCTTCTTTTCGTTGAGAAATTGCTTCTGTCCAGGCGGGGTGGCATGCTCACAAGGTGGACACTGTTTACCAGGTTCGCTAGTCCAGTGGAACAGAGTTTGAGTGCACTTGGCATTGTGACAATCGGCGGATTCATCCATGTCGGTGCCACCACTCGGTGGTGATCATCATCAGCATCGGGCGAACGAGCGCACACAGGCACGCGGTGTGTTGTGTTGTGTGTACAGTCGTCCGTCAGCGAGCAGAGCAGCAAAGTGTGTCAGTGTGGGCCAGCCAGTTAGGTCCAACAAGAAACACTGCGAAACTTGAACACAAACATTGTCACACAATTTAACACGCACACATACTCGGCACAGCAGAGTGGTGGTGTGTTGTTTGTTGAGCCATGAACGCCGTTGGTAACTGTCCTCAGTGAATGGCATTTCGTTCATCACCCAACCGCCACTCTCGTTCCCGAACAGTGTTGATGCCGGTGACGTTGCCATTCTCATTAGCCAGGAACTCCTTACTTGAAATGCAACAGATACGCGGGTCCTTGCTCCACTTGAGGTTCGCATCCTCGTGACCATAATGGATGCGATAGATTCGTGGCCACTGTGGCCAGGGGTTGTCATCGTCATGCTTTCTGGTGGTTGTGGCAAAATCTCGAATGCCACAACATTCTTGGCGCCCTGTACGTTCAACAATTTACATTATCAGTATGGAGATCATCATCATAGATTGTTACGAACCTGTCGAATGGCTGTGCCAATGCAATCGCATCCAGTGGCACCGCCACCAATCACCACCACATTCTTGTCCTTGGCATTGATCGGGAACTGGTCAGTGTTGACATTCTCCCACAACTTCTGCTGCGATGACTTAAGATACGAGACCGCAGTGAAAGCCATTCAGCTCACGACCAAGAATGCGCAAATCACGTGGCCAAGTGGCACCAGTCAGACAGCGTCGAACTGATCGAGCAACTCGGGTCAAGTGATGTCCACACCGACATTCATGTTGGGCTTAAAGACCACTCCCTCTTCGGCCATGATGTCTACACGACGTTGCACAATTTGCTTTGACAACTTCATAGTTGGAATGCCATACTGCAGTAGACCACCAATGCGATAGTGACGCTCGTACACAGTCACCACATGACCAGCTTTGTTGAGTTGGTCGGCAGCGGCCAGTCCAGCCCGACCCGAACCAATTACGGCCACCTTCTTGTCAGATCGAGTCTGCGGAGGTCGAGCATTGATCCAACCCTGCTCGCAAGCGTGCTCAATGATTGACACTTCGATGGTCTTGATGGCCACTGGTGGCTCATTGATGCCCAAAGTGCAGGCACCCTCACACGGAGCGGGACACATACGACCAGTGAACTCGGGAAAGTTGTTAGTCTGAAGCAGTTGTTTCATTGCCTCGTACCAATCGTCCTGGTGCACGAGATCGGTTCAACGGGGAATGATGTTGCCAAGTGGGCTGCCGTAGGTGGACTAGTTTGGAGAATTAGGATTAGGTTGTGGATGATGTGGTCCGACTTACCCTTGGCAACACTAACCGCCACAATGCCGACACCAACTTCGGACACGAGTTTCACCGAAATACGCGCATTCGGATTGGAACACTTGAGGTGATAGATTAGCTCGGACAGATCCTCAATGGAGTAGATGTCGTGATGTGGTGGTGGCGAGATGAGGCCCACACCTGGGATCGAGTGACGTGTCTTGGCAATCTTGACCGACACTTTGTGACCGGGCAGTTCACCGCCCTCACCAGGCTCGGCGCCCAGTGCCATCTTGATCAGTAACTCATCTGCATTGGCCACATAAGCAGCGGTCACACCGAAATGACCACTGGCCACTTGCTTGATTGCCGATCGTCGATTCTGTTCAGGATCCTTCACGAGCCAGCGTTCCTCTTTCTCCAGTATTTGACTTGCCGCCGAGTTTGTTCATTGCCTTAATCAGGGTGGTGTGAGTCTCGTAACTGATTGAACCAAATAACATTGCACCAGTGCAGAAGCGTTTCACAATGTTCACTGCCTCTTCCACCTCTTCCAGTGGGACAGCCTTGGTCGCGTACACAAAGTCGAGCTGTCCTCGCAGAGCACAGTCTTTCACAGCATTCCGAGTGATCTGCACAAAAGACTTGTATGCCGCTCGAGAGTTGGAGCTAGATGCCTCCTGAAGACTGGCAATAGCCATCGGATCGTTGATGTGCTTCTCGCCACCCGAACGCCGGTGATAGAAACCAGGATTACGCAGTAATCAAGTAACTGCGGCAGTATCAACTGATCGGTGAAGAACTTTTTGTTGAACGCAATCGAGTGTGGCTCAATGGCCTCATCAGCGAGCACATTGAAATTGATGCCACCAACACGACTTGGAGTGTTCTTGAAGCACAGCTCGACCACATCCTCGCCCAGGCCGACCGCTTCGAAGATTTGAGGGCCCTTGTAGTAATGCAGAGTGGAGATGCCCATTTTGGCCATCACTTTCGCAATGACTCGTTCCATTGCGAGGTGAAATAGTTGCGGTATGCATCGTGATCGAGCAGTTGAATGATGCCTTCCTCACGCAGTGCGGCCACTGACTCAAACACCAAATAGGGACAGATGGCATTAGCGCCGTAGCCCAACAGGACACACATGTGGTGCACTTCATGGGCAACCGAGTGCCAACAGGATACTGCAAGGGGTAAGGGTTAGGTTAGGTTAAATCATGCAAAGACAAAGGCCAAATCAGTACATACCTGACAGGAATCCACTTCGGCCCGGCCTTACGATTACTCAACACAATAACAGTGAATCCATTGCGAGCTTCGTCACGTGCCTCCTTACGAATCTGATCGAGTCGCTTCAACAGTCACTGACGGCCTTCGCTCACGTGGAACACACAGTAGATCACCTTAGTCTTCTAGCCCTGGTACTTAGTCTCCTTGATCACTTCGAGATCATTGATGGACACAATCGGTTGCTCAAGCCACAGACGACGACACTGTTCCGAGGTTGACTCGAGAATGTCGGCCACTGGTCCCATTGGACAGGCTAGTGACATGACAATCTTCTCACGGAATTAATCAATTGGCGGATTGGTCACCTGTGCAATGAGTTGCTTGAAGTAGCCATAGATGAGTGGCTGCACCAGTGTGAGACAGGCCAGGGGCTCGTCGTTGCCCATCGAGCCGACTGCCTCCTTCTGGGTCTTCACCATCGGCAGCAGCAACATGTTGATGGTCTCTGTGGTGTACGCGAATAGAGCCAGTCGACGATCCTCGAACACCTTTGCACGACCTTCTACCTCCTCCTCGGATCGTCCTTCCATCAGCACAGCCTTTCGCTTGAACGATCCATCATGAGCCAACTTGGACGCAGTTTGCGCCCGACGCAGTGTCTCAATGCTGAGCAGTTCCTTCAGCCACTCTGCATACGGATCCATACGAGCAATGAGCATTTTGATCTCTTCGTCCTTCACAAATGTCTTGCCCTTTGTGTCAATCAGCAACATTCGACCAGGCTTGAGGCGCTGCTTGACGACAATCTTCGAGTTGGGCACATTGATGACGCCCACCTCCGACGCCATGATTACATCGCAATTGTCGGTTTGATAGTACCGAGCGAGACTCAGTCCATTGCGATCGAGTATGGCGCCAATGTATCGACTAACTGTGAAGGTCAACAGTGCCGTTCCATCCCAGGGCTCCATGGCAAAGCCAGCCCACTAGCCCACTAGAACAGACGCTTCTCATCGTTCATTTCCTTGTCATTCTGCCAGGTCTCGGGTACCATTGTCATGATGGCTTCGGGCAGCTATCGTCCACCTACAGTGACCAGAAATTCCAACACATTGTCCTGTCAGCCAGAGTCGGACTTGTTCGGCTCCACCACGGGGTAGAGCTCGTGTAGTTTGTCACCAAATTTGGTGCTACGCATCACGCCCTCGCGGGCACGCATAAAATTGATATTACCACGGAGAGTGTTGATTTCGCCATTGTGTGCCAGAAAGCGATTTGGGTTGGCACCCTCCCAGGAGGGGTACATGTTGGTGGAGAAGCGGTCGTGCACAATCGCGAGATAGCACTCGAAGTGGTGCTCTCGAAGGGCATCAAAGTATTGCCACAGCTGAGCTGGTGTGAATTGGCCCTATCGAACAGAAAGTGTCAATCTACATGTCCACCACCACCACCAGTCCGCATAACACCCAACATACCTTGTACACGACGATCGAGGTCGAGAGACTGCAGATGTAGTAGCGGAAGCCCTCGTTGATCAGTCGACTAGTGCTTAGTGTGAATGCTAGTGTTCTACTTACTCGGTTGGACGCCTCAGAATTGATGTTCACAGTAAAGCCAACACCAAAGGCCGCCTTATCTTCATTTGGGTCGCAGAATGACTTTGGTTTGCCAGCGCCATGGTCAACGAAGCTGCTGGTGGTGGTAACGGTGGCGACGCCATCAGTACTCGAGACTTCACTAGCCGCCACGGTTACATCATTGATGAAAACGTTCGTAAGACGTTCGACGATTGGTTCAGATGATGAGATGGATGATGATTGTCTTAATGATGATGATGATGTTTGGTCAATAGTGTTGGGAGCCATTCAGACCAGGTGCCAGGTGATTATGATGATATAGACTGAAGAAGGTACAAAGAGAAGGATGAGAAGATGAGGAGAGAGATATGATGACGATCACAAAAAAGTACTGAAAAAAGTAAAAGTCAAAAGTCAGGCAAAAACTTGTGCACTCCTACACGAAGACATACGCACACACAGACTCGAACGAGGTAAATGGCAATAGGTCGATATATACAACTACAACACTGGTGAGTGTGTATAATGACGATCAAAAAGGATGATGGGTGGGAGTGGTGGGCGAGGATGCTTCGTAGCATTCAAGAAAGTGTCTGGAAACGGAAACCACAAAGAGTGAGAGGGTGCTTCGGTGTGCGTGTGAGGAGAGGGAGAGAAGAGAGAGAGAGAGAGAGAGAGAGAGAGAGAGAGAGAGAGTGAATTGACAAAATCGGACACGAAGGCAAAAAGCGAGAGAAGAAGAAACTTCGAGAGCGCGAGCGAGCCAGCAACCGACAGGGACGAGTGCAGAAGTGAGAGTGACTGACTGTGCCGGTGGTGTGTGTGCGAGTGAAATGAAAATCGAATCGAGTGCAGTCAGTGCCGATCAGCACAGGCACACAACACTCACACACAGCTACACCAAAGCGAGAGGAGGTATGTGTATTTGTTGTCATGTACGGTGTGTCGTGTCTCTGACTGTGTGACTGTTCTCAACTCAAACACACGCTTTCTCGCTTATCAACGAACACACACAACACACCGAAAATGTTCGACCGATCGGTGGCAGACGATGATGATGATGATACTCAACATGAATTGAGGCACTTTCACAACTTTTAAGCAAGTTGTCCTCTTTCTGTCTCTCATCTCTCTATCGCACTAAGTGATCCCTACCGCTTTCTCTCGAACTCAACCTCACTGTTGTCGTCGTCATCGCGTATTACTTCTTCACGGTGCACCTTCCAATCGGAAACCGAAATCGCCTGCTAAGTATTACGATCTAGTAAAGATGCTCTAACTATCTTTTTGCCTTCTCTTAGAACATAAAGATTACACTCACGCGCTTGGATTTGTCTACTCTAGGTGCCACACCCTTCACTAGCGAACTGTTCTCTGCGTCCTCTAAGTCATAGATTGCCGTTCGTTTTGTTTGATGATCTCGATCAACTGTTCTTGCACAACTCACAACTGTTGTCAGCACTGGAATGAATGTGGTGCGTGTTGTGGAAGTCCACTGTTCAAGGGCTGGAATGGCTGCTCGATGTAAGTCATTTGGCAGTGCATTGCGCAATGTTTTCTCCAATACACCCCAAGCCCAATAGCCAAACTGATCTAATCGGCTCTACCTTGCAGGTATTCTATGCTCCATATCGATTTCTACTTCAACTGGAGCACACATTTCACGAAGTAGCCTGCTTCGATTCGTCCGACACGAACACCACCGCCAACCTAAGCAACGCCAGTCAATGTGTTCACTGTGCCGTGTTTGAGCCGTACCACTTCAAGCCATTCGAGTTTGAGCATGTAATGCCAATCAATAGCTATGCCCGAATCAGTACCAGTTATGACAAGAGCTGGCAGACCAAGACCATCGACTACGTCAAGTGCAAACAGGCAACACAACTGTCCGCATCACCCTCGCAGTGGTCACCGAATTGTGGCCACTTATCAGTACATTTACAGCTTTGGTGGGTACAATGGCATGTTCCTTGATGATGATTCCGATCTGAAGGAAGATCCCACCTGACAGTCAAACAGACCACTGTTCAAGGAGTTGTGGCGATTCTCGAAGGACACTCGAGTGTGCAAGTTGCTGAGCACCAATAGCAGTGCACCCAGGGAGTTGACTTTGCACTTTACAATGCTTCTAGACGAGTGGACATTGCTGGTCTATTGTGGTTCGGGCTTTCCATTTGCTCAGCGAAGCAGCAACAAAATGTTCATTTGTGACTTGAGACAACTGCACAGGAGTCGAATTGTGTACTCAAACAACAACTCAGATGGCATCGACATGCCACAGCCGGGCCATGGTCAGGCGATTGTCATTGACCTGTCAGAAGAGTGCATCTACATCTGTGGCCGTACTGATGGATTCGAGTACAATTTGAATGTGCATCGATTCTATTGGAACACCAAACGGTGGACTCAATTGGGCTCGGCACCGGAGTTTATAGAACCTCGATATCGACACGAGATGGTCCTGTTGCAAGGCTGGCTGTATGTGATCGGTGGTGGCACTAGTCAACGCTCCTTCTCAAACGACATAATTCCTGTGTTTGACTTGCACACTCGCAAATAGAGTTTGGAACCATCGGAGCCTTATTTGGCCGGACAGTATAGCCGTCTACCCCGAATCCCGATTCCGTCATGGCTGTGGAGTGAACGGTCCGGACGTGTACATGGTCGGTGGCACTAACGAGGAAAACGTATTCGACAATCTGTGGAGTATCCACCTCTCTGCAGTAGACACAAAGTACAACATTACCCAAATTACGCGTTCACTGTACTTTCACTCTGCGACCATCACCGAAGAGGGCGAACAGTCCGTGTTTGGTGGTGTCTTTTGTTTGCGCACCAAAGAACCCTCCAACTGTGCCTACAACTGCTGGATGCGTATTCCAAGTTGGCCAAACTAGCTCTTGTGGACAGTTTGCGCCGACAAGAAGGCGCTGGAGGAGTGATGGGACTGCACACCTGCAACGAACAGACCGAACACGAGAGAACGAGTGTTAACCAAGCACACATAAGTTTGGACATGATTAACCCGTTCGCCAACAGTATTTTGGAAAACATGAGCAGTGCATGTGAAATGGTGAAATGGTTGTGGCTTGCTTGGAGTGACCACTGTCGCATTGACCAGTTGGAGTGGATTGAGTTGATGGATTGTGACTGAGTTGCAGTTGCCAATGGTGCTGTGAGCAACAAAGCAACCAACATGACAGCACACAACCTGGCCAATCAATAGCTAAGCCCGAATCAGTGCCAGTTGTGGCTCGAGATGGCAGACCAAGCAACGACCACCTCAAGTGCAATGTGACAGCACACAATAAATACAATAAACAATAAAAACACAGATTATCCATTTGTGATTTGTGACAGTGTACTCGTCGACCCAATCGAGACAGTTTAGGTGGTCACTCAATGGGATCATAAGTGATGCAATCAGTGATATAAGGTGAAACCGTGACGGGTTACTGTTTGGCTCTAAACTAAACTTGAGTGGTTGGCCAAATTGAAAGCCTAGTTCCAATGGTAGTTCAATTAGCACAGACACTGCAGCAATGCGGCAATGATTTTGGCTTAATTTGTTTTCAGTCACTAATTGCAAGACGACGGTACGAAACTTGTTATACACTAAACAGTGCCGAGCCACTATCGTCACAATCCTAAGTTTTTCACTTTTATCATATTCGTACATTTAATAAATTCCCATTGATTCTGAATAGTAGAAGTCCTATTTTGGCCAAATATCCTTTTCATATAATCCGGTGACTACTGTCCTGATTGTTAAAGGTTTATTGACCATTGCAAAGGTGGACAATGTGACAACAAACTACTATGGAGTGATATGTCTTGTTGGCAAGTCCAGGAGTCCACCAATGGGTCGTGAGTGAGAGTGAGGGAGAGAGAGAGGGAGAGAGAGAGAGAGAGATTCAGTAAATTATCATTATATTCGGACAAATTAAGTAATTCTGCTATGACTAGTTTGATGCTGATACCGCGGCCAAGTTAATAGACTTTTTCTTGTTTATTGATCTAATTGACCCTAACATGTGCTGCAGAGTATTGTCCACACCTACTTCACCTAACAGGACAAAGTGTTCCAAAAGCAGGTACTGGAACTGTCCAATGTTGTGTCAGTCAAATCAGTGATATGTGCTGCATTTCGATTGCTCCACGACAAAGAGCAAATAGGTTTTCTTGGAGATGACATTGCAGTTAGCCACTTTGGCCAAATGAGCAATTGAACGGCAACTGTATTTGATGTTTCCTGTACAATTGGACAATTCCAAATTAGACTCACTGTTAAGTAATAATAGACCGATGCGACACAAGACATCACCAACATACAAATAGCTCTCTTGGCTTGATCAAGTGGGCCGTTAGTGCTGCTCTGTACACTCTGCAAAAAAATCAATTTTTTAAAATTTCCCATTACATTTGTCTGCGTTGATCAGTGTGCGGAAAGACAAATGAAATTACAATTATAAGTTGTCATCTGTTGTTTGCTTGGTAAGCCTCTAAAAGCGATCGCTCTGTTTGTTTTGTAGTGACAGTGAAATGTAGAGGGAATTGGCATGCGGCGCACACAAGAACGCACACTTCGAGAGATGATCGTGTGTTGTGTCTTTATGCGTTTAAATCTACTTGCAATGCTTGTGCTTGTGTTCAGTGTGAGCAATGTCTTGAGTGGCCCACTCGAGTGACACAGCCAACCGATCAGTATGCATGTAAAGGACATAAGGTGACCAGCGTTGCTCTGTGGTTAGGTCATTCTTTTTGGCATTGAGCCATCGAATGGTCACTAGTGGAGAGTAGTAGAGATAACGCACTGACCAACTAATAAATAGACTAATAAGTGAGATTCAGTTTTACATGTTGTGTAGTAAGTCGTGATTGGTATTAATTTATGTGCACAAGCCTTATCATCTCGGTGTTAGCCATCTTCTGGCGAACATTCGGCTCGGTACTAAAACTATTCATTTTGCCACCAAGTCTGTTGTAACATTCGGCCGCTAACGGCAATTTGCAGGTGGAAGGTGTAATAGCCACTGGTTCACTGTCTCATCATTATTGGTCAGATTGTGCTGTGCACAGCATCACTTGTGCAATTTGAATTGTCGCTTGGGTGTAATTTGTGCCTCGTCAAAAAGTAAATAAATGGACGTGGGACAGCAGTGCACTGCAGTTAAAGAAATCAATCAACGATTGGAGGGTGACAGACCGACAGTACACGATTAAAACGAGAATCTATGAGCATTGTGAAATAAACATACAGTACTCTAGCGAGCTCAAGATACAGACGGCGACAGTTTACCATTGTTGAGCACTGGTCAGTGAACAAATCAAACGAATAACCCTAACCGATCGAACCGATTACACGTTCAGTTGTGCCTTGGTTGCAGTTGGTCTTTACCGGCGAGACAGTGCCATCTCAGTCCGCCTGCCGGCGCCGAGCAGTACGTCCCATAGCAGTGCCACTTGGCAAATCACTCCGGTCTTGGTCTTTACCGGCGAGCCAGTACCATTTTTCGACGAGAATATGCCCAGTTCGCACGTAGTAATACAAACCAGGCAATTTGTACTTTCTGGCTGTGAAGGTGCCATGGGTCTGTGTACACTGTACAAATCACTCATCCAGTTCATCTCGCCATCGTATCATCAAACTATTGCCGTCGACGTTTGAAGAGATTGTTCTTACCAAATGTGTGTGCACTCTACACTGACATTCAATGCGTTTGCTGGCGGGCCGCTGCTCGTCGTCTCTGTTGCCATTTCGAGAGCGAGGGCGTGATGTGCTAATGCATGCACTTCTCGGCGTGCAGTGTTTTATTTGCACTCACACAGACACAATGTCGCACCCAATAAATAAGCCAGGTCGGACAAGATGAAGAACATTCATCACACACACACACACACACACACACACACACACACACACACACACACACACACACACACACACACACACACACACACACACACACACACACACACACACACACACACACACACACACACACACTCACTTAATGGCCACACAATGTGCTTACACCGATTGAACAACCACAACAAATCAAACCTGAGACACACTCATAAAAACACAATGTCGCACCCAATAAATAAGCCAGGTCGGACAAGATGAAGAACATTCATACACACACACACTCTCTCTCACTCAATGGCCACACAATGTGCTTACACCGATTGAACAACCACCACAAGTCAAACCTGAGACACACTCATAAAGACACAATGTCCACCCAATAAATAAGCCAGGTCGGACAAGATGAAGAACATTTATACACATGCACACACACACACACTCTCACTCAATGGCCACACAATGTGCTTACACCGATTGAACAACTACCACAAGTCAAACCTGAGACACACTCATAAAGACACAATGTCCACCCAATAAATAAGCCAGGTCGGACAAGATGAAGAACATTTATACACATGCACACACACACACTCTTTCACTCAATGGCCACACAATGTGCTTACACCGATTGAACAACCACCACAAGTCAAACCTGAGACACACTCATAAAGACACAATGTCCACCCAATAAATAAGCCAGGTCGGACAAGATGAAGAACATTTATACACATGCACACACACACACTCTCTCACTCAATGGCCACACAATGTGCTTACACCGATTGAACAACCACCACAAGTCAAACCTGAGACACACTCATAAAGACACAATGTCCACCCAATAAATAAGCCAGGTCGGACAAGATGAAGAACATTTATACACATGCACACACACACACTCTCTCACTCAATGGCCACACAATGTGCTTACACCGATTGAACAACCACCACAAGTCAAACCTGAGACACACTCATAAAGACACAATGTCCACCCAATAAATAAGCCAGGTCGGACAAGATGAAGAACATTTATACACATGCACACACACACACTCTCTCACTCAATGGCCACACAATGTGCTTACACCGATTGAACAACCACCACAAGTCAAACCTGAGACACACTCACACAGACACAATGTGGCACCCAATAAATAAGCCAGGTCGGACAAGAGGATAGTCGTCCTTTGAATCACGGAATCAATCCTCTAATGGCTCATTTCGACAATTAGTTCGATTTTCGAATAACAGCTGCCCCCACTGCTGTATATTTAAATCTATCGTGTCCGTTCTGTGTTGGCAATATTTATAATTCTAACCGTTCTCTATTAATAATCCATGAACTTAGATGCTGTGTCGTGTGTTGCAACTCATCACCTACAACGTCTGACTATTATATCGTCACACAATAATGCTCGCGCCTGTTGTACTTGTCTTAATGTCCAACCGTTGTTCACTCACCAACAAAAAGCTTCTTATCGGTCGGGCAAACTTTGTCTATTCCACGGTAAGAGATTTTACATTATATGTCTCTACTAATGTTAATATTTTCCATTTCATGACAATCGGCCATTCTCGATGCAAGCAACCCAACACATATCGTCACTTTCCATATCTCGGATACACCGCCGCCGCGGGTTGCCCGTCTGCATTGGATGGTGATCATCGGTCATATTGTTATTGTGGATGTGTGCAAGTGATATTACCGTCGGTGCTACCCATAACCTGTCTTACATTTATTCACCGATTGTTCGCACTGGTATCCTAGTAACATGTAGTTACTATTCCCGTTGAATCAAGGTCCCCCATTCGCCACCACCGATCAACTACTGTCCGTCTATCGATTTCTGTATGCATTTATAGCAACAATCGTAATGCCACAATCGACCGATAGTTAATCAAGTTTCCCATTACGTTATGCTTCTCCAGGGATAGTCCAAACCACCCTTGCCACTCGTCGGCCACTCTACCATGGCCTTCTCCCTCTCCCCTTCAACTACTTCTATCACTCTGTACCCAAATCACCACCGGTACCTTTGTAAATCTTGCAGTACTTTACTATTCGTTAAAGATGGGATTCTACACACCTCGAAATGTATTCATGTATGTTTTGCCTCTTTCAGATCGAATGGTTGTGTGGCTAACCGAACAAACTTGAGTCTGTGTGTGTGTTTGTTTGTGATCGTACTCAACGTTTCATAATCCTATCTCAATTTTATGTCATCTTGAATGTATCAACTACATCTTTACACAACTCATGTGAACGATATCAATAGAGCCGTCAGTCAGTTACTCACTCTCTCAGTGTGCTTATTATTATTAATGTGACTTGGATAGCAGTGTCTACTACTACTCGCCTGTGTGCGGTGTAGAGGTTGGCAGTGTAGCAGCATCTTCTCTTGCCATCCAAATCATCACTTCGCAATGATCGTTCGAGTCTCATGCATCCTAAGTGTGCACTCTGTGTGCCAGTTGCACAAATGTCGCTCACTCAGTCAGGCACACTGACTTTGCCTATGTTGTTGCGCATGCTGCCTCTTTTCATTGTCACGGTCGGAAATGATTTTTGCTAATAGCGAGCGATCGTTCGTTGTTTGTGTTGATCGTCTATGTGTGCCCGTCCAATTCTAAAGCCCAAGTCTGGCGCATTGGTTGTCTCATTCGAGGCGAAGGCCATTTGAATTGGTCTAGCATTGTTTGTATCATTAGTGTCATTCAACACCTCAGGCCAGACCATAACTGACTCTACACAGTTCAACATTGGTTACTTCGATCTCCTACTCTCCACTCACACCAACACCAACCGCCAGTTTCTTCTCTGTACTCTACATTTCGATCTCTCATACAAACACGGTGCACTACATTTTCTCGTATTGATGCATCACTCCAGTCACACTCACCACTTGGTGCACATTGAGCGATCATTGATGCCGCTCTGTGTGTGTGTGCACTCTATGTCTGTCTGTTCCTCTTTCGAGTACACACTTTCTCCTCTCTCGCTCACGTGTTTCTCGATGCATCAACATCATCACTACTGCCAGCACTGTTTTGCCATTTGCTGTCTCGTCTCTGGCTAAATGTTGAGTTTGTGTTTCTGTTGGCGAACATCACAAACTATCTCGTGTCGATTTACAATGTAAATTTTACATCTAATCAGACATTCGATTTCTTGTCTTCTTTGAGACGAAATCTCTCACCTCGGTCTAATTTAATCGCCTAGTTCACAACTTCACTTTACAAACTCAGTCAACAGTTAGAACGGTAAGTCATCATCTCATAACACTCACACCACAAACATACACAGCCGCAATTCGCTCGAATGTCTCCTTCTTGTTTGTTAGTTTGAGTTGTTTTTTGCATTAAACAATAAAACTGATTAATTTGTGACGATTAATTTCGATTCGAGGTAATTCGTGTGTGTGTGTGTGTGTGTGTGTGTGTGTGTGTGTGTGTGTGTGTGTGTGTGTGTGTGTGTGTGTGTGTGTGTGTGTGTGTGTGTGTGTGTGTGTGTGTGTGTGTGTGTGTGTGTGTGTGTGTGTGTGTGATTCACTTTAGTTGTTCTGTGTGTTCACTCGTACATTAGTTTTAGTGTCGTTGTCTGTCTGTCTGTACAGATATCCGTACTTTTCCAAACCAAAATTCTCCCTCAATTAGTATCATTCTTCTTGTACTCCAATACTATTGTCACCAGATTAAATCTATGTGCAATGCACCCTCAATCAGAATATTCGATTGTTCAACACAAGTGTAAGTCGTATGTGATTGTCCTGGCTAACTCGTTGATGGCCTAATCTTCTTACACTTAGAGTAATATCCCTTCCTTTTTCTTGTAATATATTCTTCCGTTTGACCACTGACCACAAAAGAAATTAGTCCGTTGACTATGAAATTGTGATTGAAATAGCTATCATAATATGATTTTTCAATGCATTACAACCGCGCGTTTATAATTTGCCGCACACACACACACACACACACACACACACACACACACACACACACACACACAAACACAATCCAACTACCAAGCAGGCACACACAGACAGAACACAACACTCTCGTGCAAGTCGATCCGATCGTTCGTTTCTCGATTGCTTGTACTGTTCGTTTTGTTCGATGTGTGTGTGCACTGATTGAGTGCACATACAGTCCAGTCAAATGTGATCATTGATGCAGTTGTCTGTTCGGTTGTTTGGTTGTGTTGGTGTGTCTGTCTGTGTATGTTCCCTTTCATTCATGTGACGTGTCGCACTGTGCCATCACTATTCGCATGCCATTTCGTTGGTGTCTTTGACTAAATGATGAAGCAGTGTCTATTACTAACACAAATTCTCACCATTTTGTGTCACGTGTAACACTTCATCACCATCATCATCTTGTAATAGTAATCAGACACACACCAACTAACTTGTCTCCTAAGCGGCTTCTTGTATTTTGATGCACACTACTACACCAGACGGGTAAGTCATCCTAAACACACAAGTTTCGTTATTTATTTAGTGAAATCCCCTTAAAAATCATCTCATTTTTTTCACTCATTTACTATTAATGCTTCTGTTGATTTTGCACTGTTTTCACGATTATCCAACGACAACGGATTACTTAGTCAAATTCAATCAAAAAATACATACAAAACGCGATCATGAGGCTACTTGCGGTTCCCGTGGTGGCATAACCTAACACACTATGGCACAGACGGACATAGACACATACTCTCTCGTATGTTTGTTCGTTTGTTTTGTGCAGAGTGCCACTGTGTGTTGAGTGTTTGTGTGTTTACTCGAACGATACGAAACAGTCGAGTTACGATCTCACAAGTAGGATCATTTCTCCAATGGCAAAATAATCTTATTGCATCTTTTTGCATTTAAATATTTGTCAATTTGTTGTTTGCCGCATTGGCTTCTTCTTTGTACGAGTCAATAAGTGCAATATAGATGTTTTCCTCTTTGATTATTTCATTTTTATTTATTTATATTCATTTCAGCCAATGTTCAGACCGATTCGATTTTATGTGCGAAATCGATTATTTGACCTTTGATACATTACATTGTGTTATTCTTCCTAATAGCTCGTGTTTGTGTGTGAACGTGGTTTTATCTTGTAATTTAAATTGATCTGGTTAGTCCGTACTCGCGAGCGTTCGATTCGATCATCTAAACGAAATCGTATATGTTGCTTATGATGATGATGATGACTTTGTGTGCCTCTCTCTATCCTCACTCCACACTCCCCGCTCTGTGCAGTTGTGTAGACAATCTCGCACGCATTGATGTGCCTGCGTGTGCTTGTGTGTCTGTTCAATATTCATGAGATATATTTGTTTTCATTCATTCTTTTCCTTCTGTATTTGAAACCATCCTCTCACTGGTGATTATCTGTTCTATTTATTATCGGGTGTAGTGTTCAGTCTAACAGTCTACTTATCTCTAGTAAGTTTGTTGCGTCGGTTGCACTTGGACAACTCTCGTACCATTGCAAGTTGAGCCCACTTACTCTGATTAATGTTGTCTGTCTGGAACGCGCGCGCACTTTCACACTGAATAGTTTGGAATTCACTAGTTCCCTTTAGAACTCACTCAATGACCCTCAATATTGTTCTTCACTGTGTGTTGTTGATGAAGTCTTGTTTCCTTTTACACTTTTCACTTATCATTCAGTGCATTTGCGTGTCTGTTTATTTCGGTCTGCCCGTTCATTATTTATAAGTTACATCTTTTTTCTTTGTTTTGTTTTTTTAATTCAAAACCTCTTCATTCCCTTGTGATCATAAATTCAGCTTGTTTTTATTAGTCTGTTCGACTCATTGCAATTGAAAGCAACCGACATTGAAAGCACACAAAAGTTAGCCCAATGCACCACAAGGAGATTGAACACAAAGCGAATTAGGAGCTTTTACGATGCGTTCGGTTGGGTCTGTACGAGTCTTTATTTCTCGATTGCACAGACATTCAAATGAGAAAGTTTTATTTTTATTAGTTCTCATGAATATAATCTGCCTTTTGATGTGCCAACATATGGCAAGTGATCAAGTAGTAAGTGCACATATCCCTAGACACAGAATTAGATTCGATTTGTGTTTGTGCTAATGAACAAAAAATGAATGCACATTTCATTCCACAACCGACCGAATTCTGTTTTGTGTCTGATCTCTCTCACTCTCTCTCTCCCTCTCCTTCCTCTCTCTCTCTCTCTCTCTCTCTCTCTCTCTCTCTCTCTCTCTCCTTCCCCCTCTCTCTCTATCTCTCTCTCCCTCTCTCTCTCTCCCTCTCTCTCTCCTTCTCTCTCTCTCTCTCCTTCTCTCTCTCTCCTTCTCTCTCTCTCTCTCTCTCTCTCTCTCTCTCTCTCTCTCTCACCCTCTCCCTCCCTCTCTCTCCCTCCCTCTCTCTCTCTCTCTCTCTCTCTCTCTCTCTCTCTCTCTCTCTCTCTCTCTCTCTCTCCTGCCACGTGCACATCAGCTCCCGCATTTTCGCCTTCTCTCGGTGGCAGTTGCACGAATCTACCTGTCTATCCTACATCAATCGAAGCAGCTAAGCTTCCTGAACATTTTGGTGTGCATTTTATGTGTGTTCAATCTATCGGCGATAAGAAAATAGTGAAAAACCTGATTTTACATATTTACCTCAACACCGCACACCGTGTTTGAGCTGTTTTCAGTGCTCGCTTCTTATCTACCCTCCACCGATGATTTGATTCTGCATCTGTCACCTCACCAAACATTTTCTCAACTACTTCCACCAAAATCCCGAGTGAATCTCATCTGATAAGTCCAAATCGCCAGTTTTTCCCGTCTATTTTGGTGTTGTTTACATTTTCTTCTGCACACACGTGCAGAAGTGCCAAGTTTACACAATGACAGTTGACTGTCCTGTGCCCGGTTGTGGCGGGACTTTCAAGAATGCTCAAGGTCTACAGAACCATGTTTCACAGAAGATGAAACATTGTGCCAAACACTTGGATTTCCGTGAGCGGGAACGCATGAACAAGGCTACATCCAAGAGTAGACCCAAGAAGACAGCACCACTACCACCGCCTTCTACACCATCTCGTCATGTTCCACTGCTGCCACAAGTAGCCCACCTGACTCCCACAACATTACCACAACCACCATCTCCAATCAATGTTGATTCGCCGGAGCCGTCAACATCATCATCGGTGGATTGTCCCGAATGTGGAAAGACGTTTGAGAATCTGAACGCACTCAACTCACACATCAGCATTCACCCTGTACTTGCCAACAACACGAGACTGGCCAAACACCAGGCAGCCCATCCTCCTCGTGCTCCTCCGGTGGCCGATGTGCCCAGTGATAATTCGACAACTCCCGACCCCACTGGTGACAGTCTCCGTCGAGAGTGCAATATATGGTTCAGTGCGTTCGACACGATTCCCAAGAACTACGACAATTATGGTCCCGAGTACTTCAACACCAAATTTACCGAGTTTCAGAAGTTCCTCTTCGAGGCAACTGAACGTTTGCCCGGTCCAAAGCACCCTGCAGTGAAGTACTATCGTAAGAGGCAAAAGAACAAAGGCAACAAGAACAACAACAATAACTCAAATGCCAAATGTTCCAACTCGACCAATCCTCAACGATCAGCAAAAATGGCACGGCACCGTCGCCGCCAACAGTATCGTTACGAACTGGCCCAATACAAATATTGCTTCCAACGCAGGAAGATTGCCGGATATCCTGAATGGCAAGACCTCTGGTTCTTCCACAATTCCAATCGGTGACCTCCACAACCAATTCAAGTCAATTTACTAGGCAACCAACGATCGAACCCGCGACCACTATCCTAACTGTGATAACCCAGGATGATGTCACCATGTTGGTCAAAGATGCCAACTGTTCAATAAAGGCAATCAGTATCGACACCTCTCCTGGATACGACAGAGTTTTGATGAAAACTGTCCGTGACCTAAAGATTGGCAACATTCTCCAACGTGTCATCACTATCATGTTGACCAAGGGTGGTTACCAGATGGTCTCAGTGAGGCCAAGTGGGTATTGATTCCGAAAGATGGCGATCTCAACGATGTTGGCAACTGGCGCCCAATCACCATCTACTCCATCCTCCGTCGAATCATTGAACGTGTACTGGACAAACACCTGTGTGGGCAGGTCGATCTCAATACAAACCGACGAGGATTCGTTACAGGCACTCCGGGATGTCAACTCAATGCCAAGCTCATCAACGCTTGCCTTAAGAAAGCGAAGGAAGACAAGTCCGATTTCCAGATTGTCTTCTTGGGCATCTCTAAAGCTTTCGACCATATTGAAACCAGTCTCAAATCGCCAGGTGTCTCCACCAACCTCTGTCGTCTCATCATGTTGCTGCTTCAGAACAATACTATTGGAATCGATATCGGCAGCGCACGGTCGGAGCCAATCCGCATTAATCGATCTGTACCTCAAGGTGGCCCTCTTTTACCGATTCTATTCAATTTGGCAATTGACTATATCTATCAAGAGATCTGTGACCCGGAGTTTGCCAACCAGTACGGATTTAAGCTGTCGGAGAAGTATGATGCCCTCACTCTGACTGGCTTTGCGGATGACCAGGCCATCTCATCTGACACTGCGGAAGGGACCAAACGCATTGTCGAACTAACTCGAGAACTGTTCCAGACAATTGGATTGGAGGTGAACCCTAAAAAGAGCACGGCCATCAACATCGAAAAGGGCAAGCTGGTTCCGGGTGACCTGACCATCAACGACATGACCATCAAGTGCGTCGATAAAGGCACTGTGATCAGGTACCTGGGCCATACTTTCAACAACGAACTCGTCTTTGACGACAATGCCCTAGCCAAGTTCACCGAGATCGCTAACAACCTGGTAGTTTCTCCTCTTCTGAAGAAAGATCAGAAGCTGAACATCTTCAACCAATACGCACTACCAAGGTTGACTTATCCACTACAAGCAGCGCCACTACGAAAGATCCCGAAGGAGACTCTCACCATACTCGACCGAACTATCAGAACCAGCTTGAAGGCAATCATCGGTCTACCCGTACACACTTCGAACTGTATGATATACTCGCCCCGAAAATATCGCGGTTTGGGAATGATCCGATGCAAGTGGGAGGTACTTCTGCAACATTTCGCGATGGCCCTGCGACTGTCCTCTGTGCCAGATGCACTCTTTCACGAGGTGTACGACTGCGCAGAAGAAATGGTCATCTGTAAGCGGGAGCTCAAGGTGGATGGCAATACCGCACGTCAACTACGCAACGCTCTCCGTGAGCGAGAATTTCACAAGTGGACCACCCAACTCTACCAAGGTTGCGGTGTTGGTCATTTCAAGGAGTATCCGAAGGGTAACAGCTTTGTGTACGACAAAAACACGTTGTCCGGCTCAGAATGGGTGGCAGCCATCAAGTTGAGTACCGGCTACGCGAATCTGTTGGGCGTTCCTGGAGTTGTTCAAGATGGAGCCCTGGCATCGATCCTTTGCCGCAGATGCCGCAAAGAGAAAGAAACCCCTGGCCATGTCCTCGGTGCCTGCGACTTCAACGCTGAACGACGAAACAAACGCCATCATCAGGTTAAGAACACGATCGCTGGTCTGCTTCGAGAAAAGGGATACACCTGCGTGGTTGAACCGTACTGTTCGGATGGTGATGGTGCGAACAGGTTCGTCGACATACTAGCGTTCCAACAAGACTCCGACAAGGTCTACATAATCGATCCGACTGTCCGGTGGGAAACTAAGGACGATGTTGGAAGTATGGTACAGACAGAGAAGGACTACATCTACCGGAGCTGCTATGATGACTTGGCAGAGAAATACCCCCTGATCAAGGACCGTGAGTGTGAGGTGATTGGTCTCTGGATGGGGGCGAGAGGAACAGTGAGCACCCAGTTGGTTGACTTTTTCGACCGTTTCCAGCTGGATAAGAAGAAACTTTCCGAAATTGCCGAATCTGTGTTGATTCCATCTGTACATATGATACACTATCACATTTATGGTTAGATTCCTATATATTCATACACACACACACACTTTTATATTTTATGATGTTCGGTCTCACTTATTGTAGTCTACACTATTCTAAACTTTTATTGCAATATTGTCTTAACAGATTAATTAGTATGCTGTGTCTAAAAGCAACTCACGATTTAGTGAGCAGCTATATCTGTATTGTATTTTTGTATAATAAAGATAGTTTCTCTCTCTCTCTCTCTCTCTCTCTCTCTCTCTCTCTCTCTCTCTCTCTCTCTCTCTCTCTCTCTCTCTCTCTCTCTCTCTCTCTCTCTCTCTCCCTCTCTCTCCCCCTCTCTCTCTACTGAATGACTGTAAGTTGCACCAAGTGACATAATAAGGTCAAGCTCGAGCTAACTAGCTGTGAGTCACTTGCACTTTCACCGTATCCGAATAAAGTGCTTCCAAGCAAATGATGCTTTTTTAAACCAGTCAATTTATTTATCTTTGAGTACACACACACAGACAGACAGGCACTAGCACATTTGCATCGATTTATTTGTGCTTTGGTTAGTTGTTGTTATTATTGTTTGTCTCTTGTCGTATTGGTTAGAGAGATGAATTTGAAGTGGTGCAATGAGAAAACAAACTTTTTTCTTAATAGTCTTTGTCTGTGTATGTGTCTTGAGATAATAATGAGAATTTGGAGCTCGGGATACCTTGTCTACCCGGAATTAGGGGCCACAATATTCCGGAATCTGTGTTTTTACGACTTTGGAAAATCATTATGGCTATGGATTACGTGGTAAAGACCTGCAAATTTTATAAGACACTACTCTTAGTGTCTTGTTATGAATTTTATGGTCGGTGTTCCAATTGGAACACTTTGGGTCATTTCCAGAAAATCATTTCCGGTTTCATAAAATGTTCTAGAAATGCTCTTAAAATTGATTTAAACTAGAATTATTATTTTAAAATAACCGGAAGCACGCGTTTCGCTCATAAAATTTGATTTTAATGATAATTTAAAAATAAAATATTTTTAAGATTCATTTATATTTAAATTTTGAAAGGAAAACTAAAGTACAAAATAATTATTCATGTTTATATAATTTATAATAAATTTTAAGAGTATTTTTAGACCATTTTATGAAACCGGAAGTGATTTTCTGGAAATGACCCAAAGTGTTCCAATTGGAACACCGACCATAAAATTCATAACTAGGCACTAAGAGTAGTGTTTTATAAAATTTGCAGGTCTTTACCACGTAATCCATAGCCATAATGATTTTCCAAAGTCGTAAAAACACAGATTCCGGAATATCGTGGCCCCTAATTCCGGGTAGACAAGGTATCCCGAGCTCCAAAATTTACAGTCAATCTCAATTGAACCAAGGATGATTTACAACGATAGTTTCAAATTTTATCATATCTGGTTATTCCTGGGACCCCCGTTGCAAGTGTTATGCATCACCCTGTATATTATATATTACTTCTCATCACGGGCTTAATCAATTTTCAAATATCGTTTAGCGGTCAGACGGTCACTTTTAAGTGTGCCTCTTGTTTTTCAGTACGTTGAATAAGGTATTTTTATTGATGTTTGTTGGTGATCAATTCTTCTTCTACGCGGACAAATGTATCATCTTTTCCCTCTCTGTCCTTGTTCGCCGATTTTTCATTTTGGCTTGAGTTTGTTCGTTTCCACATGTCGTGTGTCTGTCTGTTTGTTCGTTTAGAATCACTCGAATGCAAATCACTTCATTCGACTTTGACATTCTTCCCAGTCGTCAGTCGTCAAGTCACTTTTCAGTCCATTTCCCTCTCCGAAGTAGTTTGCATCTCAATTTCACTAATTGATATACTACTATGATATCGGTTTCATGTCTTTTTAGCTTTCACTTTATCACTTTCATTCTCACTCATATGGCTGCCTTCTGCATAGTGTAATGAACAGTATGTGTGCATTGCATTACATACTTTGCACACACACACACAATTTGTACGTGTGTTAGTCGGGTGGTTGGTTGGTTGTGTCTGTGAAAGTTGTTAACTGGTGCTTCAGTGAGTCGATGCCAACAAATTCACTCGCTCAACACGCAACCATTTCAGTCTCTCTCGTTCGTTCGTTCGTTCATGTTCTTTCGTTCACTTCGCCCGAAGCCGTCGACATGTCTCGTTTTATGTGTGCTCTATCTATTCATTTCAATTATCTGCTCCTGATTTG
Organism: Rhizoglyphus robini; assembly: GCA_023373905.1. Taxonomy (NCBI): domain Eukaryota; kingdom Metazoa; phylum Arthropoda; class Arachnida; order Sarcoptiformes; family Acaridae; genus Rhizoglyphus; species Rhizoglyphus robini. The sequence goes on from JAKIJQ010000166.1 coordinate 272,628, forward strand.
CTTGCCAAACGAGAGTGAAAGTGATCAACTCGTCAGTGTCATCGTAGTTGTTTGAGTATTTTGTTTCTTCTTCATGAGGATGAGACTTGGCTGAGTAGTTGTATGTGTGTGTCCACTTTTGTGTTTGTTCGCACTTTGCACATTCACAACGTTATCGTCACCCTGATTCGTGTGGTTCGTATATACGGCTTCACTCTTTCTCACTTAAACAGTCCAAACACACTACATTTTCATATCTAATCACTGGGTTTTGTTCGTTTTTTCACTAATCAGATGCCAATTTTTTCTATTTCCACAGTCACCGAGCCATTGGTTTCTCTCTTTCCGTCGTATCGTGAACAACTCGTTCTTATCTCCACTCGGACTACTACACTCTTCAACATCTCAGTCCAAAGGTCAAACTGTTTACGTTAACTTTTAAATATACTTTTTGGTTTTTGTGTCCTCTCATCTCTCTCACTCTAATCAACTAATCAACTAACATTTAATGAACTTCTTTCTGCATTATTAACACAATAACAAGCTCATAATTGTCATCATACTACTGCTTCTACTACCACTACTCGTTCACGGTAAGTTTTGCATTTTTACGAGCGCGCGCGTCACTATTTGAATAGTAAATCTCGTGTAATCGTTTATTTGGCACTTCGTAGTCTGTTGCCATTACAAGCCACATTGGGACATTTAGTTTTACAAAACAAAAATTGCGGTTATGTCACTGATTGAATTGAATAGTAAATGAAGGGTGCAAAATAGCGCGATATTTTTATTTGCATGTGATTGAACGGAAATATCGTTTGCGAAATATCAAGATTCTTTTAATTACCGAACCCGACCTTAAGTGTCAATTACATTATGTAATAGTAAAAATAGAGAAAGAGTGTGGTTAGTTGCCAAAATCGAAACAAATATGTTATCATCGTACAAAGCGCGAAAGAGTGTGAAAGCAATTGACACGAGTTACTAAAGTGAAATTTAATGTAAGATAATATTATGCAAATACAGACAGTGAGTGAGAGGCACATCACTGTACACTCAGTAAAAAGAGTCATGTACAGGCATTGCCGAAAGACTTATGATGATGTCGATAGATTGAGAGACTCTCAAAAAGACAAATTCGCATTACCAAATAAATAAACCGGCGGTGAGAAGTGTGTCGGTCTGCTTGCAATGTCAACAAACCCGAAAACGCTGTACTACTCGATGTACGAAATTTGAATAGAAAACCGATAAAACAACAAACTAGGACATACGAACACATATAATCACACTCACACACCCTCTCATGTACAGTTAATGATCTAATCAAAATTCGAACAAAATCTTAGGATGGTTTAACCAAGTTTGCAGTTCTTCCAATCTGTCTTGGATTAAGGCCCATGTCGGGATAGCAGGAAACGAGAGAGCGGATGAGCTAGCAAAAATGGCTGCTGTCTCTGGCGAAAAGATCATGATGGAAGCTCCTATGGCCTATGTGAAGCGAATTATGAGAAACAAGACCACAGAACTGTGGAATGAGCATTGGACTAACAGTGACAAAGGCGTGTGCACTAGGATCTTCTTCCCAACTATCACTCAGCGAAAAATGGCTAAATTCCTCGAACCAGATTTTGTCCTCACCCAGTTTCTCTCAGGACATGGAAAATTCGCAGCCAACTTATCGAGATTCAAGATTTGGAGAAGCGGTGCCTGTGAGTGCGGAGCACTACAAGAGCCTCATCACCTTATTAGGGCTTGCCCAGCTACAGCATCAATTAGATCATCTCTGCCTTACCTAAACCTCATCACACCATTCCAGTCCCAATTGGACTGTGATATCTTCACTGACTACATTAGACATATTCACAAACTTCTCCTGTTGTGGGAGTCGTATCGATAATCATAAACAAATGAATCACTGTACATAGATTGTAAATATTTATATATTATTCATAACTATATTATCACTCTAGTATTTCTTGTAAATTGATGTTATTTTACCGTTAATGCGAAAGCAAAACGGTTGCTTATAGATATTATTAAAAAATCCTGTTGGATAAAATCATAGATTTTTACTGAAACTGAGTTTTTAATTAGCGCTCAGAAATGATTGAAACTTGAATGCGCTCAGAAATGAAATAAACTTGAATGCGCTCAAAAATGAAATAAACTTGAATGCGCTCAGAAAGGAATGAAACTTGAATTAATCCTTTGTTTGGTTGATTTTTTATTAAAAACACAGAGAGCCAGCAATTCGACCACAGAGGTTTGTTTGTTTTTGTTTGTTTGGACTCTATTCAGTTCAATGGCGATGTTGATCGTGGTGAAGACGCCAAGATAACTTTTTTGCTATCAGGTTCATGCGATTCCTTTAATTGCTTAATGAAAAATGAAGTCTGGGTTCGAAATTGATAACGATAATATGAAAACTCAACATGAGCCCCTGAGTCACTATAAACACGATTGTTCACGAAATGTTCCGACAATTTCTTTCGGAATTATTCTGTAGCCATTAAAATCTCAAAACATCATATTCACAATTCATTATACGTATATGTGCGTAATATTCCTAAAATAACTAATTTCTGCCTCACTATTTGAACCAAATTCTGTAATAACCACAATCACTTCTGTATCATTGCCAATAAAACATCTCATCATTTCATTCAAATTCAAAAGAAGTTATGAGACGGTAGCAAGCTATATGTGCATTGACAACTTAACACTTTCATAAGATAATTCTGTTTACTTGTCAGTGGCAACAATTTGCAAATCTCTCATTGAATCGAATTGCTGGCTCTCTGAGTTTTTAATAAAAAATCAACCAAACAAAGGATTAATTCAAGTTTCATTCCTTTCTGAGCGCATTCAAGTTTATTTCATTTTTGAGCGCATTCAAGTTTATTTCATTTCTGAGCGCATTCAAGTTTCAATCATTTCTGAGCGCTAATTAAAAACTCAGTTTCAGTAAAAATCTATGATTTTATCCAACAGGTTTTTATCATTTTTGCTATAGGGATGATACCTTCAGTGAAAATTTAATCACAAACCCACTTTTAATTGCTCACTAATCCAATAAAAATCAAGTTTGATTACATTCTCAATGACTCAATACATTTTCACATTTCTAGTTCTAGTTGAAGCATATAATATCTATGGAACACGCACATATTTGGAATCTGGCAAACAATGAAATTTTAGTGTCCAAAGCAATACACTGAGAAATACAAACTGTTTCACAAATAAATAATTTTGGGAATACCAGATACATGATTTAATAATTTTGCAGAAAAATATTTTAGGAAGCGAAAAAAGATACAACACTTTACAATACAAAACATTTGTTGACATAGTATTGAATTGAACAGAAAAGTAATCTAAGAAGGTAAAAGAATATATTTGAGCAAAGAAAAATACATTTGAACAAACAAACCATTTCACAGTCAGTGGTTTCACAACCATAATAAAGTACACCTGGTAAGCGTTGGGTTGAGCAGGTTACAAGATTCGATGAGAATTGTACAAAAAGTTAATCTACAAAACACAAAGACATCATTTTAGTATTGAAAGTAATCTATTAAGAAATACAAACCTTTTCACAACCAAATACATCACACGTTGAGTATTGAGTACAGCTGAAAGCGAATCTACAAACAACAGTCACATCACTATTAATATTGATAAATATATCCTGAGGCTCATGTTGCTTACCATAGTTAACTTTGTGGTCGACACGAGCCCATAATGTCGAGATAACATCATAAGCAAGTAATCAAATTCACACAAAATAAATCACAGCAATGCCTGCAAACTTATTGTCTTGTCTAGACTCGAGCACGTCCTTTTGATATTGGTTTGTCTTGGTTTTGGTGGCGAATAAAAAAAAAGTGAAGTTTGAAGTCAACAGAGCACAGTAATTTAATGTTCAAGCGAATAAAAGAAAGTCAAATGATAAACACCAGAAAAAAACCAAAACAAACACGGTCTCCCATCACTGTCAGCTGTGAGCCAACTTTGTCACGACAAAAGCACACACACAGCATGGATTTTAGGATGGATATTCAGATGACGAATAAAGCCAATTTGGGCCAGGTTCTTGTGTTTTCCGATGACAAATAAGCAAATAAATCACACAACCATAAGTGACACAATTCCAAACATCAACATAAACATTGACTCAAAAGTGACAACAACAGCATCACCAGCAGTAGTTCATTGTTGCAGTGGCGCTTTTGCACTTTACAGCGGAGATTTTGTACCAAAGTATTCAGAATACGTAACGTATTTGTGAATAGAGCATGATGGGCTTTTTCAGGGGCACAGCACCCACTTTTAACTTTCACTGTATTAGCTATTTTTGCTACTGTTGGCTCTGCAACGCAAAATCGTCGCGAAATTATGTGGGCACTATTACACACCACTGCTGGAAGGCAGCAAAATTGTCGTTAGCAGAGTCGTTTTAATAAAAACTCAGTAAAAACTCGAAAACATAATAATAACATTTTAGACTTTCTTTTCTACTCTTTTTCATCATACTATTTCCAATCTACAGCGCGTACAAAATAGAATTCATTTCTAGTATACTCCTATCCGTACGGTGTATCGGGATTAAGCAAAACTAACAAATCACCGGAAAGAAAGGTTAGCTATTCGACTTTCGAATTTGGAATTTTCCTTCAGACAAGGCAATTGAATATTGTTTTTAATATTTTAATTGCCTGAAATCGTGTCCTTCTGTTTATCTTACCAACACAGTAAGTTATTTTGCTCGAGACCATTCAAGATTAGCACTTTGAGTTTTTGTTCGATATGACAAAACCCTCTGACACATATAGAACTTTCGTTCAAATCACACCAACTTGATGAAATCGAATTGTGCAATCCATCTCACAAACATCCATTTGCCATTATCCGTGAGTCTCAATGACGCACACACGCCCGCACTTTAACTCAAATTAGCAAATGATTTTTAGTTTAAAATTACAATTTTACAAATTAAATTTGAATGAAGTAATCCTAATTTCATTTCTGTGTGGTACAACTAAGAGTGAGATTTTTGTATTGCAATTGACGGCTTATTTTCCTCCCATCAATGACAGAAAGCGTTTAACGATATAATAAAACGCAGCTCAGTTTGGTTTTGTATCGACTTTGAACTGCTACCGAAAAGAGCTAATTTTGACATTCGATTAGTGTTCGGTGTTTGTGTTGTGCACATGTGAACACGAACTCATACTATCCTTAATATAACCTATCCCTGATCATCATTATATTACACAAAAACAATACTTCCATTGCACACTCACAATTGAATAAGACTAGAATAGCTTTCTATCAACTAATTCAAGGGTACACTAATATTACTACTCACCTATCAAGGCTCCATTTGGTTCAAACATACCAAAAACAAACCAACAGATGGAATGATTAATTTTGGTACTAGGCCTTTGCTTTACATCTCACTTTTTACCAAAATTAGAGAATTGAAAAACATTAAAACAAAAAAAAGAAGTTGCTTAAATCTAAACAAAAACACACACGTGTAATAGACAAACAAATTCAACTTGTCCCCATCGAATCGACTGATTTGTTCATTAATTCCCAACTGTGCACAGTAAACGGGAATTCGTATGGGATAGCTCAATTTTTAAATGTTGTTTAGGATGGTAGTCTAGTGCAAACAAACACACACAATTGACCAATTTAAAATCAAATTCTATTTCATAATTCTGTTTTTCAAATTCGATTGCTTCAATTTGTATGTGTGTGTGTGTGTGTTTGTGTGTGCGCACTGTTTGTTCTTTGGGTTTGATAGACTAGATTTATCATTAATTTGTCACAGTACAACGTTCATTTGCTCTAAAATCATTTCAATATTGAGTTTAATTTCGCTATTATTCCAATGTTATGACATTCCATAATTGAAATAGGTCAGCATCGGAAATCATTTATTTGATCGGTGTAGCAGCGTACTGTTTGTAGTTTTTATTTTTTTTCACTTTCTTCTTTTATTCCTCTGTCCGGACACAGTAACATGCATCATCAATTGATTCGTCAGTCTGTATTAGAGTTGATATGTTGGCGTAGTTCGATTAGTTTCTATTTATTATTATTATTGTGTGCATCCCAGACACACACACACACACACACACACACACACACACACACACACACACACACACACACACACACACACACACACACACACACACACACACACACACACACACACACACACACACACACACACACACACACACACACACACACACACACACACACACATTCGCTTATTATTGTTATTCGGTTTGTTCGGTTAGTCAATTTGCGTGTCTGTGTTACGTATTCCGCATCACTTTCACACACATCAATTCGTAAATAAAATCTAACCGGCAAACTGAGTTTGTCGGTCATTATTAAGCGCTTTTCTGGGTTTCCTGTTTTTGTGCTTAATGGAGACATCAAAGAGTAATCAAACGAATGAGTGAAAGCACACAAGTGTGTTCTTTTTGCCCTTCTGCCTTTTTCCTCTTGGTCAAATTAATTCTGTCCAATTGAAGACAATCATGCACACTACACTTTCATTTTTCTGGAAATCGTCACCAACGTCAGAGATGAACTTTACTGTTGTTCTGTGTTTAGTATTTTAGTTTTTGGTTTTTGGTTTTAATTTCTTCTTTTTTTGACAGTCCGGTAGTATGTCTTTCACTAGCAAGCTCATATACTTTTTGTCCTTCTTCTCTATTTATAAGGAGAAAGTAGTTTAGGTTTTTGTTTTTGTTGTTATATTTTTGCTATATATGCTCACAAAGTCGATTCCTGTGTTCGTGTGTTCGTGTGTTCGTCTGTGTGTGTGTCTATCTGTCTGTCTGTCTGTTCTGAGTTTGTTGTTGTTTGTTTTCTGTTTCGTCTTCTGTTAAGTACCGGGTGTCGAGTGTTCCAAATGGTGCACCTTGTCATCGTTTAGTGTCAATAAGTTTAATAGCTGTCTTTGCTTATGTGTATCATAGTGCCGCGACTACTACCGTTGGACTTATGACATTTCTTTGTGTTTCTGTGCACCCTTCTCGGTTAGGTCTTTTTCTTTTGTATTCACTTTCTCACTAGTCACTTACCAACATATTTAACGGATCATCTCGATTGGATGTTTGTCTGTTGGAACGAACGAAAGTTCCATCCCTCTTTTTGTTTTTGATCAAAATTATGTTTTCGTTCTATTCTCTGTGTCTGTGTGTGTGTTGATCGCATTCGCTCATATACTCTCATGGTACCTACTTTCTCACTCTCGGGTTAATTTCATTCACTATGTAGATGTAGACAAGCGAGAAACATTACAAGTTATGTGTGGCACTCGCTGCCGACTCACTCTCGTTCACTGTTCGTTACATTACACTCGTACCGTCTTGACACTCAAAACTTCTGTTTGTGCTGTACTTGGACGAAAGACTGGGGATAAGTCAATTGACTATCTAATTGATTCATCTTTGTGTCACTCGTCATTGTGTCACACGGGTCACCGCTTGTCAATTTTGGTGAGTCTCTGTGTTTGCCCGACCATAAGCATGACTCGAGTGCCATTTGTCGCTTGTCACAACTGGCCCCGAGTTGAACATGTCACTCAGTGAGGCAATCACCAATTAGTCCCCATCCCTTTTGAGCCCCCATGATGCCCCACCATAACCATCCACAAAACGAACCTTTCCCTTACCCTTCGATTACAACTGCTGTTGCTTCTTTCGATGATGCTTCTACTCACACAAATTCGTTGCTTTGTTCCTCACACTGTATCTATGCCTTGCGCTCCTCTTCTTGTCTCACTCACTCGTTCTCTCTCCCAATTCGCAATTGCATTGCACATTGCTCGCTTGTATCGGCTTTGACTGGTGTGTGTGTGTGCGCTTAGTGTGCTTGCTTGTCCACTTTGTGTGAGTTGTTCCGTCGAGTCAGTCAGTCGTCGGAGCGCTCTACTGCGAGGCACACACACAGTCTTCGGCCAATTAGTTAGTTAGTTCTGCAGCACTCAGCGGTCGCTCACTCTATGGTCTCTTGTGTTCGCTTTATTATTCAATTGGCTTATTTGTCACCAAAAGTGTGATTGACTCGTGTGCACTGTCGTCGCTTTTGTTCTCGATTAACCAGATTACCTTTACAACTGTGCACACTGTTGGCACTTTCCACCCTCTCACCACTCATTCGGTTCGTATATACCTCACCCCACACTTGTTTGCCCCTAAGCTAGACATACACTCTAACTCATACTCGACACATCAGTTCCATATCTAATCACCCACTCGGGTTTCAATTACTTCGCACTATCACTAATGCACTGCATATATGTTTTGACAGCACAACTCAATCAATCAAGTTATCACCATTTTGTTGGCCTCTGTTGCATCTCTGCCGCATATTAGATCTCATCCCTTCCGAACACCAATCGACTGCCATATCGAACACAGTGTCACTTCATTTCATCGGACTCACACGGTAGGTGTCTGTTTTTTGTTGTTGTTCGCGCGCGCGGTCATCTCTACTGTTGATCAGATTCGCTTTACTGTTCGTTAGTGCACGACTTTTACATGGCGAAGCTTGTGCGTTCGATCATTTGACTGATCAAACACATTCGTGAATGGCTCGAGCGCTATTCACTAAAGTAGTTCACATAGTCACACTCTATGGACTCGGTCCCGAGAGAGGAAACGAGGACGAGGGTCATCCAATCAGTTTGTGTCATCACTTCTAGTTAATTACCAATGTCACCAAATGGTCTTCCATATGTGTGGACAGATCTGCCTTGAGCGCGGACTAACCTTGGGACTGAGAGCGGTTGGTGATCAGAAGGCAAAAAAGCTCCCTTTGCCAACACATTGCGACCTTAATTACCATAGTGTCCTCAACCGCTCGCGGAGCTGTGCAATGTATGAACCATTCGAGCAAAACTTTAAGGGGGCTTGCGAGAACAGCCATAAAAAAATGTGCACAGACACAGTCACAGATGTGTCGATCGACCCTAAGTGCAATTTGATGGCCCAATGGGCGAGTATGAGGTTTAATTGTCAAACAATTAAGCTCAAAGACGACAATTTTGCGTGTGTTTTATTAAGGAGAAACTCGGTCGGGGTCTCTCCCCATCATGTGACAACTACCTGCTGCGCTTGGACGGTGTCTGTCACAACAGGACAAAGCTGTTAAGCCGCCAAAGAGCTATCACGGCTACTTATCTTCGATGGCAATCTGCAGATACAGACACAAAAGTCTCGTGTCGCCAGGAGTCGTCATATTCTTATTGAGATTCAATTATGACAGGGATTAATGTGCGTGCGTCTAAAATCGCTAAATTAGTTGTCTTCAGATTAGTGATTGAGAAAATTTTCCAGGATTCTGTAGGAATTGTCTCATTAGTAAATATGCTCAATTGAAGTTTCCATATTCTGATTTATTAACTAAGACCAATTAAAACTTAGGGGATCTCTCATACTTGTCTGCGGTCATCTCTCACCAAAATTTTCTTTTTATCTCTCGTCCTCACCCTCGCTCATTATATTATTCTTTATTTCTCTCAATCTCTTCCACGTTCCATTTGTCATTTTCTTCCTCTCAATTTCTCATTCTACCTCATTTATCGCTCTCCCAACACTTGGACACATTGCACAACCCAAGATGGTGGGAGGGAGAGAGAGAGTGAGTGAGTGAGAGAGAGGGAGAGAGAGAGAGAGAGAGAGAGAGAGAGAGAGAGAGAGAGAGAGAGAGAGAGAGAGAGAGAGAGGGAGGAGAGAGAGAGAGAGAGAGAGTGTGTGTGAATCTCTTGACCCATTTGGTTTTGTCACTTTTGATCGATTCTTTCGGATAATTAAAATTAAATTTTAGATCGCATAAAGTGTTTGAACTGTATTGCTCAATTTGTGCACTCTAAATTGATTCCCAAGCGATTGAACTCTTTCCCACCCAAACAAATGAGTCTTTTGAGGAAGAATGGCTTTTAGTATTTATGCATATACACGGACGATGTTGAGACTAGTGAGACTGGGCATTAGTTTCTATTCTTGTTTTTTACCCGCGAACTCTCATTCCGAATCGATTTTGCTATTTCCAAATGAAAAGTGAGTGAACGAATGTGCCCCGGGAAAGTATACATCTCTCGACACGCTCTTTAAGTAGGCAAATATAATTTCATAATTAATGTATATGTTAGCGTCAAATCGTCAAACACGTCATTTTATAAATTGACGGATCTGAGCACCGGCAAATTGTAGAATTTCTCATTTTTCTGAAGTTTGACAATTTGTCTAGGCACTCTATGGAATGGCTAGTCATTATATGAAGCCACGAATCACATTTCGGCAAATTGTAAAATCAATAATTAAAAATGTTAAAACTTTATTACCATCTATATGTTTAGTCTTTTGAAGTCACAAATGCTAAACAAATGACATATGACTCATGCAAATGGTATATCACATATTTAAGATTAGCCATTTGAGTATTTCATGCATACAGACTTTGGGACAACACTTTTAGTTTTCATTAATTAATTAACATTTTACAATTTGCCGAACATACTTTAGTTACTTTAAAAAAATAACTAGTCAATTTATAGTAAATTTTGACTTTTTTAAATAAATTAAAACGATTTTACAATTTGCCGAAAGGTGATTCGGGAATTTATAAAATGTCTAGTCATTCCATAATGTGCCTAGTCAGATTGTCTAATTATTTAAAATTATGAAATTCTACAATTTGACGGTGCTCAGATCCGTCAATTTGTGAAATGACGTGTTTGACAATTTGACGCTAACATATACACGCAAACAGACATTTCCCGGTCTGAACCGCCTCGTAAATGTCAATCATAATGGCAATTACTGTTGGGCTACCCTTTCTGTTCGCTAAATTTGGAGGCTAAAAATGTAAATTCCAATTTGAAAAAACAATGATCAATAAATTTGGAGCTAAGCAAGCAAACTGAGAGGCGATCGATGTTTGAATTAGAGAGAAACGAACGGTGAATGGAGACAGAATCACAAATGGTAGTGTCCGGGGAGAATGAGCTTAGTTAATCGAACAGGTGCAAATTGAAGGTGTTCCTGATTTATGTCAAATATGTCATATCTTCCTCTTTCCTTAACTGCTTGGTCGGGGTGATAAAAGATGGTCATTGGAAAGACAAGATGTAATCCAATTAACAAACAAACCAATCTCACACAGTCTAACTCAACTCGGCTTTAGGCCATACCCGGACAGAAACAAAGCAACTTTGCACAAAGTCAGATATATTATATATATTATCTGTCGACGCTTTCTGCCACCAACCACCAACATGATTATGATGAGGGCACTTTTAGGCAAACATAAAATCGGGTTTTTATGAGCAATGCGCAAACCAATTCATTATTCTGCAAATTATTGAAACACACATTTTGATCTTACTTTAAAGGTATTACCTACCGAAGTCGTTCAAGTGAGACACATTTCTACTGGTCAGCAGACTGTTATTTGTGAACAACTTCAAAATGGATAAACCATCAGTAGCGATACTCGAACCTGACGATCCAAATCACAAAAGTCTCATTGAGTACAGAGAGATCAATGGTTGCAAAGATCTCAACAAGCTAAATAAAGCTAATGGATCTCAAAGGTTTGTGTAGTGTATAAATTGGTTTGGTCACGTTTTCATGATACTATTGCAATGGTCAATTTAAATTTAGACAAAAACGTCCATTTCAACTATATGTTCAGGATAATTCTGGTGAAACCGAACCAGCTGTCAATGATGACAGATGGGACCCTCGAGAGAAATTTGGTTGCACACAGGCAATCAGAGCAGAACTGGACACAATGATTAATGCTTTAAACGTTTTGGAAGACGAACAAATCATCTGCACATTCGGAAATTTTCAAATCTCCAAAAAAGAGTTAAAAATATTGTGTCATCGCAATGGTTGGATCCATGGTCTGGTATGTTGTGTGCTATGAGCTTGTTTGTTTGTTCGTTGATGAGCTCATTTGTGTTGTGTTTCTGTGTTTGTTTACTTAGGTCGTGGATTGGCACACTCGGCACATTATGGCACAGATTGAACAATCCAATTGTTTTGCATATTCGTACACAAACTTCAATTACCATAATAACGAAATGAATTCCACTCAAGACATTAACCCGTTTGCGTATGAGCCCTTGTTTGTCACTAAAGTTGAGTTAGGTTAGGTTTCTGGTGTGTCTTAATGTCGCTATCCTTAATGTCGCTATCCTTAATGTCGCTATCCTTAATGTCGCTATCCTTAATGTCGCTATCCTTAATGTCGCTATCCTTAATGTCGCTGCCTTGATGTCGCTGCTGAATGTTAAATGCTCTCTGCAGAATGATAAAAGAGCCCTTGTTTGTCACTAAAGTTGAGTTAGGTTAGGTTACTGTTGTGTCTTAATGTCGCTATCCTTAATGTCGCTATCCTTAATGTCGCTATCTTTAATGCCGCTATCCTTAATGTCGCTGCCTTGATGTCGCTGCTGAAGAGTCCAATTCAAAGAATCTCACTTGTAGCGATCCCTAAAAACCTGCCCTGTCTCACTAAGCATTTACACCAATTGGAATAGACTAGATAACAACAGGCAGGGAATGTTATTTTGTGTGTTTAGTTTGCAAATGCAATTACACTCACTTGTCGATGGCGAGTTGTGTTTAGTGCTGTTGACCGGTTGGCTCTTTTGTGTGCCCTGTGGTGGTACTGATTGACAGTGCTGCCTGTGGTCAAACGGAACATGGCCCAATCTCCATACCAACAACACTAATCAACAGACATTCTATAATCAAGTTGCATTTTGGCACAGATTAAATTGATGATTCCCTGTGCGTCAGTACGGCTGCTTGCCCGTGTGTGCATCGCTCTGATGGTGCGCGCGTTCAGTGATTATGAGAGTAAACGCATCTCGTGAGGTAAGTCATTTCTACCTGAGTGAAACCAGTGAAGCACATAGATCATGTTACCGAGAGCCGCTTTTATTACAACCAGACGGTAAGTTGAGTGCATTCCTGTAAGCAAACATTGGGAGACAGTGAGCATCGTGCTGGTGACCATGATGACGATGATCGAATTGTGTTTGTGTGTGCGTTTCATTAATTGCTTGTGGTGATGGACTCAATGAGTGCGCCATGATGCTGTTGGTACAGTGCCACTAGTCAAATAGACCAAAGGCACTCGACAACAACTTGCATTGACTAATCGTACAATTGGCCAACATAACTTGTACTGTTACTACTCGTACTAATATGAAACAATCCAATTGGCAAAATGTTCAACGGTAGAGCAATCGACTCATCTGTTGCATAGCCAAAGAAGTGACAAAGTGACGGTGCCTGTATTGGCAGTGGCAGGTGCGCCGCATCATACCAAAAATGCAATTGTACATTTTCGGTTCTATCAGTGGCACACACACGCGGCAGCATTCAACTTGATTCCACATTGAACCGCAAATGGGTTTTCGCTGGTTGCACTGCTAGTCTTGGTTGGTGCCAACCGGAATAGTCGTGGTGCCGGTGTTGATGTTAGCTCTTTGTCCTGCCTGGTGAGGTGCCACAATGGTTAAACGGGATATATCACATTCCTAGTCACATTACTACTCTCAATTGTCAAAAAATATTAATCTTATTGAGTGGCTGGCTCTGGTTAGGATACTTTAGAGTGGAGCTTAGTACTGCTGAAACTCGCTAAGGGTGGCTTGTGGCATTGTGAATTGGTAGTCTTCTCGATGTTTGCTGATTGGTGATTGCTAGTGGCTCATTTGCCAGACCAACGACACTCATCAACCGATCAGCCCAAAGTCGTAACTGGTGCTTGCGATGGTGGGCAATGGTAATTGTGGCTGTCCAATGTGTCTCACTTGCAGTTGTCAGCAACAAAACGACGGTCAGATCATTGACTCGAGATCAGCTGCATATTGCTTGCCGCGATGGACTCGATGTGTGTGCCATGCTGATGCTGATACAGTGTCGCGTGTAATCCGATAGACCAACCACACCCAACCACTAATATCCACTAATTTTGTCGAGTATTGCACTGATTTGGATAGTCTTGGTGGTGGGAATGATGGTGGTGATAACGGTCAGTGCTGTCAGTGCTCAGTATGGACGGATTGCCCAAATGAACTCATAGTTTGCTCGGTGGTATTGATTACTTTAACCTATCCACAACCTGACCTGTCTAGCCAGATCATTTTCACCCAATCGATTGGACTAAACAGCAGAAGGTGAACTCTATTTTGTGTTTAGCTATCAAATGCAATTATACTCACTTGTCGATGGAGAGTTGTGTTTGAGAGCTGCTGACCGGTCGGTCTCTTCCTGTGCATGTGTGCGAGTGCATGAGTCTATATGTGTGGCATCTCATTGAACGGACATGCTTGTGACAAATTGAAGGTGGACCATGTTCCAGTTCCCAGTGACAAACTACACATACAAACTGACAATAATAATCATGCTCAGTTTTGGTATGGGTTATAGTCTTTGAAATTGCATTCATGTAGTGCTAACGGCGATGATGATTTGACTATTTGTGTGGCGGTGCTGATTCTGTACTGCTTCTGCTCAAACGTAATATTCATAATGCAAACAAAGTTGGCGAGTATCTCACCAAAAGTCTACTTGAATGAAAAGAAAATTATTTTAGACAACCAACAGTAACGCAAGGGCAATAAGATGCCACCGGTGGCTTACTATTTATTTAGATTTGGATAGATTAAAATATAATTTAAGGGGAATATTTGTGCCACAAAGTACATTTGTCCATGTTAAAATCTGAGACACAGACAGAAATTGCACCAGATATATTTGGTAATACTTACTAAATATATCTGGTAAACCGAGTACAAAATATATTTGGTTGTGGCCAAACGAAGTATATTTGGTAGATGATTACTGAATATATTTAGTAAATATACCGAATACATTCTGTGGGAACGCCCACCTACCGTACCTAATATATCTTGTTAGTATACCAAATTACACAGGTATTAATACCACATAAATTTCGTTACGATTCGAATATACCGCTCGTATATTCCGCTGTATACCAGATATATCTGGTATATCTACAGAAGACATATCGTTAGGAATAGAATTCATTTTATTTATAAATAAAGTCATAAATACATTCAGATTGTCATAAGAAAGTGATTAATCCATACAAAAAGTACTGAGTGAAACGCGATTTAGTATAGTACAGAATCGTGTGAGATAAATAGAAAATAGTCAAACAGGCAATGACAAACCTAGTCTTCGTAATTCTCTGACCACCAATGTAACATCTCGAACACCACCAACTTCGATCTTCTTTAAATGTCGATATCGAATGGTTGTTGGAAAGTTCAATGTGCTTTTGCTTATATTTCTTTTGTCGGGACATAAACATCAACTTCATGTATGGTGATGAGCAAACTACGATTTGCTGTTGAGAGCATTCACCGAAATCAGATCGATTTTGCCAGTGGCCTTGTAGAGTCTTAATGACAGGTAGTTGGACATTTACATGAGGTTCATTGTGGCGGTGGCGGAGATTGAGCTCGTAGTTGACTGGTCACTAATAAAAAAAATACAATTAACTTACAACTATATTGGTGTGCGTTTTATGTTGATAAGAAAAACTTAACTTTAAGAATTGTGCTGACAGTTTCAATTCAGAATTTGATGATTGTAGTTAGTGGTGAGCTGAGTTGACATGGAGCAGTGTTGGAACAGATATGGAATAGATCAATTATCGATGAAATACGTTAAATTAGAGAACAAACTTTCAATCACAAAGAAGGGAGAATGAGCCAGCCAGCAGAAAGACGACAACACAGACACAGCTAGTGCACTACTCCAACGGTCAACACACAACTCAACGAACGAGCAACGCAAGCGAGAGCACAGCACAGAGCGCGCGGCATAGCGGCACAGTGTTTGTGCACTTGAGAGGTAGCGGCATGCCAGCACACTTGAGGTGCGGTAGCACAGCCGGCGCATTGCACACATTCTCAATTCAATTTGTATTTCATCATCCGGTGTAATCGAGAGTATGTGATATTCTACAAGTTTTGTCATAATGATGAGCTTTTCACTATTTTCCGAATTTGGTATAATGTTGATCCGTTAAAGTAACACAAAATGCATTTAGTAAAAGTAAAGAATGTATCTTGTATATTGACGGCGCCGGCTGATGAAATTAGACTTGGAAGATTTCAATCAACGACGATTTAAGCAATGATCAACAAAATTTACCAAATATATTTTGTAAGGGTACCAAATAAATATTGTTTTAGTTCTCAATCAATTTATTAAAATAACAAAAGGAGAGTTGAATACAACTGCCCTCAGGTAGCTTGAACAGAATCCTCCGAATGGAAGACCCTGTAGATAGTGAGTGATTCATGGACGACTAAATCAATGATAGAGCTAATCTGTGATTTTGACATGCCAAGGCTTTGATTGGTCAACAAGTTGAAGGTGGTTGGATTGATGGCTCCCCTTGATCCGAAGTTGAGCCCAAAACTTCCATCGATCCTACCCTGCTAGGTATTTGATGACCTAGTTCAACTAGTTTTTGCATAAATTGGGGCCGTTACCAATGCTTCGGAGTACTTTCATGAAGTTCTACAACAGGTGGTACATACCACCCATACTTTGGCATTCATTCAGCATATGCTGTAAAGTTTCAATCTTGTTTGGACAGTTTCGATGACAGTGGACCGGTTCGGGCTCGTATCCAGAAGTTCCAATCGAGTTGGTTCTCATACTGGTAAAAGTACACACTATATTTTGTCAAAATTACGAAATATATTTAGTTATAAAACTTCTGAATTTATTATTTGCATCAAGTTCTAAAGTACAAAATATACCTCGTAGATATACAAGATATATCTGATAATTCAAACATTAAATATATTTGATAAATATACTAAATCCAACCCGTAAAAGTATTAAATATTTTTGGTACAAATAATACGAAATATATCTGGTAATTAGATCATGGTGTTATAATTTTTGTATATAGTTTCATTTACCAAATTTATTTGGTAGAGATTTACGAAATATATTTGGTAGATCGATAGCTTATATCTCATGAAAGAAATACAAAATTTATTTCGTTAATTTACCAGATCCATCTTGTTAATAGTACTAAATATATCTAGTGTAAAAGTACAGAATATATCTTGTAATTATGCCGCAAATTCAAAATTTTTTAAGATGATTTAGAGTACAAGATATAATTGGTATTGAAAACTGAATATATTTGGTAAATGTATTGAATATATTTAGCGAGCTAAATACCAGTTTTATTTGGTAAAAATACCAAATTTATTTTGTAATTAACTACTAAATACTAAATATATCTTGTCTGTGAAATACTAAATATATCTGGTATTTATGACAGGTTAAATTTTGTTTAAAGTTTGCCGAATATACTTTGTATATTTACTAAATATATTCTTTCACAAATAACCAAATATATTTAGTAGCTAAAATACTGGATATATTTTTGTATTTTTACTATGTGTATTTGGTATTATTGGTACAAGTTATATTAAGTGAAAAAACTAAATATATTTGGTAGTGGTTACAAGCTACCAAATATATCTGGTGCAGTTTCTGTCTGTGGATGGAGGTAAAACAGTTCAATAGAACAAAATTTCTATTAGAAGTCAAGCACAGCAAATCGACGAGCACGACCTCGTTGTCTGCGTGGCGAAAGTTCAAGAAAAAGCATTGTCAATAAAGTCAAGTTGCTGTTCTGCCTGCACTTCATTGTCGAGTTGCTGTTCCGGCTGCCGATGAAGACTTTCATTGTTCAGTCGGACAGTGTTTTGATCTTGAATTCCTCGCATGTGCGGACATATGCTCATGGAGTGATTGGTTGTTGTGTGTTGTGCAACCTTCAATGTGCAGTAGTAGTGGCACTTTAATGGGAACTTTTTCTGTCACTGATATGCCAAAACAATGCCCATTGTGTGCGTTTACCCAAGCTAAGCTCGGTTTGGGCTATCAAGTGTTTGGTTCGCAGAACAGTTGTTATGCTTATGTCCTTGAGAATTAATGCTCGGCAGTGTTATCGGTTCCAGTGCCACAACCGCCTCTACACAAACTGACACAAATGGTAAGAACCTAACACCATATCGGTGCGATTGATTCAATTAGACACGACAGCGAAGCTATCCAGTTCCACTTACCCCCAAAACACCAACGGCAAACTAATTCTGACTTGACTTTTTCGAGGGTGGTTAATTCAATTCAATTGGCCTCGTTTGGTCCCTGGTTAATAAGAACTTTTTCAGTGTTTGCTCAATATTAGAGTGATTGTGCGTTGGGCGCATTATCACCAATCGCCTATTCACTGTCCACTAGAGCACTGTGATATTGTGAGCACTGTGATATCGTGTGCACTGTGGTCAACTGTGCCATAATTACGGTCGATTATTTTTTCCTTAGATTTAATCTAACAATAAGCAGACAACTGTGTTCACAAGTATGTTAGTGTCGTTTCTTATTATTCTATTATTCTTGAGTGGTGAGAACTTGTCGAACTGGTCAATGTCCACAAACATTATCCTAATGACGGAATGTGTGTTGTGTTTTGCTAGTGGAGTAAATTCCTCACCAAGTGTGAAGAGGACAGTTCTTCCATTAATGGCAGTGTGATCACCTCACCACTTTTGACCAAATTATCCTAATCTGTCAGTTTGGTCAATTTGCCTGTCTGTGTCACATCATTGACCAGTTTCTGTCTCGATGACAGACAGGAGTAGTGCTACTGCAATCACACTATGGTAGCTACTCGTCTCATGGCAACTTCTAAAATGGACCCAGTAGTACTTAACCCTAGCTCTGTCCCAGTTCAACCGTCAATAGTGCCCACGTAATTTAATCATTATTGACGGACACGATCACCACGGGCAGCATGACTTTTGGCTTTTTCAGTCAT
This sequence comes from Rhizoglyphus robini, assembly GCA_023373905.1. Taxonomy (NCBI): domain Eukaryota; kingdom Metazoa; phylum Arthropoda; class Arachnida; order Sarcoptiformes; family Acaridae; genus Rhizoglyphus; species Rhizoglyphus robini. Next base: position 291,549 of record JAKIJQ010000166.1, read on the forward strand.
TCGGTGACGAGCATTACAGTCACCTTGACCGATACTGCCACCAATTGAGGAATTGTCAATTTTGAGTTTATATCTGATCTAATCGAGTCGAATGTGCCAGTGCCAGCACAGCCACCTCTAGAGCCATCAAAGCTGCCACTGCACAAGCACCGATCCTCCACCTCGACCGGTTCGGAATCGACAGTTGTGACCACTGCCAGTGTCAATCGTTGAACACTGATCGCCACGTCGTCGGTAGAGCACAAACAGAGCAATCACTCGCTAGGTGACATTCATCGATCCTGCAACTTTGATTTGACTTTCTCTTTTACACTGGCTTCTGCTCTGCGCAACCAACGTGCCAAATCAATCTACGTCAATGTGACTCTTTGTATTTCAGCCAGCACTAATTGGGGCCACTCGATTTGCAACACTGCACATGCATAATCAATTCTGCACAGACATTATATGATCCAGATTGAATTGACCATTTGTTTCGCTAGTCTCTGCTAGTCTCGCTGTGTTCGATGTAAGCGATTATCGGTGGACGTGTTTGCTATGTACATTTCATTTATCAATTTAAATGCACTTTTATGGGCGACATTGTCTGTTGTGCACATTTGTTTTATTGTCATCCGCCTTTTGACCACTGCCATGACTACGCCATTCTTGCTAAATATTGCATTAGCCCAGTAGCAAATGCATCCACCAGGACACAATTTGGCCCTCGTTTGGTTTGTCTGTTGTTATGACCAATTGCAATTACCGTATATTCTCCAATAATCGCCGCCTTCAAATAACCGCCGCATTCTAATAACCGCCGCAACAAGAAGCAGTTAAGATTTATAAGCGCCGCATTCCAATAAGCGCCGCAGTTTTAAAATTATGTCAAATTATTGCATATATTTTTGTTTTTTGGTACATTTTAGGGTAATTTAACGAACAAAATTTCAAAATTTATGGAAAAAGTAGCAAAATAATTTGAAAAAAATTAATAACCGCCGCCCTCCAATAAGCGCCGCATTCTAATAGCCGCCGCACCTAGACCCACTTAAGATCAATAAGCGCCGCGGCCCTTATTTGGGATTTTACGGTATAATCAATCAGTGTGGCTGACTCCACCTGCCATGGTTATCATTACAATTGACCAGGATTACCCGTTGGCGCACTTGTGTTCCAGTGCATTGTTCGATAAACATTTGGTCGACATTTGTGTTCATCTGTCTTGACTACAATTGATTTCCCAAACTGAGCAGTACCTGTATGAGGTTACGTAAGCCCATTTTTAAGTGCCGCACAGGCATTTTCTATTTATGACCATCATGTTAGCGGTCACGAACGTGCGCTAATCCTCTACTGTGCTGCACAACAATCCTGAGTCAACACCATAACCAGAAACACTCGATCGGTAATTGATCTGTGAAAATGTCACTCCATAAGAAGGCCATTCGCTGTTTCTCATCTTGATGGGCAATGAACCAAATGATGCTTCTCGAAGTATGCGTGTTTGGAATGGAGTGTTCACCTGAGATCTAGTCATTCACTCACTGCCTCACTCGTGCCTGTTGTGGCTCTGTAGTACAAAACACATTTGGATACTCCTCAATTACAGTTCTCCCAGACGACATCATTGTGATTGTGATGTGTCTTTCGTACTAAACACACCGAAATAAGAAAACATTTATCATTACCAAGCTCACTTACTACAACACTCGAAAATCAACACTTTCTCAAAGGAATTTACTCGGGCATTCACTCACCGCTCGAACGCTGACTTACTTATAAGTGACACAAACGGTTACACCAAGTAAGTGACTGTCTAACCGAGGAGCACTTGATTGTTGATTGATCACTTGTTGAAATAAAATTGGTGACATTCGTAAACAAAAACTCACACTGTTATGCTGCTCTCTCGTATTCAAATGAGTCGTTTTAGTCACTCACAGAGCACAGGCATGAGGTATCTACATTAGAACAGTCCAATTTGGCTTAGTATTTCCATCGCCAAATGACAGCCACAACACAATAAAGCTCTATTCGATGGCTCTAATGAAGCATTCGGTGGGAGAGTGAATGGTACAAAAGACATTAATAATCACCACTACTGGGCAATGACGAATTAGACACACATCTGCACGGTGTCATTGCCACGGGAACATGCACACAACAGTCACGTTTGGGTGCCGTTGAGTGCTAAGTGATCATTACCGCGCAAACCTTTACCAGCATCACATTACCACAGGCACAAGCACACGACTGTTTCTGTACGGTTTCATTGACAGCTTTGTCACCACAATGCAGAAGATGACAGACACCACCATCACCCAAACAACACTCACTGCACACACAAAAGATACATCATCCCTACACAGACATAACTGAAGTCTCGGACAGACCATTGCGGCTAACGGTCACCGCCACCGGCACAACCAGCACCCGCAAAACCCTCACCAGACACACAATGGATCTGTCACCTCTCCCGTGCCTTGACCACACCCTCGGGCACACCATTATAGGCCGAGCGCTAAATTGCCGACGGCACCGCATCTACTGCAAGGAAGCAAAAAAGCACGTGTGTTAAAATAGTTAATTTAACGTGGTTAGTTAGGGCAACGAAGCTGCCGGTGCCGTCGGCAATTTAGCGTTGCTCCCATTATAGTCGCCGGCCACCGTCACACATCACTCCGGGTTCGGTGCAGTTACCGTCTTATCCACCAAACTAGAGCAATCGGTCAAACAAATCGACCATCATAATCCAATTGGCACATGCACCCGACAATCCTTGTTAGGTGAAATTGTCTGCCTATCCACCGTTCGGAAGCAATCGGTCCAATACCGTGACCATCGCAATATTACCAGCGTATGTACATATTACCCCGTATTCACTGAACACTGTTCAGTGCAGTCAAATAAAGAATCAAAAGAAAACGTAACGTGCCACTGTGGCAATTGTAAAAGAGCGAAATTGCTGGTGAACAAGATGATCGCCTTAGTTATGAACAATAATGGTTACCGAACTGTTTGTGAACTGGTCTGAGGCATGTGCTCTGACTCGCCTTAGTCGTACATCAATTGGAGAGTTCAATGTAATTCCATGCACTTTGTACATGGCAACTCATCCTAGAGAGTAGTGAGCCAATGTAGATGACGACTTGCTTTGCTGTGAATGTAGTTCAGTGCTGTCGCGTTCAACTGTGTTTGTGTGTATTTGTTTGCTCGTTAATTGTGCATTTACTTCGTATGTTCTTATGTTAGTGCTTGTGTGTCCTTCAGGTATGGTTCAGAGAAATGCTTGGATAGCGAAGTTGCGGATCTTTGGTTGGTCCAACAAATGGGACAAATCCACTGGCATCTACGACGCTCCATTTGAACAGGCTGGGGCTCGATTGTGACTCGTCTCAAGTGGGTTCAAGTGCATAGCCTTGAACACATGAATGAGCAATTTGATCGGCAAATAAAGTTGACTACTTCTTCTTTGAGATTGTCCATTGGGCGGTTGAGTAAGGGAGCGTTACTGGCCATAGTTGGTTCGTAGTTTTCTAAATTCGACGTACTTTTTCAACTCTGGGCATCGTCTCTGTTCGAAAGCCGAGTGATTGACATTCTTCCGGTTGGCTCGTTTGCAGTTGATACAACATAAAGCGTCAGACTCACAGTTGTTGGCCTTGTGGTCTTCGAGGCTGCACTTAGAACAGATTACTTTTGACTACCACTCTTCTTAGGACAGTTCTCGGCTGAGTGACCAGGACTAAGACAAGTGATGAAAATGGGAGCATCTGTGTATTTGACAACATTACAAGCGTACAAACCAGTCAGGTAAATTCGTTGACCGTTGAGCCTGTTGAACGTTTCCGGTCGGACCTCGAAAACCAAATGCTTGTGTTCTGACTGTTGGATCGTACGAAAAAGACGTGTGACAGATGATCAGTCGACTCGGTTTGGCTAGGGACGAAAAGTATCTTAATACGAGGTTTGAACTCTAGCTTGTCCATAACCGCTAAAGAAGGGATTTCAACTTCAAACCCCCTCTAAAACTCTCCTCATCGGCGGTGTAAAATACCTTAGAACCGTCATTCAGGACTTTGGATCAGACAAATTGGACACCGTCTGGGAGGATAAGATATTTGAGCAAATCCTCGATCTTGGCTGACTCGTCGTTTACTCGGACTGTCGAGAGTGGAGGCATAAAGTTTAAATTGCTTGTTTTGCCTGGTTTGGCTGATTTGTTAACTTTACTTGTGGTTTGGGGCAAGGAAATGTTCCTCGATACTATCTTGGCATAATTTGCCTTGCCATTGACATTGTTCAAGGAGGCCACTGATGGAGATCCCATGGCGGTCGATGATCCAGTTTTGTCCGCACAGTCAAAGGTATTTTGTTAGGACAATGGTCCGTTTGGCAGTTCATGGCTGCAGTTGTGGCGAGTGAACAGAACCCGGACCAATGCTTCTGATTGAGGACATCAGACTGGCAAGTTGTGTATAGATAGTGTCGGTTGGCTTTGGTGAGGATGCGAGTTGAGATTGGACATAACCATTGGCCATAGTGGACGTGAAGGAAGATTTTGTCAACGGTGGATTGTACTTGACTAGCGGAATAGATTTCTGAGGGAGGGGCGTCATCTTAGGAGGATCCGAAGAAGTTCCGGATGCAAAGCGATGACACACAGAAAAGATTGTCTTGACTTTGTAATAAAGTTAAAAAAACATACATACACACTAAAGCACAAATACACAGGCTCAACTGTGAGAGCGTTCACGACGGTCGTGACTGTGACAGTTGACGAGATTTTGGCAGATAACGATTTCTACTAAACCAGATAACGAGTTTTGGGAGCAGACGCAGTGACAATAAATAGTTAAATGTATAAAGCTGCGTATGCTCCCAAAACTCGTTATCGGATTTAGATAAAAATTGTTATCTGTCAAAATCATTTTGCCGTTCGCTATGTGGAAGCCATATCAATGTCAGTTAGTCAGCCTCACTCCTTGCCAAACCAGTGTCTCAATCTCTATTTCGACTGCATTATACACGGCCAATCATGTTACTCACCGTGCAGCAGCACACACAAGACATGCACAGCAGTCAGTCCATGTTTGATTTGCACACACTGTTGAACTTGATTGTCGTCGAGTGACATTAGTGTCGAGTGGCCAATGACTCAACTCTCACAACGCACACCACCACCACTCAGTCTGTCTGCTTTAAGTCTGTGTTTGGTATGTTCGCTCGCTCGTCGTTTGCTAGTTTGCTGCTTTTGGCTATCATCATATCCTGTGAATCTCATCTCACACACTCTCTGTGCAGTGTCAATCGTCCCACTCTCCTTGTCTACTCCCTTCTCCCAGTCGCGAGTCACTTCTTGTCAAAATCAACATAGTCTGTTGGCCTTTGCTTTGTGCTTCCTTTCAAAGGCAGTTGCATTTCGGTCTCTGGTCCTCATCAGATCTTCTTCGTCTACCTCTCGTTGGTCCTCTTACCTTACTATCAGGTCTCGTGTGCACAACCATTGCATAGTCCTTATTAGTTGATTTGCCTTCTACACTACTCGCTTGAGTAACTCGTTCTCCGCATCTGTGTATCAAGTGAGTACTCATGTCTTGTTTACTCTACTCTATTTGTGTTTCTCTGTTTGTACATTGACTCTGTGTGTGCCTCACTCTCTCTCTCTCTCTCTCTCTCTCTCTCTCTCTCTCTCTCTCTCTCTCTCTCTATCTCACTCCTTCTTCCTCGCCCTCTCTCTCTCGCCCTCTCTCTCTCGCCCTCTCTCTCTCGCCCTCTCTCTCCCTCTCTCCCTCGCCCTCTCCCTCGCCCCCCTCTCTCTCTCTCCTTCTCCCTCGCCCTCTCCCTCTCCCTCTCCCTCGCCCTCTCTCTCTCTCTCTCGCCCTCTCCCTCGCCCTCTCACTCTCTCGCCCTCTCTCTCCCTCCCTCTCTCCCTCTCTCTCTCTCTCTCTCTCTCTCTCTCTCTCTCCCCCTCTCTCGTAGGCTGCTCGTTTGATTGAGTTTATGAGTGTGCTTATCAGTACTCTGTTCATGTACTTGTGGCGTGGCTGTCTTGTTAGTGACTTTTGTCACCGTAATTGTGCACTTTAGATTTGCTGATGTCTGTTCTGTTCTGTCTTTTTCGCAGAACACAACATTTCCCTGTACTTTTCAATCTCTTCTCTTCCGGAACCATTCTAACATTGTTTTCTATTCCCAACTCGGCAGTCTGTATAGTAAATTTGACTAAAGCAAAAAGTATTCTCAAAATCAACATCAACGTGATGTTTCTCAAAATGTGAGTTTTTTCTCTTTTCTCTACTCAATGATTGACCATTTTAAACTCTTTAGATCGATTCTATCAATGAGAATGAAAGTCTCATCAGCCAAAGTGGGTCTGTTAGCGGTCGCTCCACATTATCCAACTCAACAGCTGGTGGCGTCACACATTCTGGAATGATCGAATTGGACTTGGAGGCAATGTTGAAACGTACACGATCCGAGTGTCAACGACTGGCATTGGTGATCAATGAGATTGAAACCGAAAATGTGAAGAAGCTGCTGGACCTGGCTCTGAAAGAGTTACAACTCAAGCTACAGTTTGAGCATTCGAAGAATAAGTTGAAGAAATTGTCGAGGTATGTCTCGGTTGTGAGTTGTCTTACTGTTTGACTAATCCTCTATGGTATCACTTTTTAGCGATTTGGTTGATTTGACGAGCAAATGCAACGCACAGTTGGCAGTGATCAATAAGTTATTGCAAGACAAGCTCTCGATTTCATCGCCGTTTGAGTGTGTGGTTATTGGTAGTAACGGCGCTCCGATTGCTTTATCCGTTGCTTCTGTTTCCCAAGAAACAACCACGTATCCGTCCACACCCCATCTGAATGCTCTTCCCGCAGTGCCTCTGCGGATCATCTTTTCCAAACAATCCCTTCAAGATGTTCTCCAGATGGGACAAGTCTGTTTGGCTTGGAAATGCTATCAAGAAGACATTCTCTCGAAGGTTCATTCTCTCACTGTGTTGATTGGCACGCTAGTTCCCTACAGCCTATTTTATTCAACCAATTGCCGCAATCGTCATTTGGCAAAAATAGCGAACGATGACGGCACACCAATGTATGCCAAATGTCAATTGGATGACAAATGGTTTCATATTTGCTATCCTTTGCTTCAATTGAACACTATTCGATTGCTGGTCACAACTTTGCCCAACCTTGTCCATCTCCAGATCATACTTCATGGTGTCTCATATGAAGAAGTTGAAAATGTGATTGTGTTGATCGAACAGTGGTCGTTGAGGCTGATTACTCTCAAACTGTGGTGCCACTTTTCTGAAAATGATTGCATCCAACTGACGAACAAGGTTGTGAAACTGTTTGATTGGATCAACTCGTTGCCAGTGCTCGAACATCTCACCGTCGAAATTTTGCACCACCTCTACGTACGCTCTGTTGGCCAACTTCAAGAGGTAGACTTTCAATTTTTGGGCGTACAGCCACACTTTGAAATTTCCATTTTGTCGCGCCTTCGTGAATTCATTTTTTACAGTCACGATGCTATTGAGCATACTCCGCTGTTATATTCTTTGAATCAATTTGTCCCGTCCAATCGCCATCTCAGTCACATTCTCATTGGCAATTGGGATTATACGAAAAAGTTTTCATGGTTTTCTAGACAAAGTCTCAATGTTGCCGCACGGATAACATCACTTCCGAACGTTGGATTTGAGTTTGATCCACTGGCTTTACGAGCTATTTTTGAAGATTTCTCTTCTCTAACCTATGTTTCACTTGTGCACCGTTTCCAGAACTTCACCTTCACACAACTCATCAACTCTTTCTCTTCATTGGCCAATCTTGTTCACCTCGATCTTTTTTTAATTTTTGATTCAAACCCATTGGGTCAATTCAATTTTTTATTGTTCTCAGATGACGACCGAAGTCATATGTCAACAATTAGCCAGTTGGCTAGTGTCAAGATATTGTCCCTCACTGTCGATATAAACGAAGGTACAAACATTGATTCGGCACACTGGGCCTGGGCCCTACCGAACATTCAAGTCCTCAAACTTAAGCCGACCAACGAGGATGATAATTTTTTAGAGGATCACCAGTTGCCTGATGTTGGCAAGTTGTTGCAAACAGTAGTGCAATGTCCCAAGTTGGTTCACATTTATGTCATCGCCAAAGTGTGTTCAGAATGGAATGTCATCGAGACTGATGGAAACAGAAGCATTCTCAAGCTTTCCAAGTAAAGTGAGTGCACAAGCCAACAATGCTCAAACAACAAGTCGAATGCTCAACATTTTAGTTATATTATTTAATATCACTCATTTTGTTGAAATTGTAACCTTGTGGTGATGTGTGTTACGTTATAATTTTAATAAAGTTTTATCTATTACTAATCAAACACTTACCTTTACCTTTATTCAAACAATTGATGACAGTCAACTATCGCTGATTTTGATAAGATTGAGTACTTGTTTAGATTGAGTCAATCCGAGTTAAAATGACTGCCTTGATAGTCTTAAAGGTTGAAGTCAATCAGCAGATAACCACTTTCCGCTCTGATGTTATTGTGTCCGTTCTGAGAGTAGCAATCGATCTCACTAATTTACTATACCACATATTCTGTCATGACTAAAATATCCACTCTGGCACATACTGATGATAGCCGTAAAATTGATTATGTTAAATCAAATGCCACGCACCAAATGGACTGATGTGCATGTTCAACCAAAAGTGGCTTACCACCACCACCGCCATTACCAATGATCGTGATCACTATCACTATTACATTGCGTGCTCGTGTGCATGGTGAAGATGGTGAAGCAAAGCTATTTTTAATTGACCCAAATACACGTAAGACCAACACACACCTTACTACGCCACTCATTAGTGCACTATGATGATGACGAATGAGCCATTTTATGGAACAACTACCAATTCGATCGTATGATTGTTATTCTTTGTTGAAAAGCAGTTCCGAGAGTACGGCCGAGGAAAGTGGTTCCGTTCACATTACAGACTCTAATCGACCGTCGCCTCTCAACGTCACTACCATTGGGTTGAGCACAATCCTCATCTAGGTACACACATTCAGTACTGCATTTTCATGCTCGTGTTTACTGCTCAGAGTGCAGTGTTGCCAAGTCAACTCTCTTTGGTATTTTCAATTTCGGTCTTCTCAGCTCGCATCTCACAAGCCACAGTAGCCCTCTCAGTCTGTACAGGAGTGGTCAACACTACCTGCATGCCAGTGTATGTCTGTGTTTGTGACGGAGCTTTTTCTGTCCACTTGTGTTTGCCTATTGTTTGATTTATTCTTACCGATCCAAACTGATAGTGCTGTATCACTTAAGGTAGGACGCGAAACTTCAAACATATTTGAATGGCCCCTTCACATATTAGTGCAAAAAAAGCGGGATTCGTAATCTTCCTTTTTCTCCGGAACCTATTGACCGATTTTTGTCTATTATAGCTCAAATTAAAGGTAAATGTATGATCTTAAAAAATGACGATCTGAATTTTTTTATAATTCCTCACTTTAAATAATGAGAGTGATTCAAACAGCCTCGAATAGCAAAAAAACGTTGTTTACATTTACTTTTATGGATAGATTTTCTTAGTTAGTTCTAAATAAAAAAATCAGATCAGATGACTGGCCGGTGGCATGTTGCTGGCTTGATGACTGACTTGGGCGATACAGTGCTGTGCCACCAGGCATCGAGTGGGGAAATCGAGCTCTTTTATAGAGCACTTGATTGGAACTGTACCGGCGAATCGGACAAAATAGGTGACACCAGTTCGGGTAGTGAAAGCTGAAGCATGGTGAAGCCTCATCTGGAATCGGGCAAAACAGCTAAGTACGAAGAAAAAGAGGGAGAGAGGGCGAACGAGCGAGAAGAGAAGACAAGACTTGATGAGAGAGGTCTCGAGCACACAACGACAACTACTAAACTGAAGTGATGTGACGAACAGAAAGTATTTAAAGTACAGTGCGAGGCAAACTAAACTCGACTCATCGGTCATGGAGGGTGAAGAACAGACTGTGAGTACTCAGCTGTGGTTGTCATTGTGGCACACACAGGCGCACACACACGGGCGCACACACGTCCTAATTAAGAGTTCGACAAGTGACAGTCAGTACTGATTAGGGTTAGGTTTCATTGTCAAACACTGAGCGGCGCCACTGTCTCTAGTCGTGACAATTAGGGCAAGAAAAGTGATGTAGTGCACCGGTTCCAGTAACAGTCCAGGAATAGTAATCAATTGCAAGACAATGAGCATTAGCTCAACTACATTGCAACTAGATTTGCAACTGCATTCACTCGATCGGTCCGTCACTGATCATGCCGCTCTTGGCTCGTTGCCACTGTGAGTGCGAATATCAAATAGAGTCGGCTAGAGAGCCAATTACTCGTGTGTGTTATTGTGTGGATCCAACAGTTATGCACTCGAATGACACAAGTAGTGAACATGGTGGTGATGTGCACCACGGTTGGCCCGTCACCAACAAAAATGCACATTGACCGAGAGTTCAGTGCCGAGGCTCGTGACAGAATACAATCCAACGGCAATGCACCCGAAAGACTCGTACTATGACCAAGGTGAATTAGTGCAGCACAGACCAGTACCTATAATTGACACCGATCTCGTGATCAAATGGTAGCGATGGGTTGAGGCACATGACTGAGCAAGTAGACCACAAACGGGAAGACTCTCAGATAGCTCGATTTGCGTGCTTTAATGATGTGGTTCATTGCGGATTTTCCATCACCACAAAAAAGTGCACACCAATCGAGAGTGCAAATTGTAGTGAGGTGTCAAGGTTGATACTTAAGAGAACAAGCCACCAACGGCAATGCACCCGAAGGCTCGATATTTAGGCAATGACAAAGTGGTCCAACACTGATGGCACTACCAACACCAACAAGAATGCACACGAAGGTGAAGGTAAATGGGAGTGAGATGGCAAAGCTGAGGCTGAGCATACCTCCAATAGCAATGCACCCGATTGCTCAATTGGTGGCCAATGTGCATAAGTGCACCGAGTATGGCCGACCATCACAATGGACGCACACTCGTCGAGTGTTCAAATGGCAGCTAGGATCCTAGTTAAGTGGGATGGAGAGCTTGCATCCAACAAGTAGTGCGCCCAGTGGCTCGAGTGCACCACTCTGTTGACGTTCAACCTCAACAAAAGAACTCAAAGCCCTACAACACGAACACACGCTCCTTAGAAGTCAGCCAAACACACCACTTTTTGGCTCTCACCTCGTACCTCCCTCTTGATCAACTTGTTACTTGCAACAAAGATCAAGTTACAGTTGAGTTGCACTCTAGTTTAGGTCCAAACAATGGTAGATACAAGTGCATCTACTGTACAACACGAGAAAGAGAGAGAGAGAGAGAGAGAGAGAGAGAGAGAGAGAGAGAGAGAGAGAGAGAGAGTAACCGTGGATACATTTAGTCAGCGGCACAATGGTGAGCTTTCTTGACACCCTGAGAAAGTCAATTGATGGTCAATTGACTCACTCCGTTGAGTGGAACGAACATAATAGGTGGCTAAATCTATTGAGACTGAGTGTCGAACTTTCAAACGACTTTTCTGTGTCAGAAGGCTTTACCAGACCTGTACTGATGTTGGGGTGTGTGTGTGTGTGTGTGTGTTTGGATACATAACTGCATGAGCTGACCAACAGTGATATGCACTCAGTTTGTATCTTATGGTTTAGTTCGATTCATTGTTAGAGTTTGACAGCTGACTATTAACCAAATACACTGAAGGTTCACAATCCGCTGTCACCACCACCACCACCACCACCACCACCACCACCACCACCACCACCACCACCACCACCACCACCACCACCACCACCACCACCACCACCACCGCCACCGCCACCACCACACAAAGTGGCTCTCAACCAGAACACCAACTAGTATCTGAGTTAATGATCGAGTTCACCATTTTGTCAAACGCTGAAGCCAACTAGTGCCATCAAACCGGCACTCACATTTACACTCACACACAGGCCAGTGAACCCATTGACACGAACCGAACACTGCCGGTCACTCGATTTATTCCGTAAGTAGACCAACACGGCCGCCTCACTTGCAAATCTCACAACTGTTGCGGTGATTTGCATCTACTCTGGTACAATGAACACATAGCAATGAACCATTTGCACAATGCTACAACGAAACATACATCATCATTGGTGATGAAGTCAATGACCTTTCTAGTCTGGTCTCGAGAACAGAGTCACCAACTCTCAACCAACAACTAACCCAACAAACACTCAAAGTAGAACTAATAATGTTTTATTGACACACACACATTGTAAAGTAAACGAAATAGTAATGTTGTAATAAAAGGTGTGGTCGCTAATCTGATGCCGACTAGAATGTTGCATGTTGAGGGTATTGTACTAAAGAGAGGGCGAGAAGCCACATGTAGAAATTATAATCAAAATATATGATAGAATATGTGTTCAGAGTATATATGAATGTATATGTCTGTGCGTGTAAGGGCTAGAACACAGATTGAGTAGTACACAAACTGTTTATGTAGGTGTGTATGTGACTGAATGATTGAACAAACTGATAATAGTGTGTCAGCATACTAAAGGATAATGTAGACTCGAAATAGCTACTAATAATAGAGCATAACATAATAGAGTATATGAAATGATGAACAGTGAATTGAAGTTGCTCTACCGAGCCTCGTTCATCAAGTAGTACACTCTCGCAAATGTAGGGGCTAACTATACTCACAGCGCTGCAGCTGACATGTATACTTACACTTGCTACTGTATGTATACTTACACTAACTTTGCTGAGTATAGTTAGGAAACTGCCAACTATAGTTAGCACTCACAGTACGTATAGTTCGCAACGTTTAGTTTTATTAATCAATATTAATTAGTTAATTATCAAAAATATTAAATCTATAATCAAACACGACAAGTGAAAGGATAAGGTGGATATGGCAGCTGTAAGGCATTTGATTTGAGAACACATTTGACATAGTAGCAAACACTTAGACGATGATGGTGAATCACACACAATACACAAACAATAATAAATCATTCGGGTTTATTTGGAGAATTGATTTTCTTGAATTTTTTTCGCCACTTGCTTTTCATCGATTCGAGGCATCTGTACATTCGATTGTAGAGGAGATTCTGAAAATAAATAAAATAAACATTCAAACTCAAATCTATAGAAGTACGTATTTAGTTGACTTACATCAAAGGGGAAAAATAAATTTCCGTCCTGATCAATATCTGCATGTTCATCGTCTTCACTTACACTTTTGTCGCCTCTGACAGTGAGATGTAACACGGTAGCTCGTTGATCTTCTAGACTAACCTCAGCACCATTCTTCGATTGGTTCCAAATATTCACAAGATATTCATAACGACTTACAAGTTTAGGAAAGTTACTTGAAGCAACAGCACAAAATCCGTGAAGCTGTGTTGTATCAAAAAATGGAGGCACTTCTTCACTATCAGTAATGACAGCAGAATAGTTACGAGCCAGATCAGTAGTATTTGAGATCATCAGCGCCAAAGAATAATTGCTAGTTTCTGCTGCATCGGCCCAAGTCTTGAACGTATTCAAGGCATTGAATTTACTGTACTTAGTACTATTCAAAGGCGAATTTGCAGCACCACAAAAGTCAAATTCGCAGAGTTTAACATAGAATCGATGAACAATACCATACTTGGCGTCTTCTCTCTTAACTTTGGTAACACGACCAAGAAATGTTGGCAAATTAATATCCGACTGCATGTCATTCTCATGTTGATTAGGTCCAGACGAAGAAGCAGCCATGGCAGAGTGCACTAGTGATTCATCATCATGGAGCGCCAGGGATTTGTCTTGATTTTCAGGATTACTGTTACCACCAACTGCCAAATTGCCAAAAATGGACATATTAGGTGACAACTTATGTTATGATAATGGCGGCTTGCTTTAAAATAACTTTTTGTCCTAATCTAGGTGGCGATGTGGTTTTTTGAACTTTTCAGACTTGAACTATGTTTGATTAGTCACTAAATAATGCAAAAAACCACATCGCCACCTAGATTAAGACAAAAAAGTTATTTTAAAGCAAGCCGCCATTATCATAACATAGTTGTCACCTAATAGATGGTGATTCTATAAAAAACATAAAAGACTTAAAAATAAAATTTAGCTATTTTAGAAGTAAATACCTTTAGTTTGATTATTATTTTCATGAATAATGGGATCATTTGTACCAACGGTAGAATTGAGCTGTGGTTTGCTTAACTCCGATACTTGAGCAACAACCAATTGACGAAGCCACTCTTTAATGTTTGATGATTCCGAATTCGTTCCATTCATGACATGAGTCAGATTTGGCAATAAAACCGAATTTTGAACATTGTTGTGCTCATTGTCATTAGCAGAGTTTGCACTTGAACCATTTTCAATGGGTGGATCAACAGTATCTTTCGCTCGTTTGGTATTATTCTGTTGTTTAGAATTTGTCACATCTTGAAGAGCACTTCGTTTCTGGTTTCGTTCCTTAACTCTATTTTCACGAGCCGAACTGGCCGTAGAGTTTATGGGATTCATTTCGTCGATTTGGTTTGATACTTGAAGATGTTAGTATGACAGCGAGAACAGAAACTAATGAGTACATTCGTTGAATTGCCTCAACGCCAGTGTGATGAGTTGAAGCAAAGCCTTTCTTGGTTGGTCAGTTGCAGGCAGGCATCTCCAGCGCCACATAGTTAAGTAAATAATACATAGCGGACAGTCACATAAACAAAAAAGGCGCTAATTGCAACCAGTTGCTTATGTCTTTTGTTTGATCATTTCAACTCACTCTCAAATTGAAAGTCTCAAGCACTGGCCAAAACAAACCGTCACACTAAACACAATACACTACCAACAGTAGAGGTGGGCCACCAGTGGCCCACCACACACAACTCTATACAAAAATGCGCGATGTCCACAGAAGACGTATCTCAAGTCAAAACATAACCTTTTGTGTGTCTAAACAAATGTTTTCATAATATATTTTTATTCTGTATTTCTAACTGTTTTTACAATTTAAATATTACATTTTTTGCAATGTCCAAAATTGAACAATATCAAGAACTTCTTCGTAGAATTTCAAAAACCAACCAAAACAGTGACTGGCGACAGTATTTTGACGAATTAAATCAAATAAAAAAAGAAAAAAAATTCTATTTACAAAAGTTTGTTTTGTGTTTAAAATGCAGTCCAGTATCTGAGCAAATTTACCATGCTGAGCAACTTATGAAGCACATAGAAACATTTCATTTTGATCAATTATGTCATGAACCGTAAGTTTTGTTAATGATTTGTGCTATTTTGTGCTAATTAGTTTTTTTAAAGGAGATACGAGGTTGGAAAAAATAAAAAACGCAAACTTGAACTTGCTGCAGAAGAAGAAAAGGCACTTCTTGCAAACAACATCAATGACAATTTAGATCAAAACAATTTCCCTGGACCTGAAATTGATGAGGATGTTGATGAAAATGAAAATGAACTGGAATTATCTTGGGAGAATGCATCTACCGAGGTAGATTCGGATGAATCTGACAACGAATTTGAAGAATATGCAAAACAATCGATTTTGGGGTATGTGAACCAGAGTGATGATCAACAGTTAACCATCCCAAAGAAACGGACAACCAACGCAGACAAAGTTGTCGATGATGAATTTTTTACGGTATGTAAAATTTTGTATATTCAATTTGTTAATTTGTTTCTTCACCAGGATTTGATGGCAGTTACGGATGTTGTTTCTTCGAAAGTATCAAAAGATGATACAAGCAAACTTGCTTTGCAAATTTTATCGTTCTTTATGAAACATAAAGACAAACCACAAATTGAACTCGATGCAAACAAGGATGTATACCAGAAAATTGCGGCCAGTTCGTTTTTGAGAGATAAGCTTAAAGTGTGTCAAGTTAATCAATATTACATTGCTCCTGAGTTTATTCCTTTGAAAAATGAATCAGGATTTGAAATTGCGGAATATGCCTATGTTTCACTGATAAATGTCGCCGAAAAGTATTTAAAAAATGCAAGTTTGCGTGCCAAACTTATACGAGAGCGTTCGTATGTTCCTTCAGACGTTTATCGTTCATCTTTAGATTCAGAACAATGTGATCGAATAAAGGGCAAGTTCAAAGTTGACGTTTTCGTGGACGATGCAGAACTCTCCCCGACCAATGGAACTGGAAATGGTACAAATCAAAAATATCTGTTTGTGTATGCAAGTTTTCCAGATTTGCCACCTCAATTTTGTTATCGAATAAAAGACATTCAAATGTTGCTTATGGCAAAACGTTCTGACATTGATAAAATCGACATTGACTGCAAAATGACTATTCTTTTTGAAAGATTGTCACAAGATCTTGCTAAATTGATGGACCATGGTGTGACTATCGATGGTGAAAAATTCGAAATAACATTGAGATTTATTCGGGGCGACAATAAAGGTCTGCATGAATTTCTTGGATTTGGCCAAGGATTTCAGAACAATGCATTTAGGTGCCGATTTTGTGCTGCTCACGGCAAATGTAAGCACATGGTCACTGGAGGAGAAATAGATCAAGAAGAAGATGATGATGACGCCAATGACATACGTCCCCCAGCAAAAAAACGCAAAAATGCTCCGTCAAAATCAAATGTTGAATTATTAGAGGTTCCAGAATGTTCAGAGTGTTATACAATTCAGCAAATAATGAAAACGTTTAAGTTGTTGGATTCTGTAGATCTTGAAACTGAAGAAGATCGAAAACAAAATGGACACGTTCGAGATTTCGCTCTCAAGGAGTTGATCCCAAAAGGTATTAATGTAACAAACTCAGCACCTCCAGACCCGATGCACGACCTTTGTGAAGGAATACATCAAAGTTTCGTTGAAATATATTTCGGAATAATCAAGAATAAACTTAAGAGAGAAGTTAGAAGATTGAAAATTAAAGAAATTGGCGATATTTTTAGCGAAAACATAAAAAAATTTCATTTTTTTCATGGAAAACCAAAACTAAAATATGACGGTGCATTCAAATTACAAGGAAAAGCTATTGAGGTAGGTCTTTTTACATTTGATTCATAATTCATAACTCACTTAACTTTATTTATAGAAACTTGAAATATTTCTTAAATTCGATGCAATCATGGACACTCTAATGGTTAGAGGAAGGATCTTTAGATTCCATGATTTGCTCAGCAAGTCAGAGCTGGAATTTTATTACGCTGCAAAAAAGTTCACCTTGCTTACTTTTGCTAAAGAGTTAAATCAACAAGATCTTGTAGAAATGGAAACTCTTTCCACCAGCATCATCACGGGTTGGCAAAAAATTACCAAATCTGAAGTTTACTGCAAGCTGCATCACATTCAGCACTATTCACAGCTTGTTAAAAGGTTTGGCCCACTTAGTGAATTCGCTAATTTTGGTTTTGAGCATGCTCATCAATTTCCAAAAGCGATTGCTCGTCAAATGAAAAATTATTTAAACGTGCCAAAAACCATTTCCTCAAGACATCAAGAAATGCGCGCTTTTGCTCAAGTAGATATGGACTTGTTCAACATTGATTTTTATCAAGATTGTCCTGAGCACACATCTACATATGTTGATTCCACTGATGACCTGAAAAAGTGTTTTGTGGATCTAAAGGCATTCAAAAAGAAAAAGCCATTTAGTACAAACAAAAATGTATTGAAGAAAATACGTTCTTCCAGCAATGAATGGTTTCACATTTCAACTTTTTTCATTAATAAAAATGATCAAAAAATGTGGTGTGAAGGAGTCGTTTATGGTGTGATACAAAATGATGAAATGCGTGAACGTGAAAAAATTGGACAGAATTTGGAACTTGTCCAAACAAAAGACAATGTTGCAATTCAGTTTGAAGCCCTGGACTACTCGAAAGATTTTTTTCTATAAAAGCGACAAAAAGATCTGGCTTCTCAAATGGATTCATTCTTGAGTGCTCACTGATTTATAAATCATGTTTGTTAATGTATTTTATATTTCAATAAATTATTTTTAGAGCAAAACAAATAGCTTTAATTTAATATAGAATATTTATATATATATGAACAAATTATTGCTCATTTTATTCATTTGTTATTAATAATAATCGAAAGCCAATTATAACCAAAAGTAACTGTGTATGTATAGTTAGCATACATCGACTGCGTGATGTTCGTTGTTGTAAGTATACTTCCCAGATAGTAACTATACATACAAAAATCAAAGTTAGCTGCTCGGCACAAAAATTTTCGTAAGTATAGTTACCAAACCGTAACAATACTTACATTTTGAGGGCTACATTTACGAGAGTGTAGGACACAAGTTCGGTCAGTCTTCGGTTGGATCGAACTGTGGGTTCATCCAGCGATTCATCTCGGCCACCTCTTCTGGCTTGCGAGTGTCCTGCGGGCTGGGTCGTGGTGGCGGAACGGTCAACCGTTGCCGTTTCTGAGGCTGAGGCTGAGGAGACTAGGCTTCCTCAACAGCTGCAGCAGCTCTGACTTTACGAAATAGAACTTGATGCTGCACACGAGGTGCATCCCGTGGCGGAGTGTCGTCGATGTACTCGTTAGTCACCACCGATTTCTGTGCGAATTTCTATAAATTTTTAAATTCAATATTTTTTGTAACGTTGTTTTTTCAAGAATGAGAAATATTGATAAACAGAAAAAGGCTAGCAAAGAAGCCATTAAGCAATTGAAGTAAGTTCATGCAGATTCATTAAAAATATTAATATTTTTATTTCCAAGAATTGTACAGCGCTCAATTGAAAAGTCATTTCTTGAATAATCTCGTTCTCTAAATAATGTTCTTCGTGTGGATCACAACAGTCTTCAGAATCTTAAGAATCTTCTTGGAAATTCAAATATTAATGAACATGGTCTACTTATCAATGACACAGAAGAACCTATGAATGTTGATCAACCTGATAATGAGGATGAACTCATTCCCATGGAATTCGTTCATTCAAATGAACCAATGTCACCCGATTCACAAAGCACATCTGTCACTGAACCAGACATTGAACAATCATTTGAGGAAGACAATGATAAATTTGATGAAAACTTTTGGAATTTATATAGTGGAAAAGAACTCTCTGAACAAGAAATATATCTTACGATGTTACTTCTACAAGCTCGACATGGTTGGACTGACGCAGCTATATGTGATTTGGCGCGATTTATCAACATACTTCTTAGACCTTATAAACCTTCTAAAACCAAACATATAAATATATCTTATAGAACTATCGCAAAAAAGAGCAAAATATTCAGTCCAGAGATCAAAAAGTTCTTTTATACTGACTGTGGAATCACAAAAGCTGTCACAGATCTGAGCAAGTAGCAAGTGTATCGATAAAGTTTCAGGTATAAAGAAAACAATTTCACCTACTGATGCATTGAAAGTTCCGGATAGTTTCTTTTGCTACATTTCACTACGTGATTGGTTAACCTTCCTAGTTCCTCACTTGTATGACAAATTGGATTTTAATCACGAACCTGATGGAATCAATATTCATGACATCGTCGATGGGACCGAATATCAAAGACTTAAGGAATATGACATGAATATCAAGACCCGCAACAACGACTTTGATAGCAAAACAATTACATTGTCTCTTGGTTATGACGGTGCTAATTACGCCAAAGAATCAAACAAAAGTGCATGGCCAATTATCTGTTACTTGAATGAATTGCCGTTCAATCTTAGACAAAACAATGGAATGTTATTGGCTTTACATGCAGGGAAAAAACCCAAAAATGCGATCTTTAAGCCTCTTGTGGACGAATTAATTGAGTACAATAAAACACCAATTGAAATTGAAATCACCGAAGGTAAAATCGTGAGATTTTATGTTCGTTTGCTACTTGTGGCAGCAGATGCACCTGCGAGAGCTGATCTTTTGAATTGCAAACAGTACAACTCAACACATGGTTGCAATTTGTGCTACGTTGAAACACAATACATCGATAAAGCTAGCAGATATCCAATGGAATCGAATTGTAAACTCAGGACAAATGAAGAATGGAGAGAACATATGATGCTTGCAGAGAGTGGTACTGATGCGCCCACTTTTTGGCATCAAGGGAAAATGCGAGCTTGCTCGTTTGGAGTATGTACAACTTAACTCTATTGCACCGCCAGAGTATATGCATTCACAATTGATCGGAACAGTGAAACTGATAATTCAAAGCTGGCTAGGCGAAATCGATGGGATTAAAAGAAAATTGATTTCATCTCAGATCATTAAGATCAATTCTCGCCTCTCAACGGTGAAGTTTCCATGTGATCAATTACGCAAAATGCATTTATTGGAAACAGACAAATGGAAGGCTTTTGATTATGAAGTTTTTCTATTATATGGATTCATGACACTCAAGGGGGAATACTGAGGACGGACATGTATGAAAATTTTCGAAAACTATCAAAAATAATTTCGGTTTTAAATAATCGTCATATATCAGTGCCAAACGACATTATCCCGATAAAAGAAACCATTCGTGAGTTTATTACTGAATTTGGCCGGATTTACCCATCGAAAATGCATCGATATAATGTCCACTGTTTGATTCACTTGCCCGATGTAGTCCTCAAATATGGACCACTTGTAACAAACTCTGCTTTTTGTGTAGAAAATAGCATAGGCATTTATGTGAGAACAGTGCAAACAGGAACTCATGTTCCACAGCAAATTATGAACAAGTCACTGGTGGCAGCATCTATCTTTCCTATATTTAGTTCCAACAAAAGCGAAATATGTTCATTGATCAAAAATTTAGCAACAGAGGTTTTTCCAAAACTTAGAAATAGAATGAAAAGTTGTTTTAAATTACAATTACCTCAATCGTCTGTTTCGCTCAGTGAGAATGAAAAGCGAGTTTTATATGAATATCGCGAACACTTCAATTCAGCAAAGTTTTATGATCGTGTAAACTATAACAATCTGATTATAACCACCACAAAAAGATCTGTAAGCACTCAAACAGCCAATAATTACATTAAATCTATGGACAAATATTATCGAGTCACCAAAATCATTGCATTTCCCGCGATTAAAAAAGTTTGTATTTTGGCTTTAAAATACGATTTCATTGACAGCGATCTTTCTAATGATATCTATTATATGTCAAAAGTCAGCCCCACGACTAATACTTTAGAATTAATTTCATTAGATCAAATTAAATTTAATTGCACTCCATATATGCATGACAATATTTTGTATATTTTTGAAATTGTTAATCGTCATCTTTAAAACATGTATTAGCTTAACAATAAAAATATAATTCATATTTGAATTCAAATTTAAATATTTTAATTAAAATATAAATTCTTTTGTAAATAATTTGAACTCTTATAACTATGTTAAGATTGTTTTGAAGACTTTCGACAATTTCCGCAAATTAAGTGAGTTATGAAGATTTTGTACAATAAAAAATACTTTTTAGTGACTTACTACAATTTAAGTGAATTATTAAGTCTTCAAAACAACGAACCTCATTTGAGGTTTTTGCCTGGGAACTGCCAGTGACTTAGATTAGCCACATTAGCCACGGCCCATTGAACTCCACTGCATGGCTCGTTCCTCTCTCAAATGGCTAAATCACTCGTTCACACTAATGCAGCCAATGATTGTCACTTTGGCTTGTCAAGCAGACTAGTCGGCCTGTCACCGAGGTATGCTCAATGCACAATCATTCTCATTAGTTGTCTGTTGAGATAGTATGGGGCCATACTTTAATTACGTGATCAACTGACTGGATGGGAGGGGTCCAAGGTGTGATCACGCTTTGATCACCCAATTTTGGAAGGGGTCTAAAGTTCAGACCAAACAAAGAGTCCCGAATTCTCGGATCTTTAGTTATCGAAATACATGTGTGATGTAAACCCATTTTTTCGACCAAAACCCAAGTGTGGATTGGCGCCATAAAACGACTAAATACGGCACAAAACACAAGATGGCGGGGCGAAACAATAAGCCTGAGTTACGCACACATAATACACAATCCTTGATGCAAAACATCAAGAGATAGCTACTACGGTGGCACGACTAACGGTACATTAACACACACACCCATTCTACCAGGACACTGTGGCGTCATTGAATGCTATTACCAATGATGATTCACCATGCTTACTCTTGACAAAGGCGAACGAACACCTAAAGTGGGTCACATGCACGCACTAAAGTGCAAATACAAAGTGCAAACCGCAACGTGAGAGAAAATGCATGACGCATCAACGAAGAAGAGAGAAAATCAACCAGTGGGCAGCTATTTCATACCAGCACGCAACACTACTGGACAGCCCCTTAAATGACCTTTTAGATCTTAATCTCACTAACTATTTCACACACTTTGCTCCTAAGCTTACGAACGAACAAACGAGAGGCGCCAGTTTCAAACATTTTCCAAACTGACTCAACGGACGAGCCCCTTGAGCAGAAACCTCATACACCCCTTTTGAACGTACCTTTCACCGTACAATTTCAACGAAGAAAGGGACACACCCGTGAAAATGGCCACATTACCAGATGAAGCAGTAGGAGGAAAAAGGTGGCATCTTAAAGCGAGGTCATCGGGTGAAATATGCGGAAGCGAGCTGATTAAGATCTCGACTCTCATGGAACGCAGTCTAACCAGAATTGGGTATAGAAGGAGGACGACACACCAAGCAGAATCACCGAGCAGCCGGTCAGTCATCTGAGCAGTGATCCCGAAGACATCTCACTACTTTAAATGGACCGTGCATCGAGCTGGACACATTGACCATCCAGGACCCGACACCTGAGGAGTGCTCTCGAGACTACGCGGACGCAAACCCGAGCTACAAGAAGCATAATCCACCCAGGACCCGTCGTAACACCCAGGACCCAGCTAGGACCCTAGGACGCAAGGGCGCTCGGTCAAATCAACGATTGTCAACGGAATCGTTGCCGGAAGTCATTCAAGAAGGACTATCTGACATCATCGAAGGTCAACCCATACCTTTCGTCATTATATTATAATCGAATTATTATTACTATTTCAACGTTATTATCATTATTAAATCATTTTTACGTCAATTTTGCTTGTGTTCAGTCATTTCGGTCAACCGCATACCTAAACCGCAAATCAACCGCAATCTAGCCCAAGTGGGGCCAGACCAATTGGTCACGAACCGCAAAGGACCATTAAGGGCTGCCTAGAAGAGGGGTCCAAAATTCGGTCTTACATCAGACATGTTAATAGTTTGTAGCCATACAATGCAACTTATTGTACAAATCCAAATATAACGCATGCTCATTTCACATTCGTCTCATGATTACACTGCGCTAACTGTCGGCAAATTTTTTTGTAGGGGTAGGGGTCACGCCGTGATCACGGACTGATCACGCATGGTACTAAGGGGTCAAAATCTTTGATTTTTTGATCACGTAATTAAAGTATGGCCCCTATGTTGCACCAATGTTGCAACTAACCAGCGAGCAGTGTTGACAAATCGAGATTCAATGTGGGCTCAAGTCTGTTTAGTGTGAGTGGTCGTGATCGGTTGCGCAAAAGATTGGTCAACTGGCCGCCGTGTTCCACTTTGTGCCATATCCGGACGGGTGCACCAAAGTTGGCTGTACTAATCAGAATCAGTCAAATGTTTCTCTCCTTCTCAACTAACAGTTGCACTCGGCCATCATTTTCACATCATCTGAAGTGTATCACATGGGTCAATCAACGTGCACTTTCACTCATCAAGTCATCTCATCCTACCGATTGTCCTACACAACAATGAACAAAACAGAAGCACACACACATACATTAACATGACAGTTAACGAGTGCCATTAAAGCGGGTGACATGCCTAGCTAGTGGCATTGTATCATATCAAAGTGGTCACCACAATGGTAGTGATGAGATGCAATTGTACGAGCACACAAGCACACAAGCACACACATACAGGCCATCGAGAGGTTTGGCATCATTGGATCACTCAATCAGCTAACAGTCCACGCCCTATTCCTGACCACTTGTCAGTGAGAAGTGCATCAACATGCGACGGTGCTCAGTGTAATGCAAAGGGTTCAGTCATTCTCATGACACAAAATTTGCTGAAACATTTAATTAAGCGATGAACATTTAAGCAATAAACATTTAATTAAGCGATGAGTCGAGCCATGATGGAACAGATCAAATCAAACTAATGGCACGCTCAACATTGCAGTGCTTTAGCACTGATGCAACTCACACTGAACAAACGGGCCACACAACGGACACTGCTACTGTTGGTGCAATTGAGACTAAGAGACAATGCACTATCATATCCACAGTGAATGCGTCAATGTGAGCAAATTCTAATTGGGCCACTGATTGCACACACCGACAGTTCCGCTCTTGTTACTTTGTGAACAATCAGTTGAGAGTCCCGCGATGATTCTTGTGTTGCACTGGAACAGCGTTGGTTCTGGCCGCATGATGTTGAGAGAGGTCGCTCCCATTTGGACAACTTCAACATTTCGACGGCGGTAGACTTGTTTCTACTCTTCATTACAATAAACACGAAGAGCACTTTGAGAGACTCAAGTGTAGCACAAGACTGACAAATGCATTCTAAGTGCTTGCGGTGGCCCAACCGTAAGCCCTTTTCATTGTTGTCTGTGTGTGGCTGTTCGACTCTGTTCTCACTTACCGGACACTCCAAACCAAAATCTTAAGTTCATGTTGGCATCGCCCGTTCGTATGTGGCATGTGGAGAGTTGAGTGTGCATGCACACACCGATGCGACATTACAATGGAGAAGTAAACTCGGTGGCATTCTCTCCGGATGGACACTTCTTTGCATCGGGCTGTGATTGCGATTGTGTGAAGATTGAGTCAAGTCAAAGTTTGGCAAACTGGTGTACAAGTACAGAAGTTCTTGTGGGGTATTGAAGGTGTGCTGGAATGCAAAAGACCACAGGATTGACCTGATATAATGTGATCAGTATACTTCGACTCGAATGTTGTTGTTAAATTGGTGCTGTATCACAGTGTACTGTGTGCATTAATGTTGATGCTAAAGGATCAAATAGATTGGTATGCGAAATGAATGTTATGTCAGTGAGAAGTGAATGTCATATTATAATAAATCAACGTGATATACAATCAATGTATCATCAAAAGTAATCACAATTAGACCATTAAATCATATATTTGTGTAGCGTCATCTGTGAACAACATTTGCCACCGTAATCGCAATGCCAATACTATCAGTACACGAGTGTCGAGTTTATGTGAATTGACTCACCGATGTGTTGTGTTGGCTGCTCTGTCAGTGTTACTGCTTTCGTGTTCGTTCGTCATTTCTTTTTCGTCGTCGCTCCTTTTCTGTTCTCCTCTCTACCTCCTCTCACTCCTCTCCATCGCCAGTCTTCTGTTGGTTGACTGCTAGTTTCTGCCTGTGTGACACTCATCATTTGGGGCTGCATCTATACGTCAATATCCGACTGTACTCTACATTCGTGTTCAAGCCGAGTGTGTTCGTGTTGTGCTCCTGTTAGAGTTCTAGAACCTCATCATCATCCGCATCCCTCTACACGACAAGTCTTAGTCTCAGGCTCACCACCAAGTCACCAATCTAGACACACACACACCACGCACTCAAGTCACCCTATTCCCCTTCTTATCGTATTTCACCCGACAGTAAAAGGTATGTGCACTTGCCTTTCTATTTTGCTTCATCCGCGATGAGCGAACATACTACTGGCCAGAGTGATGATGATGATGATGACTGATGAACGATAGTTGACACCTTGACCTCGACAACCTTGACACTAAATCGTACAAAGGGGATAGATCCCATTAAAACATGTGGAAATCTACTCATAAGAGAACAATAAGTTGGTTTAGCACAGAGAGATTGATAGAGCACAGCAGCAGAGCACAATCACACGAACAGTAGGCACACTAAATCACTTAAATTGAGACATACAGTTGCACACTCATTTGGTACCGAGTATGATGTTGCTTGAGTTGCAGAATGTAGTTCCTAAGTTGTGGAGATACGAGACGAGAAGTGAAGAGAGACGAGAAAGGTAGGCACAACTCGATCGATGTTGCACTGATTCTCCTTTTCTGGCGTCAGTCTCGTTCAAACAGTGGTGGTGGTGTTGTCCATTTGGCTGTTCGGTTCTCACTTATTGGAACACTCAAATGTGAGTGTTCTTGTTATCGTTACAGTAGTTTTAATAATATGAGCTCTTTGTGACTCATTTGTCTCAGTGTTTGTACTGTACTCTATCTCGAGCTCTATCCGTAAGTTGTTCTATCATACACAAGCAGAATGAACACTCGACATAAACTCGACCAGTCATGTGATGGCCTGTTCTTCTTTTTCTTCTTCTGAACATGTCAACATATACGAGCTACATTTCAACGATGACACTACATGTGCAGTTGTGTATTAGACGGACATTCTATGTCCCCCACAAACGCCACTGAACTAAAGGTTACTTGCTGAACATTCACAGATGAGGTATTGTACAAATATGTGATTCACCCTAACAGGCACCCACACACAGTCAGTCTGTCAGTGGTCTGTCCTTGTGTTTGTCCTTTCACTCTCCGTTCGTCTGCCTGTCTGCTGCTTACTACTTTTAGCCGCACCACCCTTTCCTCAACCTGTTCTCGCGCAGTGGTCTTTGGTCCTACCCTCCTGGTATTCTATCTCCGTGTCTCAAAGCACACATCAACCCTAGATAAGAAGCCTCTGTCTGGTAGCCTGTTTTGTGCTAAGTGATATCAATCGATTATCTTCTCGTACCACTTGCACCCGTCAAGCCTCGTACATTGCCTTGGCTCTATCTCAAGACTTCTTTATCTCCTCTCGTCTTCTCGATTTGCTTGTATCACTTTGATCTCTCTGCCCTTTCGTGATCGTGCTTAGGTGAGTTCATATATCTCTCAGTTTAAGTCGATGTAAAACTGTGGCACTCACTTGTCTCAGTGTTTGTATGGTACTCTCGATCTCGATCTATCCGTTTGTGGTTCTATGTTACTGCACTCTATCTTATGAGAGCTAATCACATTGTGAGACATGCAAGTGTAATGAGTGCACTCTAGGCATATGGCAGGATGGGTCATAGCAATGTTAATCAGACCTACTTCGACTACTTATCAAAGCCGAGTCTCTCTCTCTCTCTCTCTCTCTCTCTCTCTCTCTCTCTCTCTCTCTCTCTCTCCACTCCACTCCACTCCACAGAGAGAGAGAGAGAGAGAGAGAGAGAGAGAGAGAGAGAGACTCGGCTTTGATAAGTAGTCGAAGTAGGTCTGATTAACATTGCTATGACCCATCCTGCCATATGCCCAGAGTGCACTCATTACTTACAAGTCGAATAGATAGGACACTGTGTGTGTGTATG
This sequence comes from Rhizoglyphus robini, assembly GCA_023373905.1. Classification (NCBI taxonomy): domain Eukaryota; kingdom Metazoa; phylum Arthropoda; class Arachnida; order Sarcoptiformes; family Acaridae; genus Rhizoglyphus; species Rhizoglyphus robini. The sequence continues at coordinate 318,935 of JAKIJQ010000166.1, forward strand.
AGAATGAGTGTCACTTGTGGGCTCTCTCTCTCTCTCTCTCTCTCTCTCTCTCTCTCTCTGTGGAGTGGAGTGGAGTGGAGAGAGAGAGAGAGAGAGAGAGAGAGAGAGCCCACAAGTGACACTCATTCTCATACACACACACAGTGTCCTATCTATTCGACTTGTTTTGTAAAGTGATAGTTTAGGCACAGGCAAATGTATTGACCTCTCGATCGTTGTCCGCACCTGTACACTATCTAATTTTGTCATTTTCTCTTAATAGAATGCCTCGTTTTTACTGTGAAGATAACTGCAGGTGGTATGGGAAAACTCTGAGAGCTTTTCAACTACATATGCAGAGGAAGCGCGATAGAGCAGCTGCCGTTGCCGCCGCCGCTGCCGCTGAGGCCCCCGCTGCCGTTGCTGCCCCCCGCTGCCGCTGCCGCCCCCAACGTAAGCAACGTAAGCGTCGAGTCGGTCGAAGCTCGGCGAGGACCAGCCTTTCAAGGACCAGGTATTCAAGTGTCCCTAATTGTTCCCGACGTACAAGTGAGTGTTTGGGTTCTCAATTTCAAATTGTTTATACGTTTATTTTCCTCTTTAGGGCGGACATGAGGATGGCGATTTGAGCTTGGCTCCGTATGCTGGCTTGGCAGCTGTCGCAGTGGAGTTGGCCCAATTTGCCGACGTTCAGCTCCCCGCTGCTCGAGTTGAATTGGACAACGCCAAGGCCGAGGCGGACGCAGCAGACTTGATTTGCAAGAAGTTGGCTGCTGAGCTGAAGATCGCTGAGGATGAAAAGGCGAAAAAGTTGGATGTGGTGGCGGACAAGCAAGAAGTTGTGGAGAAGTGGGAAACATTCCAGCCAGTGCTGGATGAAGTGCGGCAGCAGCAGCAGTCAACGCCACAGCGCGATCCTCGAGAGGTATCGACTGTGCGCGTCTCGAACGCAAATCTGCAGGCTTCCCCACTCGACGATGGACTTGACCCTGGCCGCTATTATGGTCCACCAAGAAGGCGAGCCCGTTTATTTGACCCGGCAGAGTTTCCGGCTCCGGTCTGGGATGTCTGATGATGCACTCATCAGTTTTTAAACTAATTTAATTTTCATCCAAACGAAATTTTAATGTAATCGACGAAAATTTATGAGTTTTTATCTCATCATCATCATCATCATCATCAGCATCATCAGACATCATATTTTTTCAGACCATCCGAAACACAATGAAGTCACCACAATACACTCAACAGGTCTTCTCTCGGTTCAATCGATACCTTACATTATCTCAGTTATTATTTATTTATTATTAATTCTCGATTGTTTTTATGTTTTATCCCTTTATGATGCGACACACACACCCAACAGGGCTTTACACAACAACCGTGACACAGATCACATCGAATGTTTTGTTGTTGTTGCACTTGTACACCTTGCACACACACCTACATGTAAGGATCATCTTATCTTGTGAATCGTCGTTTTTTAATTTATATCTTTGATTATTATCATTCTCTCGCTCGTATTATTAATATTGTTTGATTTATATTATATTTAATTATATTATTATATGAAATAATAGATTATATTGTGATAATGTGGGATTTGTATTTGTTGGTTTGTGTATGTCTACTAAACTCAATGCATTGTCCGTATGGTAGAGCTCATATGGCTCGCGAGTCGAGCGCCTTTTGGGTGCTCAACATTGGGTTTTTACTTGTTCTCTGGCTTTAATGTTGATAATCATCATCAGCATGATCGCACAGCACAACACACACACACACGGTGATGGAGAGAGTGTGCGTGTACGGTGGCACCGATCGAGGAGTGACCAAGCGGGTGACAACGCTGCCGAATGGCGATGTCGATGGTGACCTGACCTCACTTGGTCCACGTTCACCACCATTACTCCAGACATCAGCGGCCACACAGTCGTCGCACTTCAAGATGGCTGACATGACACGGGCGTCAATTAAGGACAGCGAGTCTAGTGAATGGATTGTGGCGTGCAGTGGAATGTCATTTATGAACAATCCCCATGCTCGATCTGACTTGGTTGTGTCGTTGAGTGTCAGTCCGACTGAGGTTGTACTCTCAGTAGTCTCTCACTAGTACGTGAAGACATTCATTGTGGCTCATTGTGTTCGTCGTAGTGTTCTTCGCTGCCACCGCCGCCGCCGCAGTTAATGTGCTCCTGTCTCTCGTTCTCCTCTCTCGCTTTCCTCTCTCTCGCAGGCGATCACACCACTCCGCACACACTCGACAGTCGTCGCCCTAGCGGTGTGTATGCTGCCTCAACGCAAACAGGCCAATCGTTCTTCTTCTTCTTCTCGTCTTCTCATCTTCCTCTCACTACAGACGTTCGTATTTAAATCTAAGACGCTAGCGCAGTGGCGCCGAGTGACAAACCACAAGACGTTCATCGATTCTTATGCCGCATTGATCACACGTCGATGCTCATTTGTTGCTTGTTTGTGACTGTGCTGTGTGTTGTTTTGTGGTGACCGTGTTCATGGCGGACATCTCAACCAAACCCCCACCTTCTGCTAACTGCTGTATCAACACACAAGTTTTGAACACCACCACACTACCGCTCGTTTGTATTTAGTGTTGCTGTGTCAAGTACCAATGGTCGGTTCCATCTCGAGTGTATGTTTGATTCGGTTTCGTTCAGCACTAATTCCAAGCTGGTTTGCCTGATGTTGACTGATTAAGTCGAGTCTGTCACTGATTGCATCGACACCACCACATCTACCTTCATTCGTTGAGCACTATTCTGGTCCTCTTTCTCACCGGTAAGTGACATTTTGTAGCTAGTCTGACTTGCAGATCGAACCTGGGGGATGCGATCGTTGGGGTGAGGTTAATTGTGTCAAACTCTGATGTTACTGACTTGTGCTCAATCGATGATGTCTTTGCCTTTTAGGATACTTACAGCTTGGTGCTGTCCGTGGCGACTAGTCATGTGGCCGGTGTGCCAGTGAGGTCATGTGCTCTCTCGCAATTGACTAGTTGCTGTCGGTAATTCATAACAAGCAATGGGTTGGTTGGATTGTTGTTCACTCGTAAGTGATTGAGTGTACTCAACGAATCATCTCAGGTTGACTTGCTGATTGTTGTTGTTGCGGTGGCTGCTGATGCGGCGGTGGTCGTCGATACGAAAATCAACCATTGCCTGTGTAGGCCATCCGTGGTACACATCTCCACCTTGCGAGTTGTTCCATTCGGATGCATTAATGCAGCAATTGATGTTGAGTGTCTGTTCTCGCAGTTATAAATATAATGACACCACATTGCCACATCGCGCCCGATCGGTCAGCATGTCGTCACTTGGGCCATTGAAAGTTTTTTGGAGGTCCACTCTAGGTCACTCCACACTAACCACTCGAGTCATTCATGTTCATCGCTTTTGAATGCCACTTTCTCATGAGCATTTGGCACCTCACTGCCATTAGCCCACTTAATCGAAGTGCAATCTCCAGGTAGCCAGTGCACATATTCACCATGCCCACAATAGTCTGGTTTGTTGGTGCTGGCTTAACATCGGCATTGCACTAGCAACTAAGGTCTTTTACACCTTTGATCAGTGTTGCACTTGCTATTGGCGGCCATTTCGTGATAATTGGATATACGGTTCCATTGTTAGTTATACGCTGCTTCGAGTACATATCTTAGATTGATCGATAGGGCTGACGGCCCAGTTTTGTTTGTGGTCGAAGGGCAAAGGGTTGGTTGTGGCTGTGGTTGGCCCTCATCAATTTCTGACACGGGTTCGTGGACATTCCACTCTTGACCCGGTGGAGAGGGCACAGGTCGGTCTGAGTCCGTTTTGCCAATTGCAAGTGGATTTGACTGTGAAATTCGAATTCGAGTGGGCAAAAAAGTGCACGAAACACAAAGTGCAAACTGTACAATATCGTTGGCCTACACTGCAGAGTGAGCAAGAAAGAACGAGTGAAAGGTAGAGATAGATTCGATTCGACTGAGTCATGTGACTCTCCACACCGAACACAGTGCACTTTAAGAGTGTTTCGATAATTAGTTCCGGTTAATATTCAATTAATTATTTGCACCTACTTTGGAACCTCCTTCTAATTTACATTCTCAGTCAGTCCGTCATGTTCGTCTCACCATCTTGTCCACAACTCGAAATTGATGTTAATGTTAGCCAAACACTAACATGCACTTTCAACTTGGTTCTGTTCGGTGCGCCCATTCGTACTGTCCTCACCGTGTGTGATGGTCGATGTTGATGATGAACTTCATCATCGTCTTGCCGGTCAAACCGAAACATATTTCCTGGAAGGCCATGGAGAGAGTTGTATCATCTACGATCGATCAGGCATATTTGATCTATCTGTTTGGTAGCCAGTCAAATCTAACCGCACAGTCTTGTCACTAGAATGACATTAATAGTTTGCCCAGTTGTGAGAATGAATGTGTGTGTGCGTGTCTGCAGCAGTGACATTATTATGGTCTCCATGGTCAGTGGCTTCAGTGGCAAAGTATTTGTTTACTCACTTTGGCAAACTGACCTGTGATATAGGGTTTCACCTTTATTATTTGTTCTTCAATGGGCAATTGATTTACAAAGACACAGACACCCACAAATTGTTTGTGTTTGCCATATGGGCAAGTTGTCTTAACGGAAACGACTGGTTGGTTAGTAATATATTTTGCGGTGAACTAAAGTGAGTGAGTTAGCACACACAATGCTCTGTGTCCAAAAGGATTGTGATGTACGCTGCTGTTGATTTGATTGACCATCAAATCTTGGTCTGTTCCCTGCTCAACTGACTGTGTGCGTGTTCTAGACCAACACCACTTTGTTAGTTTGTCCACCAGTCTTATAGCCCGGTGGATCATTGCAGTAGTATATATCTATTCCATTCAAAACACATAAACACAAATTGTATAACTTTATTACTTTTACAAATGAGTGCAACTGTGCTGCATCAAGGGTATTGTGTCACTGATGCTCATTAGTGTGAGTGCAAACGAATCAATCAAATGCACAGGCGCACATACAGGCTGGCGCACTGATCACAGTGTTCGGTTGGTTGCCGTGTGTTAGTTAACCCACTAACTAATAGTACAACACAGTTAAGTGTTACGGTCAGTTCAGACCTTCGAGTGGCAATGTGGTTGTTTGTTTGTTTTTCTTTGTGGTGGTGATGGTACATCATTTGTGCACCACATCTCCATAGCATTGACATGAGCCTCGAGCGTTCGGGTGCATTGCCGTTCAATCAATCAAGTCTCGCATTTTGCCTGCAAATTTGGTTGCCACTCTAGAACGGCGAACAGCACAAAGCAAGTGTAGCCCGGCACACACACACAGACGGCCCCACAGCACATTACGAGCCGAGCTAAATCGAGTCTAACACAATCATTATCACAGCGGAGAACAGGGCTCGCAGTGTGCACTGCCATTGCCATGTAAAGTCGTAACTCTCGAATTACACAGCACACACACACACACACACACTCACAGTGGCACAGCGCGCACACCATCGTCGATGTGCCTCTTGTGCACATGCAGACAATCACTTCAGACGTCTCGTCTTCATTCATCCTCTAAATTCCATAGCATTAATTAATATTTGAACTAAGACGTTGGCGCCTTGTTGCCAATTCTCCAACCACAAGACAATCATCAATTCATGTACTGCATTGACCACTCATCGAAGCATCTGTTGCTTGTGTGTGACTGTGCCGGGTGTGTGTTGGTTTGAGTTCACTCATCGTGACCACCACACATCTTGAACAAACCATCAACTCTGTCAATTTCTGTAACAGTACGCATGTTCTGAGTGGTATCACACGGTTCGTGCGTATTAAGTTCGCCTGCTTAAAGAGCCCATAATCTGTTCGGTGCAGAGTGAATGTGTAATTCGATTAGGTGAAACAATACATTACAACTGAATATGTGTGCCTGTTGTTGATTGACATAGTCTGGCATCATTGCATCGAAACCGCACATCTATCTGCATTAGTTGAACACTATTCTGGTCCTTTTTCTCCCAGATAAGTGACATTTTGGAGTTGTCTGACACGCAAATCAAATCTGAGGATCGTTGGGGTGAGGTTAATTGTGACGAGCACTGGAAATGATATGACTGGTTTGTGCCTGATCGATGATGCCTTGACTTTTTGGGACACGTACAGTTTGATTCTGTTCGAGGCGACTTGTCGGGGCCGGTGTGTTCACTCTCGTATTTGACCAGAAACTTACTGTTAATCGGGACCGGCATTGATTCAGCTGTGTTGTTGATGACTTCTCGGTTCTCATGCGCGGTCTATGAATCATCTTTCATTTACCTGTTTCTGTCGGTATTTCTTGACCGGCACTTGACTGTCAACCCAGTGATTGTGGTGGCGGAAGGGTAAATACGCCGTTGACCAGCTGGTGGTGATGGCACTGGTCGGACATCGTCAATTTCTGAATCGGGCATTCTGTTGTTGACCCGGTGGAGAGGGCACAGGTCTATTTTGAAAATTGCAAATGGATTAGAGTGTGAGATTTGAATTCGAGTGGATATACAAGACACAAAGTGCTAACTGTACAAAATCACTGCAGAGTGAGTAAGAGTGAATGAATGAAAGGAGTCCCACGAAACTAACCCAAATGTAAATAGAATGGCTTCAAAATTTTTGAGAATATTTTAGGAGGTATAAAGATTCTGGATTGTAACTTTTTGCGTGAATTTGGCTCAATAAAATACCCTTAAAAATTAATTACCGAAAGTGCCAAAAACTCCCATCATTTTAATTGGAAATTTCGAATGGCATGTTCGGATTTGTGTGTGACCCAATTGCCCCAAATAAAATTCTGTAATTCTATTTACATCCCTAGAAGAGAATTTAGACCCATTTAGACCCAGGAATTGTAAATTCTTCGACCTTGGTTTTACTTTAAATTACTCTAGTGTACACTGGAAAATTTACCAAATAGTAATAAAGCCACTTTTTCACTTATACGTGTACATATATATTATGGACATAATATCCAATCGACTTTTATCTGTTTATCTGTTTATCTGTTTATCTATTTAAAAGTTGACACTCTATCAGTTTGCGTATATTAGTGAACAGTTTGTTTAAAAAAGTAGGCATCTCGAGAGGTAAAAGTTCAGAAAAGCCTAATGCGATTTGACATCTGGTCACATATGCACTCGCACATTTTCTACACTGTTGAATCGAAATGTGCTCTTTCTGTGGAGAGGGGAGAGTGATCAATTTGCCCAATGCATATGGCCAAGTGCTATTGTATTTTTATGAGTGCATACGTAAATAGTAGAGCGATCGAGTGGAGTGACACTGGCCGATGGCCGAGTATAGTCACCTAGTGTGCTCTTGTCCTGGCGATCGAGTGGAGTGACACTGGCCGATGGCCGAGTATAGTCACCTAGTGTGCTCTTGTCCTGGCGATCGAGTGGAGTGACACTGGCCGATGGCCGAGTATAGTCACCTAGTGTGCATAAACGTACTGGCGATCGAGTGGAGTGACACTGGCCGATGGCCGAATATAGTCACCTACTGTGCATAAACGTACTGGCGATCGAGTGGAGTGACACTGGCCGATGGCCGAATATAGTCACCTACTGTGCATAAACGTACTGGCGATCGAGTGGAGTGACACTGGCCGATGGCCGAATATAGTCACCTACTGTGCATAAACGTACTGGCGATCGAGTGGAGTGACACTGGCCGATGGCCGAGTATAGTCAGCTAGTGTGCATAAACGTACTGGCGATCGAGTGGAGTGACACTGGCCGATGGCCGAGTATAGTCACCTAGTGTGCTCTTGTCCTGGCGATCGATTGGAGTGACACTGGCCGATGGCCGAGTATAGTCACCTAGTGTGCACAAACGTACTGGTGATCGAGTGGAGTGACACTGGCCGATGGCCGAGTATAGTCACCTAGTGTGCATAAACGTACTGGCGATCGATTGGAGTGACACTGGCCGATGGCCGAGTATAGTCACCTAGTGTGCACAAACGTACTGGTGATCGAGTGGAGTGACACTGGCCGATGGCCGAGTATGGTCGGTTTCAGTGGTCACTGTCAGCGTGAGAGGCGCTGCACAAAGTGAAAGCTCTGGTCGCATTCTATTTGTAAGTGACCTCTCTCTCTCTCGGCCGATTTCTATAAGGCTTGTCTGATGAACTTTGTCGGAGTGAAACAATTTTTGTGAGTTAGTTTCGGCACAAATGAACTTTACGGAGTATCAAAACGGCGCAAACAGGACTGACTAAAATATCCTTCGCTTCAATGAAAGAGATATGACCTTTTTTGCTACATTCACCATTTAGTTCGATGCATGTGCTATGGACTGTATGTGTTTAGTAGTCATTGTACCATTGACGTCACGAAAGCATACAACATACCAATGTCAGCTTGGTCAAGAGCATTAGTAATGCCGAAATGACGGCGGGATGTGTTCTATAAACAGCTGTTACCGTTGCTGTTGTTGCCGATGATTGACTTTCTGATGACTGGAAGAGTCGGGCGATTTGTTCAACCCAATTGCACAGTTGGCGGAAAGAGCGGCTATTATGGCCGCTGTTACAAGGCCCAAGATAGCGATGTCATGTAATCAGTGTCATGCTGTCCGGAATAAGTTGACAATGATGATACTTGTGACTATACGTGTTTCTATCTGAGATTCTCGTCTAAAGAATCAAATTAATAATTTTTTTTGTGTAAATCGTAAACTTGTCAATTCAAACTCAATTAATTAAATTATTTTAATACTGTGATTTTCATTTTTTATTATTTTCATCGATCATCCATCGTCAATTTATTGTTTTTTGTTTTGTCCGCCATTATGGTCCAAAGCGAGTATCCAGTGTTCCTAACAACCAGTTCCGCCATTTTTTTTCGTCCCGGCCCTAGAGTGAGGTCCCTTAAGCGTATGTTGGAAAACTTGTTACACATACGCACACACACACACACAAGCACACACACACACACACACGATCACATACGACTGCGTACCGCATCTCTTTCTCAACTGTCGCTCGGTTACTATACACGTTCGCTTGTGTGTTACTCTCCCCGCTCCTCTTCGATTTTCCTTCCTCAAATTGCCGGATTCTGCTTATTGTACAATCATTCTACTGCCATCCACCACACCCACACTGCGGTGCCACTCACACCTCCCAACTTCGCGTTTTGTTCAACTTGGGATCGAATTAACCAGTGCAAACAAAACACCGTGAAACTGCAGACACAGACTATACAGGCCATACGGATAAGTCGCATTAATACTCTACACTTTGCAGTGTAGCGAAGGAAGACAAAGCAAACGACTAGAACTGGTGTACCACAAGCGCGACCAGCACCACCACCAACTCTACCTTCGCACCCAAATTTAAATTGTTGAAACAAATTAGGTCGTTGCAGTTGTTGTCCGCCGCCATTCTGACCACCACCACTACCTAACTTGACCGATAGTGGAGTCATCGAGGAGGAGGACAACGATGTGGATGATTGGATTGAGTTAGGCTGTTGACCGTAAGGTGAGGATGCCGACGAGTAGTGCACACTCATCACCGAGTTGGGCGCTTACATTGCGTCCGACTGGGGTGCTCCAGCACTGGTACCTCCACATTCTGGTGTGCCATTCAGACCGTATAACTGAATCAACGAAATGACATTTTGCATGGCCATTCAGTCCATCAACTCCTTCACCTCAGCATTGGCAAAGGTATCCATGGAAGTACTGTCCAGGGTGTTGCCACCGACACCGTGACAACCACCGAAGCAACTGATCCTCTCACCGTAAGCGGCCAACTCGTTCCACATTGCTGGATTGTGTTGAAAGACACTCAGATCGTTACGAATTTGGTCACTCAACTGAGCAGGGTTTAGTGGTGCTGTGCTCGGGATTTGTTGACTCGAGTTGGATAAATTGAGTTTGTTCTTACTGGAGGCAGAGTGGAGATGAGGTGATTATGATGATGATAAGGTTGGATTGTTGAGTGAGATCAGTGAGGAGGAGAAGGCAGAGTTGAGTGACGGATTGTTGCTTGCCTAGAGGAATTTCTTCTTGTTCGAACTGAGCGAAAGACCATTCTTGAACACACTCAAACTCGACTTGAGGTGTGACAACTATTTGTGGATTGTTGAGATGATCGGCCATCTGTCGTTTCTTACTCGACATTTGCTAGTTTGATTTTGTCGGAGTCTCTGACACTCCAGCGCTTCTCTTGTATCCAGCATTATGACACAGTCAAAGAGGAATTCCCTGGCGGGACCCAATCGACGTTTGGCTGCGGCATTAGCCAACACTTTCGAGAACCATTCGAGCAGTGTCTGATTGTACGACTCGAGATCGAGTGCCGAGTCAATCCAGTACGAGTTGATCAGTACCTGGGCACCGTTCGTGTGCAGTGCACGATTGCAAATCAGTCGTACGAGTGAGTGGTTGACCAGTTCATCCCCTTGAGCTCCACCGTCCACTGATGACTTTCTGCCATTCGCGTTTGCCTTATTTGCATACTCTTGATACCCTCAAGTGGAGGGCAGCGCCGCTTGCGTTCATAGAAGTTGAATTGTGGCGATGGATCACATTGAAGAAGAGATTGCTTGACGGATGAGAATGAGAATGCGGTAGTGGTGGTGCTGGTGGCACCTGGGTTGTAGCTTGATTGGCTGTTTGTGTTGTTCACTCGATACGGAATCGAACTGAAATGACTTGAAGAAGAGGAGAAGGTTGCAGTGGAGAGGGAATTTACTGATGACAATTGGCACTGCTCGAGTGATGATGATACTTTGTGAATATTTGTTTCGCCAGGAAGTGTTTATTCTAATCGAGTGATACAAAGTTGGTTTCCAAGTAATTTACTTGAAGTAAACTGAGATCATATTTTTGTAGGATCTGGACAAATCAAATAATATGATTCTATATCAGATGAGGGCAAATAAACAGAATGTCATCACTTACCGGTTCCAATCGATACTCTCCTTACCGAGATCGGACGCAATCTGTCTCGTCAAGCTTGCGAACACAAAGTCGGTTAAATCACCAAACACTGCAGAAAAATAGAAAACATTATTGGAGATTGTAAGACAAATAGCTGAATAGTAGAATGGAAGAATACAGAGTGGCAAAATGGCCAGACGCCCAAATAAGAGCATAGCCGAATTGCAAAATGACCCAAATGCACAACTCAAATTTACAGCGGATTCTCATTCATATTTTTGCTGGTCGATGCAGTAGTGGCAGCTGCACCAGCGGTAATGCCATGTTGTTGGCCATTCCTGATTGTTGATTTGTGCTCAAGTATTTGCTATTCTTGACAATCAACTATACTGCATCGAGACGGAATCCATGAGAGCGTTGAGTGAGAATACAATAAGATGAAGACCACCGTTGGAGGAAAAGACGTGATTTGGCGTGATAGAGAAGTTATGAGTGTACAACAGACACAACACTAATTGACGCTTCTCCTTTGATTAAATGCCGGTCGAGTGATGAACGAGTGGTGGTGGTGCTTGCGTGTATTGTTTGCTAACGAGTGGAGACGTGACCAAAATCATAACCATTTGACATGTCTGATAGATCGATGAGGGGAGACAGCACGCGATGGAGAAAAGGAGAGTGAAGATTAAAAGCAAAAAGAGGGTGTTGTTCAATAAACTGATCAATATAGATGACACTCATGATAGACGAGGGGAGAACACACACAGTCGTCTTCGTTTCAATAGTGGACACGAATGGAAAAGACGAACGGACGGACATACGAACGGTTGTGTACAGGTACGGTTGTGGTGGTGCTGCTCGCGGTAGAAGATTCGTACGGTACCAGATCAAGTACGAAGTTGCGTAAATCAATCCTAATCAAAAACGACGATTTTCAAGATGTACCTACTAATTGATGGCTTTGCCTGTACATTTGAGTGGCATAACAGCAGCAGCGCGGTGGCAGCAGCAGCAGCATACATGTAGAATGAGGTACTCTCATTCTAATGTCGTTGCTAGATGTCGCTGTCCGATGATTATTGACTATTGAGTTAGTTTGCATTTTGCCTTTTGACCGCATGTGCTGCTCCTCGAATGAGTCGTTGAGTCCGCCTTGCATTGCCATTGATTGCTTGTGGGTTGTGGTTGGAACTAGCGTTGCTAGGGTCCACTGTGCCTCTGCTTCTTTGCCTTGACCGTGGCCTAATAAAAGTCTGCCGTATAAAAGGACCGAGTTTGCGCTTGAAAGAGGACTCTCGTTGGGAGGACTTGTTTTGAGTGACTCGCTTTTTGACTGGTTTTGACTTTGGTCTCGATTTGACTTGCTGGTGCCATGAGGACAGAACTTTAGCCGACATCTTGCTGACCCGATCTTTCCGTTTCCTCTCATACCCTTTGGCCTGTCTGATTTCCTCTTCTGCATTTCCTTTACCTTGTGTTTCGCATTGAACAATCATGAATCCATCAATAAAATTCATTTCCGTAACCCGAATGTGTTGTCCAACTTCATACATGTATACACACACAGCGTCAAGAAGTTAAAGAGTTGAATACTTACGCGTATCAGATAGGTATTATGCCACATTTGCGCAGTAAGCCATCTTGGCTTACGAGAGTCTAATCAAACTGATATGCACACACTCACACCAGTAGTACATCTGGTCGGATGTGATCAAATTCAAACGATGATTGTGATTTGACACTCGGTGTACATTGTTGGTTGCCATCAACACTAACACGATACCCCTTGTTGATTGATCGGTTGCTCAAAGATAGCAGGGGAGAGGATGAGGCAGCACTGATTAAAACTAAAGAAAGATAAATGAATCACTGTCAGACAGACAGACAAGACAGCGATAGCCAACTCCACAACCGAAGAAGAGTGAACACTCACTCGACATAAACTCGACCAATCATGTGATGACATGTTTTTCTGAACATGCGGGCATATACAGAGTACATTTCAACGATGACATTACCATGTACAGTTGTGTATTAGATGGGCATTGCACTGCCCACCAATGTCCCCCCACAAACGCCACTGCACTAAAGGTTACTTGGTGAACATTCACAGATGATGTGTTAGCCAACGCAGTGACTAACTCTCACATGCACAAACACAGTCAGCCTGTAGTCAGTTGTGTTCTTTTGTTTCTGTGGTCACCAGCTAGTCTGCCTCCGTGTGGTCCTCTTTTACTCTCGCACCCATCTCGTCATCCTCTGATCCTCTCTCTCTCTCTCTCTCTCTCTCGCTCTCTCGCTCTCTCTCTAGACGGGTGGGCTATTTGGCAAGTGTACACGATCCAACATAATCGTTCTGGGACTTATCGTATGTATAATTTCTATGTGTTTTTATGGTGGCTTATGCTGTGTCCTTCGTGTATTGTGTTGTGTCTTGTCTTGACAGACTGTGTTTAGGTCTGTCTGCTTTTGATGACTCTGTCACATGTCTCTCTACTATGTTTGGGCACTCTATCACTGGTAACTGTATCCTCATTCGGTTACTCGCTTCGGTCACCCGTCTGTGTCAAGGCATATCATATCGTCGGTTATCAAACTCGGTAACTGGTGCCAGTCTGCAGAACCGATATCACTACTCGGTCACACGGCTTTATTGTCGTACTCTCTCATCACTGCACTCGGTGACTTTACTCCTTCACCAAACGGTGTCATGGCACACAGTCAATGATCTCACTAACCGAAGTTAGGCACCGTTAGGCATTACACCGAGTAATACGATCGCTGACGAATTGCGACCATTGGGGTAGTAGTAGACGTGGAGTTCAACTTTGTGGCTGTGTGCGACGACGAGTGCCGCAGTCATGTTTGCCCTTTGCCTGCCTGCTAGTTGGTGGGCCACTGGTTGCTCGTTGGCTCGATCACTCGAGTTCGAATCGACGCGGTAGTGTGTGCGAGAGTGGTGCGCTGTATGACATCTACCGCTAAGAGGCCAGGCCAACACTACTGTCACAGCAGCAGCAGCAGCACCACCACCATGTAACGAGCGTGTAGTGACAAGACAAATCGAGTCGAGTCATCGATTGTGTTGTGTGTACAGCCAACGCTAGACAGCTCGACTGTCTCGCCTGTGTGTGTGTATGTCTGCAGACAGCGATCTCACCAAGCACACTCACTAACTCCTGTCCTCCTCTAGATTGGTTCAGCTTCGAGCATCGCTAATTCCTGGATCTACTCAAGAGTGTGTTCTTGTGCGCCTTTTGAGTTGCAAACCCATTGGCCAGTCCCGAACGTTCGTCCCGAACCTCTTCCTCTACTGCTGTCCTACTCGGCTCCATCCTCACTGTCAGTGTCCGTGCCTGTCAATTGCCCACATCCGAAGCCAACACCTGAGGTAAGTCTCGTTTAGTGTGCCCTTTGCCTCTGGTTACTATTTCTCCTTACTTTGCACTCTCCAATTCTCACTACTGTCACAGTGTCCGTTTGTGTGTGTGTGAGAGAGAGAGAGAGAGAGAGAGAGAGAGAGAGAGAGAGAGAGAGAGAGAGAGAGAGAGAGAGCGTGTGTGTGCACTGTGGTCTAAGGTCGCCGACATTGATCTCACTACTGTCACAGTGTCTGTTTGTGTGTGTGTGTGTGTGAGAGAGAGAGAGAGAGAGAGAGAGAGAGAGAGAGAGATCGTCTGTTTGTGTCCACTGTTGTCTAAGGTCACCGACATTGATCTCACGATTGTCACAGTGTCTTCTCTCTCCCTTCTCTCTCTCTCTCTCTCTCTCTCTCTCTCTCTCTCTCTCTCTCTCTCTCTCTCTCTCTCTCTCTCTCTCTCTCTCTCTCTCTCTCTCTCTCTCTCTCTCTTTCCCTCTCTCTCTCTCCCTCTCTCTCGATCGTTGCCCGCACCGGTACACTGTCTCACTTTTCCTTTTTCTCTCAATAGAATGGCACGCTCCAAATGCGAAGAGGCGAATTGCGGTTGGACTGGATCAAAAGACGCCCTCCGTCTCCACATGCAACGCAAGCATCCTGCTGCTGTTGCTGCCGCTCAAGCTCAAGCCGAAGCTGCTGCTGCTGCAGCGCAAGCTCAAGCCGAACCTGCTGCAGGTGGTGATGTCTCCGTCAGCGACGACTCGGTCGAAGTTGGCCGAGGACGAGCTTTAAGTCTGTCGCCAATTGTACCCATAGAAGTGAGTGTTTGGGTTCTCAATTTCAAATTGTTTATACGTTTATTTTCTTTTTTAGGGCGTAGATGATGGCGGAGTTGTGCCCTTGGCGCAGAATGTGGCAGTGGAGATGGCCGAATTTGCCGACCATAAACTCCCCGATGCTCGAGTTGAACTGGAGAACGCCAAGGGCGAGGCGGAGGCAGCAGACTTGGTGTGCAAGAAGCTAACTGCTGAGCTGCAAAACGCTGAGGCCGAAAAGACGAAAAAGTTGGCTGTGGTGGCGAAGAGACAGGAAGTTGTTGCGAAATGGGAGAGATTCCGACCAGTGCTGGATGGACTGCGGCAGCAGCAGCAGTCAACGCCACAACGCGACCCTCGAGAGGCTTCGGCTCCGACAGACTACATCTGCACTGTTTGTCATAAAACAGGCACGCAGAATTGTATACGATTACATCTGAAGAACGTCCACAAGCTCAAGGTGCTGAATCAAGACATCCACCGAAGATTTGACCACAAAAGAACAAATCCAAATGAAGATGATCAGTCAATCTCTTCAAAAAGACAACGGAGCGATGATAATGTATCGGAATCCTCTGCCAAAACCATTCGAATATCTGAATCTAACTGTTCAAGGTAAGCAATTTGCTTGTGTGTGTGTCTGGTTTGTTGGTTTATTGGAATGTTCAGAGACGTTAAATTATTTTGAACTGTCTTTGATTGGGTTTTTATGTCATACAGAAATCAAATATTTTGTCACTTTTTCATGTTGAATTTTTTTTCTTTTTCTAAAACAGAGATTTGACTCTATCCAATAGTACGCCAGCACACGACATGTTCTCGAGTTCGGCAAATCTTTTGGTAAGTTATTGAAAAAAATAAATTGAATTAATTTTTACATTTATTTCTTTTTTTAGGTCAAATCTTCTATTTTTTCAGAATTAGAAGAAACTTGGATTTCACTAACGAATTGTGCAGTGTGTTCTGCTGCACAAATTGAAGCAAACTTGATAGCGGACGCCTCAAAATTGTTATTGAATCACGCAAAGCAGCGGCTTGTGGAAATTCAAAACTTTTCCTCTTCCAATATTTCCAAGCATAATTCTGTTCAGATTGATGCAAATGTTGATGAAAACTCAACATCCGAACCAATCATTCCCACTGATGAGCACTTCAACTCAAGTACTCGTCTCATCTCCACCACCAGCAGTCAGAACCCGCTAACTAGTGACAATACCAACGAAACCCATGTCCCTGACTGTCCTAAATGGCATCATCTCAGCAACGGGTGGACGTATTTCAACTCGTCATTCAGTCAAAACACGTTGAGACCAGCTTTGTGTGGCCCATTACAGTTCCAGCCCTGTGTTGCTATGTGTATCACGTTTATTGTCCAAACCACCAAGCATCGATGCCCTTCTGTTTGGGACAGATCAACCTTCCTTGACCCAATCATGTCGGCTGGCAAGAGATATTACTCTCAGTGTCTCAATGCTCTACCAAGTGATTTTGGTTTCATGTTGTTAGTTGGGAAGTGTATTCCCAGGTTCGATTGGTTTATCGTGTTTGACGAAATAACAATATTTCGAGAATCGCCAATCTCAAGGCCAAACTGCGACCTGGTATGTAAACTTAACTTAATCTTATTTAATCTAACCGTTCTCTCACTCAGCCCAACCTCAAAACCCATCTCCAACTAGTCTTTGAGCACAGTGATGGTGCGGTAATTATTTCAAGTGGACTGGCGAGGGCGGTAGTGAAAAAATTTGGAGTTTTTTATTACTTTGACTCTCACTCTGTTGATCATTGGGGAAACGTAAATGAAAAGTTTGGCAAGGCGCTGGTCCTATCCTCGTCTGATGAAGATGAATTTGTCAAGAAGATCGCGCAAGCAATTGGAACTGCTCCACAGTACACCATCGATCCCGTACTGGTCAAACTTGATGACGATGAAATGCACAATAAGAAGGTTTCTGTGCTGAAGAAGAAGTTATTGGACTATGAAGAACAGTACTTCATTCAGCTGGATTTACCCGACTCGGAAAGTGAGAGTCAGTTGATTAGTTCGCCATTAAATTCTCCAACTCCAATCATCACCGGCCCTGTGCTTCAAACAAATAATGATATTACTCTTAATTTATCGCGTCATTCGCTTTTGGATGCTTATATGAAAAATATCCAGGAAGACGTCAACAAAACCGAGACCATCACCTTGAAGTCTAAATTTAAAAAAGGCTGTTTTTTGTAGAACAAACTAATGCCAGAAAAAAAGTAATGTTTCCTCATCACCTTCATCATTTTCCATTTGTCACATTATCTTCTTTTTCTTCATCATCTACACCATCGTCTATGTCATATGGACTCTGTACTCTGCCTCTTACTACTTCATCAGTTGCGACATCAGTCAATCAAGCACATTATCACTGTCATCGAACATTACCTCTAACAACACTTTGACCTCTACGTCCACATCACAGTCGCAACTTCTGTACCGATGTGATTCGTTGCCCAATATGAGTAAAGATAAGCAATTGAAGTGTAAGTAGATTAAAATCATAAAATTTTTTACTGACCTTTTTACCTTTCACCTAGCACGAATGTCCACCAACGAGTCGTACCAAACAACTCTTCAATCTTTTGGGAATCTTTCCACATGGTCAATGTTTTCGTGTCTCAATTCACTTTGGTCAAATCGAACAGTTGAATCATCTTGTTGCTGATCTTAAAACAGACAACTGTCATCAGGTCAAGTGCGAGCGGCCATTTGTGCCTGTTTTGAGGGCAAGCACCACCATCACCAGCCCACCATTTTCAATCATCACCATCAGCATCACTCGATCTGCTGTCGCATTAAACAGTTGACCTCTAACCAGATTGTTGCATCACGTGACCCCACGCCGTCTCAATTTGATCAACATTTAACCTTTTTTGAGGGGTTGTACTACTCCGACTCACCGGTGACATTATCATCACTCAATTCTGTTATATTTTTTCGTATACTATTTGTTTTATTTTCTTCTCTTTGCTTCATAACACATAATGTTTTCTTAACAAACAAAATACTAATTTCTTCTATTTTTCAATAATTGAAAAGACACATTCTCAATATAATAAAATATTACTAAATTGTAAGAATTCCATTTAAAATTTATTTTATATGTTTGCCAGAGATGCTGTTGACTGTTCAAATTTGATTTTGAATGCGTTAAAAAATTAATTTAATTCTATAATTTACTCACATCTCTCCGGTTGGCGGACAGAGTAGTTGAATGGGTGCCAATCAGTAGCAGAGTGGCCGTATTACGACTACGCCTGTTGGAAGGAAAGAACCGAGCTATCGTTCAAGCGTATGCTCCGAACTCTCTGGCCGAGTACACTACCTTTCTCGACGGTCTGGATCAAGGACTCGCAAGACTCCGAAGAACCGATTCGTTGATACTGATGGGGGAATTCAACGCTCAAGTTGGCAACGACACCGATACGTGGAAAGGCGTGATTGGGAGGAATGGCGACGCCCACCAAAATCGTAATGGAGAACTGCTTTGGAGTTTTGTGCCAGCAATGCACTATCTATTATGAACACGTACTTTCAACACAAGGACATACACAAGTACACGTGGTACAGGGACTTCTATTATCGACTTCGTCATCGTGTCGCCCGATTTGAAACGTCATGTGTTGGATGTACGGGTGAAGCGAGGGGCTGAGCTATCAACTGATCACCATCTGGTCGTGGCTTCTCTCCGCTGTATTGGACGTGAACCAGTTCGCGAAAGGCTGTCACGCGCGTGAAGTGGGAAGAACTCCAAGACTCAACAGTTCGGGAGAAGGTGGCCAACGATATTGCAGCGAGGTTCCAGAGCATCCCTAGGACTACGGCGGATATGGAAACCGCGCGGTGCCTCTTCAAGAATGCATTGCTCGCAGCTGCCAAAAACTGTTGCGGGCTTAAGCGCCTCCGAGTGGCTCACGACGGACGTACGCTCACTTCCTGGTGGACTCCAGAAGTAAAGTAAGCCGTTGGCGAGAAGAACAGACTGTTCAAGCTCTGGCTGGCCAACAAGTCTTTCGATTCTCGCACGAGGTACGAAGAGGCGCGAAGGGCAGCAACACAAGTGGTAGCCGAAGCGAAGACCAAGTCCTGGGAGTTGTTCAGTGAGAGGATTGTGGCCGATTATCGCACAGCGAACAAGATATTCTGGCAAATCATCAAGCGATTGCGTAACCCTGGTGGTGGATCGATCCAAGTCATCAAAGATGCACAAGGAGAGATCCTCACGTGTGAACAAGCGATCCTTGAGAGGTGAAAGGAATATTTTGATGAGCTGCTGAACCCGACCTCGGCAAGTCCCCCAACACCGGAGCTGCAGTGCAGGGCGATGACTAATCTCGAACCGGACGAAGTCAGACAAGCGATTAATCGTCTCAAGTCTGGCAAATCCGCGGGAGTGGATGAAATTCGGCCTGAACTGCTTAAGGCTTTGGGTGGAGAAGGCATCGACTGGTTAACGCGAGTTTTCCAGGTGGCCTGGGACAGCGGCGAGGCTCCATTGGACTGGCAAACGGGAGTGGTGGTACCCGTTTTCAAGAAAGGCGACAAGACCGAGTGTTGCAACTATCGGGGCATCACTCTGCTCAGTTTGGTTAGAAAGGTCTACGCCAAGATTCTGCAGTTCAGGGTTCAAGAGATAATCGAGCCGAAGATCGCAGATGAGCAGTGTGGATTCCGACCTGGAAGAAGCACCACCGACCTCGTATTCATCTTACGGCAGATTCAAGAGAAGGCGTGGGAATTTAACCAGCCTGTCTTCATGGCTTTTGTAAACCTGGAGAAAGCGTACGATCGAGTACCAAGAGAACTACTGTGGGAATGTCTGCGAGAGTACGGGACCACTGAGGAACTCATCAGAGCGATCCAATCTCTGTACAAGAAGAGTAACTCCTGTGTCCGAGTTGGAGGCAATAAGCCGAGTTCGTTCCCCGTGGGCACTGGTCTCCGTCAAGGGTGTATGCTATCACCGATCCTGTTTGCTGCATTCATGGATCAGATTGAGAAGCGCAGCCGTGGCCAGGAGTGTGTCAAGATTGGCCAAGTGAGGGTGTCAAGGATGTTCTTCGCGGACGACCTGGCGCTTCTCGCTTCGAGTCAAAACGACCTCCAGCGCGCACTCGAACGATTCGCAGCCGAGTGTGAAAAGGTCGGTATGAAGCACGAGCAAGACTGAAGTGATGGTTCTCTCAAGACTAGCTGTGGCCTGCACACTACATGTCAGTGATGTCCAGCTCCAACAAGTCGAGGAGTTCAAGTATCTCGGGGGCTATGTTCACGAGTGATGGAAGGCTGGATAAAGAACTTGACCGACGCATCAACCTCTCAAGCGTAGTTCTTAGAGAGCTCTGGTCGGTAATGGGCAGCGCGAGAATCAGTGGAGATGCCAAGATCGCCATATACAAGTCTTGGTTCAGAGCCGTCCTCACCTATGGTCACGAATCATGAATTCTGACCGAAAAAACTAGGTCGCGAGTACAAGCAGCCGAGATGCGCTTTCTCAGAAAGATCTTTGGTGTCACCCGTTTGGATCACATTCTGAACGCATCGATCCGGGAGGCTATCAACATCGAGCCGCTACTCCTCTCGGTCGAGAGGTCACAACTTCGGTGTCGTGGTCATGTCGAAAGTATGGATCCTGATCGCTTGGTCAAGCAGATTAGCAAGGCGTTTCCTGATGGACAACGGCCGGTTGGTAGACCAAGGATCAGATGGATGGACCAAAATGACGCTCTCTTGCGACGTGCTGGCGTGAACCCGAACCAAGTAGCACAAGTGGCCATGGACAGACTACTGTGGAAGCAATTGTGTGTAGGGCTAGAACCGCGACCCGATCACCGGACATAGCGGTGTTTTGTTAATGAATGAATGAATCTATAATTTAAAAACAACAAAAACATTAAAATCAAAAATAAAATTAGTTTAATTTCAATTTTGGATTACTTGGATTGTCTGGAAAGAAGCTGGTGGAGCACTTGCGCGAACACTCTATCAAGACTGTCTTTCGCTGTCCAAAATGTTCGAAAGAACTCGACAGCTTACCCAAGATAATGTCACACTACCGATACTGTCTACGGGATAAGGTCGAATTTGATTCTCGAATTTTTGAGGACAGAAAATTTTACGCCCCACAACTCACAAAAGTTCCACTTACTACCCAGCGCATACTCGACAACTGTTCTCTTCTAAAGAAAAACTCTTACTTTAAGCGCCTTATGATCTATTTTCTCGATAAGTTTGATCAAACTGGCTGCCCAAAGGCCCCCGCAACCACCGAACAACTTCGCCGAATGATGAACATTATCTATGGTAGCTTCCTGAAGGTAATCGTCGCACTGGAAAAAGACAATCCTCATAGCGACCTTAAAGGCATCGCACGACCAAATGCGGCAAACAACGGGCGGAGGAGAACAAGGGTAGGGCGCAGAAGGAGACTGTCTCAATCAACCAGGGACAACATGACAGAATGAGCAGCTGATCACACCACACAGACAGTTATGCAAACATTAATATTCATTTTATTCCTCAACTAGACACAACTTTTGATTAAAATCTTCGAGTATTGTTTTTTAATCTTGCTCATCTTCAACAACTCGAACCTCAATCTCAAATGGCTCCCACAACTCGTGCCCAGACGTTGAAGCATTTTGAGGAACATTTACGACTAGTGTCAACGTATGTCTCTTTAGGATTTGCCCTTTTGTTAGGTTAATTTTTTAATGTTTCTTTCCCATAGTGAACGGGATGAACTCCGGGCTGAGCGTGACACAGCACAAGGCCTCGCGGTACAATGCCAGGCGCAACTTGACCAAACTGAACTAAACGTGACGAGTTAAAGACTCAGCTGGACGGAATGAGACTCGAATACGAGAAGTTTCTTGATGAGAAACAGTCGATGGCGTCACAAATTGAAGCTCTGGCACATCAAACAATGGTATCACAATGTGGACCAACATCCACTCGGAGCTAACTGCACATCAACACGCTTCCTGATGTTGCACAGCGAAGAATTTTTTCATTCTTACCGCCAAAAGATGTTCTTCATATGGCTCGTGTATGCAAGGATTGAATATCTCACCAGCAACGCATCTACTACAAAGTTCACTCCATCAGTCTGCTGATTGGTGAGCCAGCGAAAAATTACATTATTGACACTTTCGATTTTTTTTATCAATCCCCGTGTTGCAAGACTGGTCAAAGATGAAGGCGTGGCAATCTATCTCAAACGGCGATTTGGGGTCGAGTGGTTCTACTATGGAGAATGTTGTTTCTGGCTACACCACTGCCCAACGTTGTTACACTGAAGATCACGATCAAAGGCATTTCGTTTTCCGTTATCGGCAAGGTGATTCAACTGATCCGGATGTTTTCACCCAAACTCATAACACTCAAACTGAGGTGCAGTTTTTGTGAAGATGATCGTCCACTACTCATGTACAAAGTGCTTCAATTGTTCAGAGCAATCAACACATTGACTTAGTTAACCCATCTCACCGAATACCTTGACCACACGCTCTACCGCAAGACGGGTACTGAATGAGGCCTAAAAGTGAACAACGAATTCTTGGGCCCTTTATCTCACTTTGAAATCCCTATTCTTGCTCGCCTCAAAGAGTTCAACTTTAAGTCTAAAAGACACTCCTCTGTGCAAACTCCGGCGTTGTATTCTTTGAAACACTTTGCACCACAAAATCATCGTCTAACTCACATTGGACTCGAAAAAGAGCTGGTTCAAAGATTGGAGTGGTTGGCCGAAACATGTCCAAAAGTCCACATGCGAGTGTTTGTTTATACGAGTGCACAGTCAAACAGAATCCCAGTGTGTCATCACATACTAACTGGTAACTGGGGCATTTGAAAAGGGCTAGTGGACAACTCCGAACAAAAACACCAGAAAAGTGTGGGTAGATAAGGCAGTATGCCTATTGTGGCAATACTAGTCAAACCAAATATAACCCGGAGCACACCTTTATGCTTTTACAGGATATGTTTGTAAGGAATTGTGTACGTGTATGGTGACATTGGCACATTAGTTCGCACTTCTCGTGGGCATCCTCACCTTATGGTCAACAGCCTCACTCAATCCACGCATCCACTTCGTCGTCCTCCTCCTCGATGACTCCACAATCGGTAAAGTCAGGTGGTGGTGGTGGTGAGAATGGCGGTGGTCAACAACTGCAATGACCACATCAAACCTCCACTTCTCACAAGGGACCCTCGCCAAGTCACAATGGATAAATGGGTAAAAATTGATATTGATAGATTCAGATGTGCCTAAAAACAAGGAATCCATATGCCAAATGCGTGATTTCAATCTGATAACCGGCTGAGGGGTAATAATGTTTCACAACACGTACACTTACATATGTGCCTTATGTGCCTCATCTTTTATGAGCAGCACAGAAAAAATCACCACCACTTTAAGAGAATTAAATATCAAATAGATTCGATTTATTCGAATATTTTTTTTAAATGAAACCAACATTAAAGTCACAAGGTTCAATGTCTCCTATGAAATCACGGTAATAAGAGATATTTCAGTGATTCTCAATTCACCAGGCATTAGAACATTGTTGAGATCAGTATATCCACCAACTCAAAGTTCTGTCGCAAAACTTCTGTTAGTTGACTAACAAAAGCAAAGTGCTTTGCCAATGCACGAATGTCAAAGTATCGATATGTTAGATAAATATACTCAATGCATTTGTAACAAAAACATAGACCTGGACCATGTAAAACAAGATCAACAGTAAGCTGAACTCAACGTAACTAGCAACAATGTGTGGCCTGACCACTACTAATGTGTACAGTGACTGTACAGTGTACAATATAAAGCGTACTTTAGGACTTGGTTATTACCCCTCCGCCGGTTATCAGATTGAAATCACTCTTTTGGTATATGGATTCTTTGTTTTTAGGAACATTTGGATATATCTATATCAATTTTTATACATTTAGCCATTGTGACTTGGCGAGGGCCCCTTGTCAGTTGGTGAGAAATCCGGCGAGCTATCCTGGTGGCAAGTTCTGTGACAACATTGCTTCTCAATGGTCATGTCACCTCTGTCGGGCTCACTAACTCTCGCACCTCAGTGTCACCCGAACAGCAGTGCGGCCGCAATCAATAGCAGTCACAACACACCCTACACCCCAAATGGACCCCACACGCGTGTTGGTGGGGGGCCAAAATGAAGCCCCTTTCCGCCAACGCGCGTAAGCCAAGCCAAGCAAAGCAAAGCCAGGCTTTGCCTGAACATTTGAGTGGCATTACAGTAGCAGCTGCGGTGGCCGCGGCAGCAGCAGGCAGGCATAGGCTGGATTTACACTAGAGCGATTACACGCGACTGCGACTACACAGTAAAAGATTGCATTTACGAATTCGTAAAATTTGTAGTATTTTACAATTACATGAATTTATATTTTACGAGTACGGAAGTTTTTAAAAACTTTACGTATGTGTAAATTTTCGTATTCATATATACGCATAATTTAATAATTATACATTTTCATAAAATTTCAAATTTACGGATATGTAAAATTTAATAATTCTACAATTCTGTGAATTTAAAAATTTACGTTTTCGTAAAATTTTTTAGTTGATTATTATTTCCCATTTCCGTACATTCCAAAATTCACAAAATTGTAAAATTATTAAATTTTACATATCCATAAATTTGAAAATTTACGTTAACATGAATTTATGAAATTTCACGTATTCGTGAAATAACATGTGTCAACGAAATGACCTCAAACCACATTAATTTCACAAAAACATAGATTCTCCAAATTTTACAATTTCATAGAATTTTAAAAATGGCAATACGTGAATTTAAAGAATTTTATATATTTGTAAATTTAAAATTCACGAATATGTAAAATTTTAAATGTAGTTTGTTACCAAATTGAGACGAATACATAAGAAAGTGAATTGGGTGTCGTCACTGATTGGTTATGAATTTTCTTATAATCTAATTTGAAATTGTATTTACTTTAATAATTTTGTTGAGAATAATCATTATTATCAAATTGACTTAATCCGATAAACAGTCTATCTTTAATTCAAATTATCAACAAATAATTAAAAATTATCAAATTTAATTATTTCAGGTTAAGAAAAAGTATAAACCTTGATTGAGAATGTCAAATTAGGAAACACTAATTAAACGATAAGCCAATCATCAATTGTTCAGAATTGTTACATTTGAATTTGAATTTAGAGTTAACTGCGCATGCGTCCCTCCTGATGACGACATCACTCACTCAACTGCCACTGTTGGTGTCTGTCTGTCCGCTAGCGCTGTGTGTGCTGTGCTGCCGGCGACACAGCCTGTGCGCTCTCTGTGTGCTTTGTGTTGTGAGTGTGTATGGCAGTTGGAAATAGCGCGTTTTGTCCGTTTGCTTGCTGCTGCTGCCTGCGTGCAGTACTTGGTGATCGTCTTGTTTTGTCTAGTTTCTTCGTTCCAATTGATCTATTTCTGATTTAATAATTCTGATTCACTACTGTGACAACAATTTATTATGTATTGAGTGTGATTTATCATTGTGCCTCTGTCTACCGCTACTACCGAATCAACACCGAAATCTGTAATTTTGGCCTCGACGAACAAGGCAACCGCTGTTTAAGGTAAATAACCGGAGTTATAATCTGTTTTTTTTGTTTTCATATTTCTAATTTTAAACTATTTCATTTATTTAGGACGTTCTGGTCATAGTGTGGCAACGTAGAAACAACAACGGGCAAATTTAACGACTCGTATGTCTGGTATGACATTTTGGAAATGTTTACATCGCAACAAGTAACTCCCCAATCACCTGCCGATAATCGATTCTATGGTTTGGTATGGACAAGAAAGCATCATTGGAGAATGTATCTACTCACATTCGTAGAAGATAACCTTTCGTGTACGAAGACCGGAGTCAAAATCATCACCGATCATCATTCAGGCTGAATCCTATGATTACATTTGGTGTGAATACGTAAGTGTATTATACTTAAGGTAGATCAATGTATTTCTAAATCGTATACGAGTTGTTGTAATTTCATATTTTATAAAACTACTAAGTATTGTATTGTAATTGTATGCAAATAAACTATAATGAAAAAATGTACGAATACGTGAATTATTGGAAGTGGGGGACCTGCAGGGCAGGATTGCACCTATTGAATATATCCGAATTCGTGAATTTTAAATTCCCATATACGTAGATTTTAACTAAGAATAATTTACGAGTTTGTAAAAATTAAAATTTTACGTATACGAAAACGCGTACTATTATTTTTACGAATTCGTAAATTTTTGGAGGCAAAATTTTTAACGGTGTAGGCGCGACTGAGAAGTTAACGTTGGCTGTACAGTACCAACTTATATGAACGGTATCGGGGCTGCTAGTCGCGCAACTGATCGCAGTACAATATCAAAATTTTTGATATTTACGCGACAGTCGCAATCGTCGCAGTCGCGTCTAGTCGCTCTAATCCAGCCATACACAAACAGAGTCAAGAATATCAAGAGTTGCATACTTACGAGTAACAGATATGTATTGTGCAACATTTCCATTGGTCACATTTGTGCAGTAAGCAATGCATCTTAGCATACAGGAGTCTAATCAAACTGATATAGCGAGAGAGAGAGAGAGAGAGAGAGAGAGAGAGAGAGAGAGAGAGAGAGAGAGAGAGAGAGAGAGAAAGAGTGAGGGAGAGAGAGGGTGTGTGAAGGAGAGAGAGAGAGGGAGAGAGGGAGGGAGAGAGAGTGAGTGGGGGGAGAGTGAGGGAGGGCGAGCGAGAGGGAGAGTGAGAGAGAGAGAAAGAGAGAGAGAGAGAGAGATTTTTACCATTTGGATCACTTTTCGACTTGACCACTGTACGCAATGAAACATTTGAATTTACTGGGGCATTCGATTATCCAACTATCAACACGGACTTGACACGGTGAGTACCAAATTAATGCCCAAAACATGACCCTCATCATCATCACTAAAACCACCATAACCATAATAACACGATTACTTTCTCTTATATAAAGTAAAATTAAACCGACA
The DNA here is from genome assembly GCA_023373905.1 of Rhizoglyphus robini. Lineage (NCBI taxonomy): Eukaryota > Metazoa > Arthropoda > Arachnida > Sarcoptiformes > Acaridae > Rhizoglyphus > Rhizoglyphus robini. Next base: position 346,084 of record JAKIJQ010000166.1, read on the forward strand.
GTCCTAAAATGATTCAATATGTGCATCAAAAATGCATTAATAAGAGTAGCACACACTGTGCCGATAGTGTTCGATTAGTCGTCCCACACAATCGATATCGCGCACAGAACGCGGCGGCGGCCGTCTGCTGCCTACTTGAGTGTGTGTTCGAATCAAATCGAACTCACTCGCTCGCTGTCACTCGTCGAGAACGGCTGCATCACTCACCTCTCGTCATCCTCGCCTTGGTCTCTCGGCTTTGATTTCCCACCAGTGACTCATTGCACCCTCACCACCAGAGTTCAATCTGTCTGTGTGTGTGTCTGTCTGTCTGTGTTTGAACATCTACTTCACTCATTTGTATGAGTGCTCACTCACTCGAGTGATTACGACGTGAACGTTCTGTCCTTTGGCAGTCACCTCCGAGTGGCCCGCAACCACCACCGAACACTGTAGCCATCGTCGCCTTCAGTGACCGTTGTGACGCCAGCGTCAAAGGTTCAAAGATAGGCAGTGAAGCTATGCTCGCCTGTACATTACCAATCACGGGCAAGTGCGTTACTAGCGCCCAATGACCTGTCCAACTTGGGCCCAAGGTCGGTGTATTGTACATAATGGTGATGAGCTGTAGCGCGGGGCCACTGGAGAGGGAGACAGCCGGCAAGTTGAACTCTCCAGTGTGCTGTTCTGTGCTAATACGGAGACTGAATTATATGAACCATATGGTTCTAATGGGCAAAGTTGCGCGCCTCAGTCCAGCCTGACTCACTAGCCACTCGGTGCCCACCGATTTGTGTTTGTGCCTCAATCAAGAGCGACAAACGAACCTACTGCGATAGTTCTTGTTAATTACAGAATAGATTACTAAGAAAAGGCCATTTATCGGTGCAGGCCAAACTACCGCACTGACCTCCGCGCACATATCTGGACACGGACGGGCAGATGGTCAAATGTCACCTCTCTCCTCTCTCGGCGTACGATTGAGCAATAAAACTCGATTGGTGCGCAATATGCTTTCGGCCTGGTCAAACTTGTCCAAGCGGCCAAAAGATGTAATGGTCACATTGGCACCCACCCGAATGGCAGATTTATGACCAAATTGTGGTCGTGGGAAACTGTTTGGTGCAAACCATTAGTTTGGCCTCGCAGCTTCCCGCACTTGTTACTTTCTCTATCGGGTCTTGCGAAAAGACTCAACTCAACAAGTAACCAAAACAGTAAGTTAGTGTGTGAGGTAAGGCTCTCGTGACTATTTTCAAGTAGCGCGCGCTCCTTTTCGGAGCGCGGTGGTGCCACCAGCAAGGCGGCCCCAACTCCTTTCCTTTTGTCTCCCTCGCAGTTGCTGCTTTCCCTAGGACTACTCGCTGACAGACCGACCGAAGGAGGCCCGTAGTGGCCACCAGTCGGCCGGTATATAAGGAGACATCGAGCCCGTCCTCACTTGTCTTCCCCAGTCCCTGCTGACGCCCGGTTGACACCTGACCAATTCTTGGTTGCCCGTCTTTGCTTTGTGCCTGTACTCGTTTGCCCGTCCGACCCAACAGTCCGACCTTCGTCCCGGAACAACAAATCACTTTCCCTTTGACTCGTTTGCTGATTCCTGCTGACCTCACTGTCCCAGTGGTCCTGCGTACCGGGTTGATTGATCGACCGACTTAGATTGTATTGAATTGCTTGAATAGTGCTAAGTGGCTGGTGGCCCAAATAAACTGATTTGCTGTGTGCTTCCCTGCGTCGTTTTTTCCCGTTGTGACAACCGTCACCACCGACTCATCGTCCAATCATCACTGCTCGCCAGCGTGGGCCTCTTTCGTCAGCCTGGTCATAGTCGTCTCGCTGTCAGTTTGGCTTTCGCTCTCGTCCTGTCTGGTGTGCTGTCTTTTGTCTAACCACCTCGCACACTCTGCTCTCTCCACCACAACCTCGACTCGTATTTCTCTCTCTCTACTTTTCCCGTTGGTAGTAACTAATTTACGATTACACGATGGCTCTACTCCCACTCACCAGCACCCGTGGACCCGGTGCTCATGCTCGAACCCGACGAAAACCGTTGGCTTGATGTACTGATGGAGTTGGAGTCTGACCCCTCGAAGGTATCCACTATCGATGAGCTGCTCAACCTCGACTACAAATGTGGGCGTATATGTGGCATTTGCTGGGAGTCCAATCCGAAGCGGATGAACACCACCACCGAAGCAGAACACTCACTCGACATAAACTCGATCAATCATGTGATGGCATGTTATTCTGAACACGTCGGCGTATACAGAGAACATTTCAACGATGACATTACCACGCAAAGTTATGAATTAAATGGGCATTACACTGCCCACAAATGTCCCCCCACAAACGCCCCTGCATTAAAGGTTACTTGGTGAACATTCACAGATGATGTGCTGAACAACGCAGTGACTAACCCTCACAGGCACACAAAAAGTCAGTCAGTTGTCAGTTCTGTTTGCAGTCCTTTATGTGTTCACTAGCCTCTTTGCCTTGGTGTCATCCTACATTACCATCATCGGTCTCGTCTTCATCATCATACCATCCATCTCTCACCCATCTCCTCATCCAGTGATCCACGCTCTTTCTTTCTCTGTCTCCTTCTCTCTCCCTTTCATTCTCAAAACAGGTGAACACTTTGGCGGGTGGATACGATAGGACATCCCCATTCGTTGACTTACCGTATGTATGATTTCTTTGTGTTTTTATGGTAGCTCGAGCTATGCGTCTTTCGTGTATCGTGTTGTGTTGTGTCTTGACTGACTGTGTGAAGGCCTTTCTACTTTTTTATGACACTGTCACATGTCTCTCTACTATGTCCGGGCACTCTATCACTGGTCACTGTAACCTCATTCGGTTACTCGCCTCGGTCACCCGTCTGTGTCCACGGCACTCTGTTACTAGACTCGGTAACTGGTACCAGTCAGCAGATCCGATAGCACTACTCGGCCACAAGGCTTTATTGAGGTGCTGTATCACTACTGCACTCGGTAACTCTACTCCTGCACCAGACGGTGTCATGGCATTCCGTCATTGATTTCAGTAACCGTAGTTAGGCAACGTTATGCACTGTAACACTACCCACGGTCACGTGACTGTAACCGGTGTCGTTAATTTCACTCGTGAAGACGACAGTAGTCAGGTTACTGCGATGCAGTGTGTTTGCGTTGCTCGATTGCCCTCGGCCTTGACTAACATTATGTCAGTCTCTTTTTTACCGTTTGCTCTGTCTCTAAACTAAATCTTTAGATATTGTCACCGTAATCGGCCTTACTACTCAACCACTCTATTGTGTGTACACAATGTCAAGGTGTACTCAATGTGTATGTATTCGTCTGGCTGTTGCTGCCGCGGCCACTGCCGCCGATACAGCCGCACCACTCAAATGTACAGGCAAAGCCAAAGCCGAGTAGTAGGTACATCGTGCAACTCATGGATTCGTCTTCTGTGTATGTACGTAAGAGTGTGTGTCTGTCTGTCTATCTGCTGGTGTTAATTTGACATCACACCACTCTCTCCACTATCTGACACTCTCTCCCTTTCTCATCAGATAGAAGACATTCATCGTCTTCATCATCACCACCATCACCTTTGCCAGACGCTTGTTGTGTTACGCTTGGGCCTCCCATCACCAACTCTCTATCTCCCTCTCCCTCTTTCTCTCTCTCTCTCTCTAGTCACCTAATGTCAATGTCGATGTCGATGTCGATGTCGATGTCGATGTCGATGTCGATGTCGAAGTTGATGTCGATGCCGATGTCAATGTCGTTGTGGATGTCGTTTTCGATGTCGGTAACCTAATGTCGATGTCGATGTCGATGTCGAAGTTGATGTCGATGTCGATGTCAATGTCGATCTCGATGTCGTTTTCGATGTCGCTAACCCAATGTCGATGTCGATGTCGATGTCGATGTCGAAGTTGATGTCGATGTCGATGTCATTGTCAATGTCGATGTCGTTTTATATGTCGGTAACCCAATGTCGATGTCGAAGTCGATGTCGCTAACCCAATGTCGATGTCGATGTCGATGTCGTTAACTAGATGTTGGTAACCTAATGTCAATGTCGATGTCGATGCCGATGTCGTTAACTAGATGTCGGTAACCTAATGTCGATGTCGATGTCGCTAACCCAATGTCGATGTCGATGTCGATGTCGATGTCGATGTCGATGTCAATGTCAATGTCAATGTCGATGTCGATGCCAATGTCGTTTTTAATGTCGGTAACCCAATGTCGATGTCGATGTCGATGTCGATGTCGATGTCGATGTCATTGTCAATGTCGATGTCGATGTCGAAGTTGATGTCGATGTCGATGTCATTGTCAATGTCGATGTCGTTTTCGATGTCGCTAACCCAATGTCGATGTCGATGTCGATGTCGATGTCATTGTCAATGTCGATGTCGATGTCGAAGTTGATGTCGATGTCGATGTCATTGTCAATGTCGATGTCGTTTTCGATGTCGCTAACCCAATGTCGATGTCGATACCGATGTCGTTTTATATGTCGGTAACCCAATGTCGATGTCGAAGTCAATGTCGCTAACCCAATGTCGATGTCGATGCCGATGTCGTTAACTAGATGTCGGTAACCTAATGTCGATGTCGATGTCGATGTCGATGTCGCTAACCCAATGTCGATGTCGATGTCGATGTCGATGTCGATGTCGATGTCGATGTCGATGTCGATGTCGATGTCGATGTCAATGTCGTTGTGGATGTCGTTAACTAGATGTCGGTAACCTAATGTCGATGTCGATGCCAATGTCGTTTTTAATGTCGGTAACCCAATGTCGATGTCGATGTCGATGTCGATGTCGATGTCGATGTCGATGTCGATGTCGATGTCGATGTCGATGTCGATGTCATTGTCAATGTCGTTGTGGATGTCGTTAACTAGATGTCGGTAACCTAATGTCGATGTCGATGCCAATGTCGTTTTTAATGTCGGTAACCCAATGTCGATGTCGATGTCGATGTCGTTTTCGATGTCGCTAACCCAATGTCGATGTCGATGTCTCTAATGTCTTCGAGTAACCGGAAACCCCAATAAAAAATTTGAGTTTTTTATCGAAAATTAATCTTTATAAGGCTTGTACTTAAAATATTTGCCCCCTTATGGCTGTGAATCTTGTTCAGCATTGTCACATTAACCTTCCTGCAAAGATTCAGACATATTCCACATGTAGTCTTCGAGTAACCGGAAACCCCAATAAAAAGTTTGTGTTTTTTATTGAAAATTAATGTTTATAATGCTTGTACATACGAGGATTGCCCCTTTATGGATGTGAATCTTATTTAGCATTGTCACATTAACCTACCTGCAAAGATTCAAACATATTCCACTTGTAGTCTTCGAATAACCGGAAACCCCAATAAATAATTTGAGATTTTTGTCGAAAATTAATGTTTAATCAGCTTGAACATAAACAATTTGCCCCCTTATGAAACGAGAGAGAGAGAGAGAGAGAGAGAGAGAGAGAGGGAGAGAGAGGGAGAGAGAGATAGAGAGAGAGAGAGAGGAGAGTGAGAGAGAGAGAGAGAGAGAGAGGGAGGGAAATACAAACGAGGAATGTGAAGCTGTATTGAATACATTGTACATTCGAGTAGCGTACGGTGATGAGGAGGAGGACGCACACTACGACGATGGCACACACACACTAAAAATGACTGTTTTAGGTTAGCAATGAGAGTTTGCACATGAGTCGACATGAATCCAGTTGAATTGAGTTGCCAAATTTTGTGGCCAGTGATCGTGTAGTACAAGTCTAGTAGTAGTAGTATTAGTAATACAATGTACACACACACACACACACACACACACACACACACACACACACACACACACACACACACACACACACACACACACACACACACACACACACACACACACACACACACACACACACACACACACACACACACACACACACACACACACACACACTTCGCTACACAAATGGTACTGTCAACCGGTGACTAGAATTCTCAATCCAAATGAAACACTCACAGACACACAACAGTGATAAAACAAAGACCGTGTTCTCGGTTATGAGGACGATGATGATGATTTTGGTGCTCCTTAAGGGGATTTCTACTTCAAGTAGAGCTTCCCTGCAGGCACCCACCGGCGAGAAGTGCCACCGAGAATTTTCGATAAACACTAAGGACACCAAGCACTAGTCCATTTGGGTGATAAGACAAAGCAAAATGTAATTCACAACCGAATCACAAGAGCACACACACACACCGTCGAGGCAAATCAACACACCAGAGAGCGAGAGAGTACGACCGAGCACGGCAACGTCTAGTGAGAGAGTAAGTGAGCTGACGAGATGACGAGCACGTTGACACAAGACAAATGAGGAAGTAAAGTGTGAGTGTGTGTTCCGAGTGTGGTCATGTATTCACTGGAATCTGGTTGAAGCGAGGTCAATGCAGGCAGAGAGGGTAGAAAGAAGACAGACAACTGAATTGTCACGATTCGACGACTGACTCGGGGGACTGTGTGAGCGTAACTGACGAGGAGGTTCTGGCTGTGTGTGCTCTTTCGTTTGCTGCAGCGTTACTGTGCCGGTCCCGCCATCTCTTGGTCGAGAATTGAATTAAGACCTATTTGATTTAATTTGGCATAATAAAGCCAAATTGTAAGTAACAAAGCACACAGATACGACAAGATAATAATAATAAAATGATCAATCGTGCAATGATGATGATGATGAACATTGCGGCAAAGTGCCAAAGTGGACTGTGGTCAAACAGATAGCAGAGTATGAACCGGACTTGGCCGCGGCAGGAGCAGCGGAGGCGGCAGCCGTAGCCGGACAACAAAAACAACCAAGCCAAGCTCGTTCGTGCACTACTTTACAGTACTATTGGATTTATTGATGCTGTTTGGCACACTGGGCCCAATGTCATAATAATACAAAGACGATGTGTGAACAAAAATATATATGATGTGATGCGAATATGTTTGTGCTTGTGGTGGTGGTGATTGCGCCATTCGAATAGGCAATATTGTTGAGTTAGTACAGATGGTTCCTGTCTGAGTTGAAAAGGTTGCGGCCTAACCAATGGTCTCTGCGCCCAAAAAGGCAATCTGCGCGAAACGTACAGTCCCTGTCGTTGTCATCAACCAATTAAGCAATCTCTTGACTGTCTTGTCCTCTCGTCCGCACTCGTCAAGCCACTGTCCCTCCGTGATTGGTGATTGATTTTCGAGTTATTTGTCTTTGATAGTCTCGCTGTGCTTGTGGCTATGCCACATCTAATCACCCTCTGGTTGATCAGCCAAACGGAGTCCACGCGCCAGATTGCACTTAACCAGACAAGTGAGAGTTGTTTCATTTCACATTTATGCGTCTCGATTGTGCGCCAGTTTAGTTCGTGGCCGAATGCCGTAGATGTGTGTCCTCCTCGTTCGGGCCACCTCCATGTGACTGTTAGTTTGTTTTCTTCTTGTTTGTTCCTTAGACACCGCTCATTCTGCTCGTGCTGGTCTAGTGGAGTCTACCATTCGAGACCGAGCTGGCTATTTATCCGTCTTTATCCCCAATTTTGATGATGGAAGAGAGAATTATGAGATGATGATGATGATGGTGAGGTGATGAGAATGACTGTGCCATTGGCTCGGTAGTGGACTCATTGAGATTAGCTCAGACACGAGTGGCACATGACGACGACAGTGGACATGGCCAAAAAAGGGACAGAGGTGATCACTCACTCACTCTGTGTGTCACTGTGCGAGCGAGTGTGAGTGTGCTTTGTGTGTGCTCTGTGTGCTTAGGATTTCTGAGTCAGGAATGTCCATGGATGGGCGAGAGAGGGAGAGTGTGAGGGAGAGAGAGAGAGAGAGAGTGAGAGAGGGCGAGAGAGGGCGAGAGAGGGCGAGAGAGCGAGAGAGAGTGAAAGGGGGAGAGAGAGGGAGAGGGTGAGAGAGAGAGGGAGAGGGTGAGAGAGAGAGGGTGAGAGAGGGTGAGAGAGGGTGAGAGAGGGTGAGAGTGAAAGAGAAAGAGTGAGAGAGAGAGAGTGAGGGAGAGAGAGAGAGTGAGGGAGAGAGTGAGAAAGAGAGAGGACGAGAGAGCGCGAGAGAGCGAGAGAGAGAAAAAAAGGGGGGAGAGAGAGAAAGAGAGAGAGAGAGAGAGAGAGCACCACACAAACCAAAGATAATAATAAAGACAACAACAACATGTAGTAATCAGAATTTAATCATTTTATTGTCAATTTTATGAATATTGCTTCGAAAAGTGGATACAAGATTCAGTAGTCAGTCAGTTTAACTGGCCAATTTAGAGAATGATATAGCTAATCGAACATGTTCTGCTTTATATTTATTACATGAACGCCCAAATCGCGAATCTCTTATTCAAAATCATTTTATCGATAAGTAACAATTTTCGGCAATCCAAATTCTCGTAATGTTTTATTTTTGCGTTCAGTGAATGTAGTTGCAGCTGCTGCTGCTGGAATAGACACACTAGCTTGACTGTGTCCATTTGACAATTAGGCTTAGGCGACTTAGGAATTGTGGCTGCTTTGAGCTTTGGTCTCCATTTCTTCAGAACATTCTCTAGAGAACAATCTCTTCAGTGTCAGACTAGGCGGCCCAGTTGACGGCTCTGACGTCGTCTCTCACGTCTCGCCTCACGGTCGTGCCAGTAGGAGCTGGTGTAGCGAGGCTTGATCACCATCCACTGGGCAAAGTAGCCAACCACAGCCAGGAAGCCAATAGCAAAAACACCCCAGAAGATGAGCCAACCGATGGAGGTCCAAAAGTGGTGACAGTAGGTGGCATCGAGCACATGATGGTTCCCGTAAGGGTGCTCTTTCTCGGCTTTGGGCTCACGCGCATCCATCGGCAACAGGTCCATCTTGTGATTGTGAATGCGTGGCACATACTCGGCCTCGGGGAAGGTTACAATCTTGAGCTGGTGCATCGTGAACAGACAGGCGGCCTCGTACTCGTCGGTGGTCTTAACAAACTCGCACACAATGTCGTTCTCACTGCCGGTCGGGTGGGCCACCATCGAGAAGGCAAACACATTGGTGATTCTGTACATGGCACGATGGCACTGGGAGTCGGTCAGGTTGTCGATCCATCCGGGCAGCACGCGGCACATCACACTAAACTGACCATTCGGCTGCTCGAAGCGGTGATAGTGATACGGCCGTAAGGCCCCGTAACTGGCATTAATGCTGCGTTTGATGTAATAGCGGGTCAAATTCTCATCTATGAGCTGTTCAAAGTAGTGTCTGGTACGGGCGGCCTCATTGACGAAATCGTTTAGCTTCTCGAATTCAGCAGGGTTCTCCATACGCATGGGTTCGTACAGAATACGGTTGCAAGTAAGGCCATAGGAGCACAACCGGCAGCATGGCCAAAAAGGCAAAGGCGATGAACACAAAGATGAGTGATGAATTCATCTTGGGAGCCTAGGTGAGAATGACAAGAATTGAAAACTACAGAGACAGAGACAACCGACGAGAGATGCTGATGATGATGTACAATTGAGCGTGATCGATTTGTGCGAAATGATGACAGACGATACCGGCAGTGGCTATGTGTTCACAGTGTGCGAGATTGAGGGCAGAATTGGCTCACTGATCGATGCCGACTGGTGGTTAGCTGGTTGGTTGGCCTGAGTTGGTTTGCCTGTGCGGCAGTGTCCTTGTCACTAACTGTCGAACCAGGCACACAGAATACACAGAAACAATTGTAACACCGTGTGGTCACCCCCTTTCGGTAGTAGTCACCGGTAAGAGACACACACACACACACACACACACACACACACACACACACACACACACACACACACACACACACACACACACACACACACACACACACACACACACACACACACACACACACACACACACACACACACACACACACACACACACACACACACACACACACACACACACACACACACACACACATATATATATATATATATATATATATATATATATATATACAATGTCACACCGAGTCACACAAAACAGAGCGCGGAATACATTCAGTTGTTGGCTCACCACAACACACACACACGAGATGCTAGATGTAATCGGACAGAGGACCACTGCACAGTACTGCACAGTGCACACACAGACAGTCACCGATAATCACTTTAACTGGCGAGTTACACACAGAGTGGACTGATTACAACTGCCACACAATGGACTCAATCACACACCGGGATGCGGCACAGTACAAACAATAACACACACAGAGAGAGAAAGAGAGAGAGAGAGAGAGAGAGAGAGAGAGAGAGAGAGAGAGAGAGAGAGAGAGAGAGAGAGAGAGAGAGAGAGAGAGAGAGAGAGTGCAGGTCACTTTATGATCTTTCCTGCCGGGCAATCGTCAACAGTTAGTGTCCACTTATGATCACTTGTCGAGCAAATTCAGGAGAATTGTGTATTGCCAGTATTTGCTGAAATATGCTGAGAGAGGCAAACTTGATCACAGAGTGCCACTCTTGCTTCCATTGCTACTACAAGGATACTGGCAAGGGCCCAGTAGCATTATACAGCGCAACGAAAACCGATTTTGGCGGAACATTCTCGAATTCGTGCCAACATCCGCACACACTTGTGTGGATAATGCTGCCCAATGTAGCAAAGTTGGAGAGAATTTGGTTTAAATCTAAAGTCATTAGCAAAAGAGTGTTAACCAAGAGGGTCAAAGCTGCCGAAAGAAAAGTGTTTACGCCGATGGCCAATCGTTTTTGACATGGCAAAGTGACAGCCCATCATGAGAAGTATGATCTAACAATTTCGGACAAACTCGTCAATGTCCGTATATTCGGACCACAGACCTTGGGAGTTGATTGTTGTTTTAGGTTTGACCAGAGCCCGCGTGATGGTTTTTTGGGCCCTTGTTTGGCCAAAATGGGGGCCCCTAATGGAATCCAGAGCCCCTCCTCTTAAACCCAAATTTTAGGGACTTATATTGGGACTTGGGCCAGTATGTGATTATATCGGGTACAAAATCGAGTCTAATGTTGCTTAGTTTGATTATTTTCGCTAATTACACAATATCGTTATGAGTTTAGGGTTAATCAATTCAAATTGAGCATAAATTTGACAAAAAAAAACAAAAAAACAAATTTTATAGAAATGGGGCCCTCTTTTGTTGAAATTGGGGCCCTTCGGGCCCCAAACACCCGAAAAAATGTACTAGAAAGTACACAAAACACATAACCCCGCGGGCTCTGGGTTTGACAAGACACTAGTTTGAATGTTGCGATATGCTTTTTTATAAAAGTTTGTGGAGGAATGGCATAAGCTGAACTCAAATCAATTGCCTGAGGGCACTCAACGTACGGCTGATTTCCAGTTGGCAATTGATGAGGCGAATCACTATCTAACTCATCTGGACCAAGAACGATTTGAGTGCACCGTTCTTTCGACTTGTGGAGATCCGTCTCATTTTCCTGATTTCAATCATCTTTACATTGATGAGAAGCCAGGTATGTGTACAAACAAGTTATCCACAAAAACACAATACTCAAATCAACACACATATACTAATTGGCACTTTATTATTAGGATTCAAAGCGATTGCACGATTTGACCCAAAGGAGGATGCGTTTGGAGAAAAAGCAAAATGGCGATGCTGGGGACGGGGATGCAAAGAATTAGGTATGATAAGAAAATCATTTGTTAAGAGACTCATGTTTGCTTGGTTTGTACTGTAGCTTTAAAAGAGTTTCACAAAATGGTCGCAACATTTTGTTCTTTTTAAGTGTGAAAATGAATTTTACCCTATCAAAGTAACGCCTTTCGAAACCAGACCACGTCTTGCTGCCAGCGGTTTCGTACAAGTCCCAAAAGGCAAAACATCAAATTTTGCGGGACTTGACGAAACCAGCCAAAACAAATAAGCGGCAAGCTAAACGATCAAGTAGATACGATGATTGACCAATTGGGCCAAGCAATAGTTTGTTCAACCATTCTAAACAAATATACCAAATAACCAAACAACTCAATATAATCTCATTTATGCTAACACTATCGTATTGTGCAGTGAGTGTTGGCAAAAGTCTACTCGATGCTTCTTTGCTACCATCTCGACCACTGCCGCCGTATTAGTGATGTTTGCACAAAAACAATTACAATGATAGCCATTATCGGTGGCATCAGTTTAAGTTATGAACAGTGGACCACAACACAACAACTATCGCCGCCATTTGGTTTGCCACTCAAGTGATGGTAGGTATTTTGTGGTGAGTCGTGGCGAGTGTCAACTTCAAATCAATTCTCCTTTGCCACCATCTCGACCACAGTACGAGCATGTATGCACAAAACCAAATTGCAATGACCATCAATCTCGATGCCACCAGTGTAAGTAATGAACAGTGGACCACAACCCTGACGCCATTCAGTAGTTGGACTCATTTCCTGGCGAGTCTTAACTGGCTTGACTGTCTGTATTCAGCCCTGCAAACCGAAACAATGAACGGTGCCCCAAATGATTGTGTTTGATCAAGAGCAATGCAATGATCATGAGACTCGTCTGATGGAGTGCACTAATGCAATGCAGGAAAGTCGTCGTTCATAACAAATTTAATTGTACCGAGCTGAGCACAGAGTGTCAATTGGTCGTATTGCTAGCCAAATTAGATTGCACTGGTCTTGCCGACAACTGGCAATGCATTTGTGACCACTTGCTCGTGCTTGAGTACAAGTACTCGTTCATCTCCATTTAGTCCCCAACGGCTCATTCATTGAACACCGTAGTTCGGTACAAGGTGGTCACCGGTTTCGCCGACAAATCTTATAATGCAGCACATGCCACCATGCAAATCACAACACCAGACACAATGTGATAGACATACATACACACTGGTACAGACAGACAGAGAGGTCATATGTCAGAGGTCAAGTCAGGTCAACCCAACACACCCACAGGACTGTCCAGTGGACCTGAACCATTTTACCGTGCATAGATTGGCCAAAACACACCAACCACACGAGAACAAACACATCACTCAACCCAATATGATTATTAATTATGAATTATAAATATTTCGGTCATATTATGTTATGTTGTTCACTAACGGGTATGTGCACTATTATTTGCAACAATTAAAAAACCTTGAAATGTTGTTTTATTTCAATATTTAAATTATATTTAGGATTTAATGTGCAAATAGCCAGGGAGATTGTGTGGATATAGACAGTGGGAAATTTGAACATAAACAACCACTCACTCACAGCAGCAGTCGCACACTCGGCTTATTGCCTGCTTTTGTTCGGTGTTTTCGGTTTCTTCGACTTTATTCGTCACACTGTGACCCTTGACCACTCACCATCAACCCATTCACTCAGTACGACAGGTCTGGTCTGTGATCGTGTACTGTTTGTGTGTTTGCCTCGTACTCGTACTCGAACTCGCCTTCGTCGGTGTGCTCATTGGTGGCCAGCACTCATAACTCTGCACTCACGCCACCGTTTCTCTCGATCCGAGTGTCGTTTTGCTCGTATTGATCTACTGATTCGTGTCGACTGGCATTCTCGTGTCTGTGTTCACTTTCTCGTGTCAACTTGTTCCGCTTGCACACACACACTCACCAACCAGTTGAAGGATGGACATCAACCAGCAACCTGCACGTGATGATGTTAGTGACTCGGACACTGAGTCGGATTCGAAGTCTGACACGGATCAATTTTTTTCTTCTTCATCGTCCGGTATGATCAACAAAACACAATTGTAATGAGTGAGTAATTAGTGTACTGGATGTATTGTATTTCTTAGATGGAGAGCATGAGCCGCAGACGAGAGGAGAGGAGCATTATCGGCAGATTGGTGAAGGGCTTCCAGACATGCTTGGTAACGTGAATCCTAATGCTGACCAGGCTGGTCCTGCTCTGCAGCAGATGCCGGTTGGTGTCCAAGCTGCTGCTGCTGCTGTTGAACATGTTCCACGTTTCGTACCTGATCCACGGAACGATCCCATTAATAATCCAAATATAGTGGGACTATTTGCCGAAGCTGGTAAGCCGAAAACTAAATTTTGTTGGAATGTACAATTCAATTTGATTTGTTGCCTCCTTATAGATGCCGAAATGGCACTGGAACGTGCACAAGCCGTGGGCCAAATTGTCAACGAAATAGACAACTTTCGTGTGTTGGCATATATCAACTATTGACTGACTATTAATTGACCGAACATGTCACCTTTTTGGTGTGCTCAAATGCACTTTTGTTCGCTCTTCCTATTATTTATTTTAAACATACACAGACAAAGACATGAACACACAGACACACATCCGTGAATCAGCAATAAACGCAATAGTTGTCCAACACAAATATTATTTATCCTAATAAAGATTTAATAATAAATGCATCGGCTCTGGTGCTGCTTAGCTGTGCTATGGTTGATGGCCGAGTGACCAGTGCCACTGCGTGGCCCGCAACAATGACCAGCACCTGTGTGACTCTCGGTATCGGCTCTGGTGCTGCTGTGCTTGATTGCCGAGTGACCAGTGCCTCGGCGTGGCCCGCAACAATGACCAGCACCTGTGTGACTCTCGGTATCGGCTCTCAGCGTTCGGCTTCGAGGTAGCCGCAATACGAGCTCAATAAACAACTGGTCATCCCAGCGCAACACAGCACTCACTCACCACCACCACCATCTTGCCACCACCGACACTGACCGACCACAAGGTCTTTGACGATCGCCTCAAAGGCGTGGTGAGAGTGAGTGGTCCGTCCTCAGACATTTCCCCGTTGAGACAGTCTCCCGTTTCACATTTCTCTTTGATCTTGCCGCCACCCCTAAGGGCTCGCGCACTTAACCCATGCGTGCCCTGTTTTGCGTAACTGTTTTTTTGTTGTAGAGGGTCATTTTTGACTTATTTGAATAACTCATAATTAAATAACATTTAATTAATAATTAATATTTCTAGCAATCTGTTTATGAGTTTTTAGTTATCGATAACACTATTTGTGCTTTGTGGCCTACACAAGCACAACAAATTCATGCAATGTGTCATTGGACACCTCTGAATGGAGTTGGCATGAGAAATCGATGATACTACGTGTAAGATATTGCTTAAATTATCCGGTAGACTCGTTTCGCCAAAATGATTTCATTGCAACTACAAATGGTCATAGTTTGAGACGATAGAATCGATTCGATCGAACGATTAGGGTAGACTGTCGATTGAAAGGCTACAGAGAGCAAAGGGCTAAATAGGCACCCGTTGGTAGTTGAGTTAGTATCGAAGGTCTTGTCACAACACAAACATATTCTCTGAGACAGACTTAAAATGTGCGACCGTCGGCAGCGCATGTGGATGAATTGAGAGTTGTGGTTGAGAACTCAGTGAAAAGATACGCTGATTACGTGTTTTTAAACTTCACCGGTATTGTTTTAATCGGCGTTCCCTCCAAGTTGAGGGGTTTGAGCTCGAGACTCGCTGTTTACACTTTCACAATATGCCTTTTGACCGTGGTTGTGAGTATTATCTCATTTTTTTTCATGACTTGTATATGGTTTGAATGTCGGGCTAAAATTACTAAAATGGGGGTTGTACTACTTTCTTTGGAAAGAAGATAATTTGGTTCGCCTTGACGAGATTTCTAGAGATGTTTTTAGTCCTCGATCAATTTATTAACAAATAACAACAAACAGAGAGCTCTATACAACTGCCCTCAGGTAGCTTAGACAGAATTCTCCGAGTGGAAGACCCTGTAGATGGTAAGTGATTCAATCACTGACGACTAAATCAATGATCGAACCAATCCGTGACTTTGACATGCCTAATTGTCTCAACAAGTTGAAAGTGGTTGGGTTGATGGCTCCTATTGTCCCAAAAATGAGTCTAAAAACATCCATCGATTCTACTTGATGGCCAAGTTCGACAAGTTTAGCTTAAATTGCTGAAGTCACAGATGCATAGGAGTTCTTATTTCGTTTGTCTTAGTCGAGTTCGTGTAGAACCGATTTCGAGTTCTTGATAAAACACTGAACTTCCAGTATACTGTATACGAGAGAGTCTGTGCCGCCACCCGTTGGCTTCAAGATGTTCTACGATAATGTTCTGGGCGAGATTGTGTCGACGGTGGTACATGCCTTCCATGCTTCCACATTCACTCAATATATATTAATGCACAAGATGTGCTGTATTGTTTCGATCTTGTTAGGACAGTTCCGATGCCAGTAGATAGAATCAGGCTCGTAACCAGAAGCACCGATCAAGTTTTTCTCAAGAAGTTTAAAATCTTATAAAAATATAAATATTAATGATTTAAATTAGGACAAATTATCTCAAAAGTGATTATTTATACTCATAGTAACGTATTTACAGATTAACACTAGTTCATTGCAATAACTTGTATTAGCCGTATCCATAAAATAACAAATAGTATGGCGATCGGGTCGACCCATTAAATAAGCGTAAATCGCCACTTGTCTTTTCTGTTAAATTTTTACCTAAGCTTTTTCTATTGAATTCACTGGATTTAAACATTGAAGAACCAATCATCTGTTCGCCAGAAGAAATTTCCGATCCAAATGAAGAAAGTGCTCGAAGAAAGGCTTGGAGATATAGACAAGCCCGAGAACTCGAAAAAAAACGAACAGAACCAGAACCAGAATCCTCGGGTGACGACATCATCACATCTACATCATAAATCTTCTCTTTTGGTTTTTACAACAGCACCTCGGCAAGAGGAGCTGCCACAATCAAGAGAGGATCGGACAAATGGACCGCCACCTTCTACTTCTACGTACCTAAGAATCAAAGTGAACAATTCTCGATCATGAGGGCACTGAAGTACATTCACGCGCGCCGTTGTGACGAATACTCCTGCATCAATCCAAACACAATCGTAACCACAAACAGAACAATCCTCACCAACTTGTCAACTTGCCAAAAAGGTGGCCCAATCAATCACCAACCAGAAAATGACAACTCGCTTTTAAGTACTCGCAAATGCAACCTTGTAGGAATTCTTGAAGGATATAAAAAGTGGTCGTCAGGCTGTGCGACTAATGGTGGAGTCAAAATCGGTCCACAAAGTTGGTGGTACAAAAGTGGTCGTCAAGACTGAAAGAGTTGACTGGACTGAAATTCCGAAGTACATTGTTCCAGATTTCTTCCTTTCCCAGATCGTCAGTGGTCACTGGACCTTTGAGAATATCTGAATCGCCTCTAGGTACGCCACGAAAATATGGCTACTTGGGCCACTCTGGCCAACTGATCGGCGACATCGACAACCTGAGGCACTGGATCTTTTCGGAGTCTCAATTCGAATGACTTTGTCAAGTCCAGAAGTTTATTGTAGACAGAATCTACGAATACCGTGACAATTCAAACCGAGTCCCAGCCCACCTTCGAATATCCCAACGATCCCAAGTTGGAACATTCGACCTATGATCTCAAAGCTCCTACAATCAAAACATTTCAAATATCCCTTCTCATTTCATTCTCATATGTAATATTTGTAATATTATTCACATTCTCATCATTATTTCCTTCAAATCAAAAAAATATAAATATAAACTCTTCGTACACATTCGAATTTTTTGTAAGATTAAGTTTAATAACATTCTCTTCATGTATGATTTCATAAATAACCTTAAAGTTAGCTTTTCTGAAGTACGTCATGACCCATTAGGTTCGGTTACCTTCAAAGCTAGTTTCACTGAAAAACACATGTGACCCATCCTAATGGGTGCGATCGCATGCGACCCTTCACAATGGGTGAATTTTTGGCTTTTTAACCCATTAAATATCCTCAAATCTGATTGAAGCGCATAAAAGAGAAACAGTTCCCATATTCTATCATCTTTTAATTATGCCTGTTAGTAACGTATATTGCGAATGGCACCATTATGCGGGCTGCAAAAACAAAATTCAGTGCACAGTGGGACATATTGTGGTCAATAAAATTATTCAAAACTTTAGTCCAATATGACATAATTTAGGTTATTAAAACACTATTATAATTAGTTTTATTGTTTTAAAAATTTGTAAAAAATTACTTTTGATTATTATTGTCAACACTTTTTCTAACACGTGCTAAATCAGAAATTCGCATTAGATAATCAATTGCATTAGTTATCCGATCTTCATTATTTATATGGTTGATTTGTTTGGATACTTGAATATAATCAATAAGCGATTCTCTTATGGTGGCTCTCGGTCGAGGTCGATTGTTTTTGGTTTTTTCTATTGGTGGTCTATAGGGCTTTTGATCACAATTGAGGATTTGATTGTGATAGTATGTTTGAAGATTTTGTAACCCCCATAAAAACCTTCTAATCGACGGCTTGTTACTTTGGAAGTACATATTTAATCCATTGTGAAATCCCTCAAGATCGTTAATTGTTCCCTTTTCATAATTCAAAATTCGGTCAGTTTGGTTCCATGATGCTGTAGAAAATTTAGGCGTAATGAAGCAATCAATACTAAAACCATTTGTTTTCACCCCAATCCAAGTCTTGCCAAAATACTCAAGCATCTGGAGCAAGAAATATAAATAAGATTAAGATATATATCATGATATTAAAATATATCAAACATACTTCACAAATGTTTAAAATTTCAGTCTTATCAATAACATTCCCAAGCAAATTCTGTGGGAAAAAATGCCCTCTAATAATAAGGGCAACGAAAACAGGTCTGACTTCACCAAGTGGCAGATATGGAAACGAAAACAATATACTCAAAATTGAATAATATCGAAGATCAGAATAAAGTTCAGTCAATCCTTTAAATTGAATATTTCTAAAGATTGCTTGACCAAAATGAAACCCACATGCGTTTTTGGCTGCTTCTGGAAAAACCCTTCGAATTGCATTCATCAAAGCCATTTCAAAATCAGTATTGAATGTTTTTGGACCAGTACACCCATGAAATTTAAGTAAAGCTGCTTGTATTACTTCAAGAACATAAACATAAGCATCTTCTGACTTTGTAGTCATCAAAACGTGAACCAGTGGAAGCGAAACTTTTTTAAAGTACCCATGAATCGTTAAGTATTGATAAAATTCTTTGGGACAACTTTTGAATGTGCCATCAGAATAAAATGACATTGATTCAGCTAACTTTCTAAGAAAAAATGGGGTACAAAATATCAAAACTCGAAATCCAATATTTGGGTTATCTTTAAGTGAATCATGAAGAAGGAATGGTTCATTATTTTGGGAAATCTAAAATGAAAATCGGATTGCAACATTAAGTGTAAAGATTGGAAAGAACAACAAACTACCTTGTAACAGTTTGGAATGACCATATCTCTCCAAGTTGAATATTTTGGAAACGGTGGGAGCAATTCGTTGATTTCTCGTTGAATCATTTTCATGATAGCATCAGAATTTTTTGGTGAAATAAACAATTTAAATTGCAAAACAAGATCTAGAATATCTCTCGATCTTGAGTGCATGTTTTCTTGAACAACTGTTTTGAGATTAATATCAAATTTTCTGTCGGATTCCATTAAAAGATTCTTTGGGTGTCTATGCTCAAATTCTTTGGCTAGTTTCGACTTCACAATAGAACCATCCTTAGAGACAATTATTCTTACTCCACATTTCCATTGAGTATCTTTTTCTCTACACCGATAATAAGTATTTTCAAGTCCTCCTCCATCTTTCACAAAAAGATGAGATTCGTACTCAATGAAACGAGTGCCAAATTTTGTTAAAAGTGGATCATTTGTTAAACGAGCAACATCTTTTTGAATTGCGAGAATTCTTGGATTATTAGAAATCGGAAATATGCTCTGTGGGAATGCTGATGCATAATTTATTGGATTCTTTTGTTTAATTGATGAAACGAGCGAATCAAATTTTTCGTTTTTGTTTTGCGGTTTTTGCTTTTGTTTAGATTGAAACGGATCAAAGGGCAATTCGTTCAAATCAATTCCGGAATAAAAATCAGTTTTAGATGATTTGAAATTTTGATTGTTTGATGTCGAACCGTTTTGAGACATTTGATTAAATTTGGCTTGTGGTTGTTGTAGTAGTTCTGACTTCTTGTGACAGTGTAAATCGGTGACATGAGAGTAAGTTTGATCGCAAAATGAGCTACAAGTGGACTTAAACGGAGAACTTGAGGACTGGTCAAAGGTTGCATTGACACCAGTAAATGATGTCGGGTGACATTGGTGATTAGCAAAAACTGATCTGGCATTAGTCGATGTACTCGGATATGATGAATGAAGAACAAACGACGGCTTTAAAATAGTAGATGTTGTAGATGGACCTAAAGTTGACGGTTGAATCGGGTGTTGAGCTAAGCTTGGGTTTGCACTAATTTGAGTTGAGAGTTGAGCAATAGCAGGTGTTGCATAACTTGTTGGATACAATGACTGCTGAGCAAAAAATGGGTGCAAGTTAGTAGATGTTGTTGGTCGAATTTGGCATTGAGCAAAGAAAGATTCTTTGTTGGATGTACTCGAATATGATGAGGGTTGAGCATTCGAAAGATTAATCGCTCTAAATGAGTTAGTTTGACCCGAGGCAAAAGATGGATTAGCACCAATAGATGTTATGTGTAGAGATGGCTCATTAAAGGCAGTCCTGGGATGACCATTAGCTGTTGAATATGATGATTGCGGAGGACACAGTGGATTGACACAATTTCGTGTAGTTAATAGATTTGGACGTTGGAGAGTAATTTGTCCACTTTGATGTTGATTTACTCGTAAATTGGCCGTTAATTTTTCACAATGCAATGATGATGCCGTTGACAATGTTGAATTAGAATTGATTGGAATAATCGATCCGAAATTGCATATTGATGCTTGATTTGAGTTATGAACGGATTTGGTTTCGAATTTGGAACGAGTTTGTGGATTTGAAGCTAAAATTTGATCAATGCTAAAACTTTCTGAAAACTTTCTTTTAATGCTCGAGAATGAGTTCACTTTGTTAACTTTGTTTGGTGATATGCAAACAACACTGTCTGTTGGCGAGGCACATGGTGAATTAGCAACCGAATTGTTGATTCTAGACTTTTGTGAGAAAGTAGAAATGTTACACGAAACAGAAGAAATTTCATACTGTGTAACGAAAGGATCGCCATGAGAAATGTTTTTGAGATATGTTTCAAGTTCATCAATGGATTTGAATTCAACAACTGCTGCGTTTCCTAGTTTTGTCATGGCATGAGAATCAAATAGATAATACATTTGGTTTTTATTGATAATAGCTCGGGCCATTTTGTTGATAATTATAACACCAGTTGGAGACTTGTCAAAAAGCTCATGTAAACCAAAATTGAGAGATTTAAGATAATCAACTTGTAAACTCGGAAGCTTTCCTTGTTTTATCAAAATTTCAGCTTCGGCTTCGGAGTACTTTTCTAAGGGCCCAGTTATAAAATCTACGTCGTAATTATTTAGAGTCACATAGTAGCCAAACAAATATCTCTCGTCTTTTACTATAAAACTCGTACTTAAATATCCAACATTGTTATAAATGTAGTTCCAAGTTTTCTCTTTCTCAGTCTTAGGTAAAATAATTGGAAGATAATTTGCTGATAAGCCATAATATACAATTGTGTCATTGTACAGATCGTTGCCTTCACACAAGATTTCATAGATTGAATTTTTTCTCCACTGTCGTATATCTGACCTAACTGAGGAGTATACAATGGCAATGGTAGACATTGCGACGCATTGGACGCGTCCAAACACGATGGATTTAAAGTCAAATTGACTCATTTCACCAGGCAGCATACGAGGACTTTGTTGCAAATCCCAATCAGGCGAATAGTCACTCATTGTGAAACACAACACAAACACAAACACAAACAAAATAAACACAAGTGAACAGATCGAAAGACAAAAGCCAAATGACCAATTTGTCCAGTAGACAATATTCATTGTGACAAGCACCCTCACCTTGACCCTTACCTCACTATCACTTTCCCACACAAATGAACATTGGCAACACATCTTGAGTCTGTGTCTGTTGTGTGGTCCTTAGGTACAGACTATTAGCAATGTCTAAAATGAAGACTGTCGCCAGAAGCAGACAACCAGATGTGTTGTAATAAGAATTTTACTAGGCCTCAATTTAGTCACCAACGAGTTCACTTTCGATCGTTTTGTCTCGACATATCATAAACAGGTGCGCAAAGTGCCTTTCGGCGGGGTAAAGGTGACTCGAGTCAGTCGTACCTCGCACATGCGGTAAGACATACGTAATTAACGCGTACACGAATTAAAAACAAGCTTTGCTTGTTGTATTCAAATTGGATGTATCTCGGTATCTATCGTGTGATTATCTATCGCTAAGATTAATATATGTTTACAATAAATATAATAATAAACATCTGTAAATTAATAATTTAATTTAAAATTTTTTTTAATTAAAAAACCTTATTATTTCATTGTGTCATATATTCAGGTAAAAATATTGTCCAAAAAACAACGCAAATCCAATAACAGAATCATTAGTTATAAGAGAATACAGAATTTGGTGCCCATTCTTCTCTATGAGCCTCATAGGGTTAATGCACTAATTGTTTATTGCTGCGGCAAACATGAAAAGGGTGGTTGAAACGGGAGACTGTCCTCACGGTGAAATGTCC